>VWPW01026685.1:363770-397846 GCA_013389825.1 Crypturellus undulatus
GCGCGGGGCGGAGCGGGGGGGCCGCGCGGCGCCGAAACCGTTAGGTTTGGCTCCTGCCGTTCCTTTCCCCTTTCTCTTCCTGTCCAAATATTTTTAAATTTACGCGCCTTAAATAACAGTCTGATTTTATTTATTTAGTTTCCTCCGCGGGCGCCGCCGCCGCTCGCTTTGCCCCCCACCCCCCTCTCCGCTCTCGCCGCCGCCAGGGGCCCCGAGGGCGGCCGCCGACCCGCGCAGCGCCCCGCGCCCCTCCACCACCTTCGCGCCGCTGAATTTCCCCGCGACTTGCGCTGCGCCTTTTTTTTTCCTTCCCCCCCTCCTTTTTTCTTTTTTCCTTCCAGTCTCTCTCTCTTTCTTTCTCTCTTTTTTTAAAATTTTTTATTTTCCTTTTTTTTTTTTTTTCTTTTCCCGCTCTTCCTGCAGTGGCCCCGGAGACGCCGCGGAGCACCCTCGCAGCCCGCGGTGAGTAGCGCGGCGGCCGCGCGCAGCTTCCCGCGTGCCCGGGGTAGGGGGACCCAGAGCAGCAGGTTGGTCCGGGGGGCCCTTAGGAGACGGGCGGAGGGGGCTGCGCAGCTCCGGCCACGCGCGGGACATCGCGCCGCGTGTCCCCGCGGCAGGACCCGGGCTGCGCTGCGCATCCCCCCGCGGGCAGCTCCGCTCCGCGGACCTCCCCGCGCGAAACCCCCTCGCGCCAGGGCACTGGCTGCTAAGATGGCTCCTCGTGTCCCGAGGTGGCAGCGGCTGCGGAGCCCCGGGGATATTGCATGATAAACGTTACTGTTTGCCATGCCGGGCTTATTTCCACCCCCACTCCCTCCCAAGCCTGTTTGAATTCCCTTGGAGCACCGTGTCATTCACAGCGGTGCAAATTTAATCCTAGCAGTGAGGTACGGAGCTCTCCTGCGCTGGATGCTCTGCAATAACCTTGACCTTTTATTATTGCCCAGCCTAAGCACTAAGTCGCAGGGCAAGGTGGACACTGAGCGAGGCACCTGTAAAGCTTTAAGCTTGCCTTAAAATGGCCTCAGAATCACGAAAAACAGGAGTAGTGAGGGGCTAAAAGACAAAATCCAGAACCTGCTGGCGATTTCAGGCTGCTGTAGCCCAGACCTGGAGCTAATGCACCCAGCCCCATATCGACCTTACCAAGTAAGACCCTCTGCATTGCTTAGACTTCAAGTGCCAGGGAGCATAAATTCCCACTGAAAGAAATTGAATCAGCCACAAGTCTAAGCAGCTTTTCAGGGAAGTAAGAGAGCAGTGAACCACGCTTCCAGTTGCATTTCTTTGTTCCTCTGTAAGCAATTGTTTTGTGCTACGAGTAGAAGTAATTCTGAGGTGACTATTATTTATGAAGGTTTAAAATAATAAAAAAAAAGATTCCATAGAGAAGATGAGACATTTTACTCCACACTGTGACCACTAAAAGGTTAAAGTCAATTCAGAGCTCCCGTTAAAAGTTTTTCTTCAGCAGATAGCGCCTATCAAGATGCTCTTTCTCTTTGCCTCTCACACTCTGCGAGCCAGGAACGGGGTAGCGTTTATAGGACAATATAGCTCTGCTCACTCCTCAATATTAAGATTACTATCAACAAAACGATACTTTAGACAGTAGATTCTCAGAGTTAATGAAAATTTAAATGAAAAGACACACTGCACAACAAAATGTGATACCCTGTGAGTGCACAAAGTTTTCAGAAACCAGTGGAGAAGTTCTTTTTAGGGTCTAAACTGAACGAAACACCAGACCCACACTCGGTGCACATCACATGTATACTCGGAGTCTACTGCAAGCCAGTATAAGGGCTATTACTAAAGCTGCTTGAAATTTTCTGCTGAGCGAGGATTGCATATTTAGGCCTTAAGTTATTAATATCTATTCAGATGTAAATAAGGACATTTGGATACACTTTGTAAATCACCAGGAATGTTTTCTCCTTCAGGTAAGCTAATAGTGAGTATCATATGGATATCTGCTTCTTAATCAGACATGAGGCTGCCAGTATATGGATAAAGAAGCCTAAATCATGAACTTTTGCTTATATTTAGTAATGCTGGAAAAACAGGCAGAGAAGATTTGCAGTCCCCTCTCACTAGAACACAAGCAGGCCAGGAAACAGAGCTGTTAATTGTATTTTTGTTTTTCCTACAGATCAGAATTTTTAAGTCTTCTAAAAGGAGAAGTACACTCTTGCAAAAAAAGCAACATTATATCTGTGCATAATATATAGTCCTTGAGGGTGTGATTGTAGGTACACAAGCAGAGCTTGGGATTTTTATAGGAAACATCTGGTAAAGAAAAAAAATGTATTAGTTTAACACTGTAACATTTAGTATTATCCCTTTCTTGTACTCAAGGATTTTCTCTAATTGGTGTGATGTATGGGGATTTTTCAGCTGTAGTTCTGTTTTAGCTTCCATAAAGTAAGAGGCACAGATAAAAAGCTGTGCTACACCATGGCTGATTCACAGCATTTACAACTACTGCTGCATTATCAGCAGTAAATGCACATACTGAAGTGAATGATAATTTCCTTCATGTACAAACATTTTAATTTAGAGAAACGTATTGTTTTATGTAAAGAAGATAGTAGATAATTAACTGTGCTCATTTAATCTAATTATAGGCCTCTGAGGCAAAAATCTGACACTTTCCATTGTGGTATATTCAGAGAAGCTAATTGAAAAAACATTGCAGCCACAAGGCATAACAGGCCCATCATATATTTGATACTAATTCTTTTTTTTTCCCAAAAATCATACGAATCTGATGCTCACTAAAGATAAGGATAACTATTAGTCACTGGAGAAAGGCAAATTCTGTGCAAGCTTGTTATGCAATGCTGCAGTGCACTGCAATATCTCTGCAATTCCAGAGCTAACCACAGACAACTTAATTTGCCAAATTGCGAGATGGTTTTGTAATGTACACAAGTATCTATTGCAAATTAAGAAAAGATTGAACACATTTTTAGCTGGGACGGAGGTCAGAATGTGAAGAAAGATCTGCTTCGAGAAGTTATAGGTCAGTCTATCAACTCGTAGCTCTGTTTAATTCCCTTGATAAGAATTTTCAGGAGGAACCAAGTAATATCAGCAACCGAACGTTAGGAATTGTTTATTAGGAGCATCATTAGTGCTTTTAAGCCATCAATATTATGAACAGATTAATATACATCAGATCGACAGTGGCAACTCCAAGTTTTATCAGAATAAATGCATAACAGGCCACTTGCAGTTTATGAATAGCTTTTCCTACCACCAGATACACCAGATACATATCTTGTGACAGTACTTTCATTCTCAAAAGGAAAGTAAAGCAGCTGAGCTCTGCAAAACTTGCCTTCCAGATGAAAGAGAATATAACACTCCAGCTCTGCTGGCCATGGGGAAAGACATTACCAGTTACATTAAAGAAATTCCAACTTCCAAACTGAATTATCATGTCAGATACAAATACCACCCTCCCCTCACCCCTTTGTGAGCAGCATGGTGAAATTCTCTGGTGTTTCTATAGTCCTAGCAGTCACTGAACAGGAGCCCTCCCACGCCACCTCCTGCTTCTGCGCTCCTCTGCTTTCTAGTCAAGTGACCTCCATTTCTGCTCAGCTGCAGCCATGCAGAGGCACCCAGAGCACAGCCAGGCGCTCTCTCCTTCTGGAGACACTTGGAGCTGCTGCAGCTGCCAATTGCCAGGGCAGTTCTGCTCAAGTCTCTGATGAACTGCACCTACTTACTGTGGCAACAGAGCAAATGCTCATGCAAGGATGTTAAAGAGCAACCCAGAAAAATGACATCAAGCTGAGTGCAGGGCCTTGGCTTGTTCTGCCAATGGGAGGCATTGCTGGCAGCCCTACCTATAATTTTTAGATTACTTTAAATATTTTCAAATGAATTTTGCAGAAATATGTTTTTTTACTGTGGTTAAAAAAAACCCTATTGCACTTTAGGCAATTAACATGTTTGTTAACAGTTAGCAGAAGCCTGAAAATTTAATGGATAGTGAGATGCAGCTTCCTTAACTCTGGAGCTCTGGCTCAACAATTCTAAAATATTTGACAAGGGAACATGTTTTAACAAGAAAAAGTTATTACTACAGAAGTTACTGATTTCCCATTCCTATACCATTAAAGGTAGGTCAAAAGCTACACTGATGTACTAACTCAAAAATCACTCTGCTCTTAGTATTCATTCTGCACTGACTTCTTCCCTTCTTTGCTGCTCTTAAGTAATCTCCCATCTACCTGTCCTAATTTTCTTCCTTACATTTTACCTCCTGCCTTCTCTTCCCTCTCAGGCTCTGATTATTTTGGTCCTTTTCCCTATCTCTTGTCTTTCACCTTTGGATTC
This sequence comes from Crypturellus undulatus, assembly GCA_013389825.1. NCBI lineage: Eukaryota > Metazoa > Chordata > Aves > Tinamiformes > Tinamidae > Crypturellus > Crypturellus undulatus. Next base: position 368,121 of record VWPW01026685.1, read on the forward strand.
CTCCTCCTCATCTCTCTCGTTGTCTCAGCAGTAACAAAAGAAAGGCAGATCAGGCACTGGGCGCACAGGAGAGGATCCCCGAATGCACAGTTATCTCCCAGGAATACAGCATGAGCAAAAGAAATTACAGGAAAATGATGCTTGTCCCTATTGCCTCAGGCTAGAGCATACTTGGTTGCTCTGTGCAAAAGCTGCACATGTAGCCTACATGTCATATAGCAGCTGTACCCAGAATGAACTCTGTCAGTACAGACTGATCTTTGGAAAATTTAACTGCCAAAAATCTAACAATTCTTAACAGATTATGTGCAAACTGATATTTTATGAAGTCTTATAACTTCATTAAAAATGGATGTGCATCTGTGAAACCACGCTAATCATATTGCCAAAGTGCAAGTTTCTGCTCAAAAGGCACATGAGAAAAGTGCAGTGATAGTGTTACACTTCAGAATTAAGCAGCTGCTTTTTTTTTTTCTTCCTTCTAACATGGGCAAAATATTTTTTTAACCTTGTTCCTGAAAATGACTACAGTGGTTTAGCTGAGAACTGCCAAAAAATTAAACCTGGGGCAGATGTTTGGCTTGGATAATTTCAGCCCAAACAAAATTATAAGCAACTGCAAACAAGATATTATTATAAAGTACAGGACAATACTAAATAGAGCAGTTCCATGCCTTTGGCCTACATGTGGAAGAATTTTAAGTGATCTGTGATGATTCTTTAATAACAACTTTGTGGAAATAAACAGACTGAATGTAGATATCACAGTTTCAGGTGAAGAAGTTTCCTCTGAAAATAAAGGTTCTAATCCACAGGACTAAGACTTTAAGAGGAGGAAGAGGAGTGCACTGGGATCGAGAACGGAAGCATTGGGACTGAGTGCGGGAGCAGTATCTCTGGCAACAAAGCCAGGCTGGAACACATACAGAAGTGTAGAAATAAATGGTCAAAATGTATTCTGCGGAGATGAAGTTTCGCAGACACACCAGAGGGACAGGGGAAACAGGTACTGATGGGGGGAATATGAAAGCAGCAGAATGAGATATCAAAATATTTTGTTCTCTCTGGCTCCGATTCATGCAGGTGCATGGATTAAACTGTGGGGCACCCTCTCCCCACTCCTTCACCTTAGCAGCTTGCCAGGGCTGGACTACAACCCCCAGAGCAGGAATAACAGCACCACGCTGAGAGCAGCAGCACATTTCCCGTAGTTCCCTGTTTACCTGCACATGAGGGTAGTTCAGGAGCAGCTCCAGGAGATGTGAATCATCCCCTCCATGGCAACGGGGAGCTGTGGCAGAGCAGCAGGTTTGCTAACCGACCAGAGGATCCACGTCAGTCACCTGATTAAAATCATCTGCTGCCTCTGTGCTAGAGATTTTGAGAATACAGGTTTATGGGAACGATTGCAACAGTCACCATCGAGTACTGTTTGTATTTGAAATTGTAATTCCATCCCTCTATTAAGCCTGAAAGTAACAATCCTCCTAGAGTCACAGTAGTTCTTTTTAAAAGGTAGTGAACTTTCTGTTAAATTACAATTGAATTTGCATGTTTTAACTATAAAATTAATTAAAAAAATAGCAGAGCTAATGGATTCTTGGTCACTTGACTGTATGCTTGTCTAAAAGATATGCTCTAGCTTGAGAAGAAATTAATTCAGGAAGTCCTGTGGCCTTTGTTTTGCAGGAAGTCAGACTAGATGAAAATGGTAGAGTCCTTCTGGCCACCTATATCAGTTTTTCCTGGTCTATGTTTTTTAAGAGCAAAATTAAATTAATGCTTTTAATTTTATGTGCAGTTCTAGTATTCTGAAATCTCATGCATAGCCTCTATTTGAAAAAAAAAAAGGCAGTATTTAAGCAAAATTCTTTAATTTTTATGATTATATACACTATGGTCAAGATGGTGACCTGTGGTAACACGATGAAAAACAGGAAATTAAAACTCATCACATTAAAAAAAATGCATTTGCAAACATTAAAAAAAGGTATTTTTGATTCTGTTGCTTGACATGCAAGGTTGTTTGGTTTTCTTAAATTGCATTTATTACTTTTAAGATAATGAGATTGCTTTTGAGGTTTAATATTAATCACTGCAATGTTTAGTTTTGAGGACATTGCAACATTCACATAATCTACCTTATTCTTAATGGTATTTTATTCTCACCATCCAAATATCATTCCAAATAGGAATTTTACACTACTTCATCCTTATTAGCTGAAAAATTCAGGTTTAAGGAGAGCATAAAAATGGGCCTGTCAACATGATCTAATGAACCACTAAACAGGCTTCAAGGAGACAAAATATCAGGAAGTTCTCTCATACAAAGTATTAAAAATAGACTGCACCAAGTACTGGAATATGCTCAAGTAATTATGTAATGATTTTTGAGTGACAAGCACTAGGAAATATTCTCACTATATATATTTCTTTTCCCTTGTGACACCCAATTTACTTTTTTTAAAGCTAGAAAGTTCTTCATATGGATACTTCTAAGAAGTCTAAAATTATAATGTCAAATCAAATAACCTATCAATTAGCCAGGCATATGATGACACTATCTAATGTAGAATTTAAGTATTTGAAGTTAATATGCCATTTTTCTAATGTCACAATATGAAACATATGATGGAATCCCACCGCTGTCAAATTTCAGCCTTGATTTATTTCTAATAATGCAATTATTTTCTATTGGAGGCATCAAAAGAGAGAAATCAGCTTGGGAGTGTATTTTAAATAATGAGAATAATCATCATTTTGGATTACTGAGAAGTCTTCCAAAAATGTTTCAAAAACTTTACTTCTTGTTCAATGCCTTTTATACATGGAGGCATCTTTAGGGAATTGAGAGGAGGACTTACAGATAATTTCTACCACATTGAGGAAACTAAATAGTAATTAATTTGAAGACCACCTTCCTCAGAATTTTCCTTAAAGAACAAGAAGTTTTTTCAGAACTATGAATGTGCCTATACTGGGAATATCTTAATACGAGGACAAAAATACTTTGTTTGCCCAAAAGCTTGTCTACTTTTCTAACTTGTCCATAAAAAGACATCTAACACAACATTTAGATTTTCATGCCTACAAGGAAATTGTCATTAAAATTAGCACTTTCAATTCACACTTCAAATACAGTAAGATTTCTTAATTTAAAGCCCCACAGATTCCTCTCACTAAAGTTAGTAGTTACAACACACAATGTATACTTGCCACATACCAAAAAGTGCTCAGAAGGCAAAATACATTACTCACTTATACCAGTCAAGGAGAGTGATAGAAAGGATAATGGTGGCTGAAATTCAGCCCATATTTTGGCTCCTACTAGCATTTTTCCCTAATTCGTGTAAATTCCAGAAGATCGCAAACGGTCACATATATCATTACATAGCTTTTATTGTCGTCTAGCTTTTATGAGATGTCTTTCAAATATTTTCTTAACTAAAATCTTGGAGCACTATTTGTTCCATGCTGTTCTCTGTTCAGAAAAAAAATCCGGTCAAGGTACAATCAAATTAAACATCTGCCTTACTATTTTGGCATAACGACAAAATTAAAAATCTGTATTGGATATGTGGAAAAAAAGTGCCACATAAAAAAGTATTTCATTTTTGAAAGACACATAAGCAATAAAAGCAGGAGAACAAGTTGGCCTCTCGTATAGAACCTGTTTGATAAAATATTAACCGACATCTTAGCAGGCAGTCTGGAAGAAAACGAAGTAGGACATACTGAACCCGTGCTGAAAAAATCTGTATTGGAAGAAAACGTAATGAAGTGAGAATTTGATCTGCGATAGTTTTTAGAATGCCTTTTCTTTCTTTTTTTTTTTTNTTTTTTTTTTTTTTTTTTTTTTTTTAAGGAAATTAAGGTATATCTAAGGCCATAAAAAGATTAAAGGAGTCAACAAATTAAATTGCTTCTGGATACTGTTATTCAAATAAATTGCTGTAGACAGTGTGCCTAAAGCACAATTTATGGGTAAGTCAACACCTATTTTTCTATACTTATATATATATATATATTTAAAGCACAATTTAATAATAAGGAGAGGAAAACTGTTCATTTCATGCATAATATTCAATAATGCTACAAATCCATTTTGAGGAAGAGACCTTTTAGAGTAGATAGAGAATTGCAATCTCTTGCTTTTTTTTCCTTCAAGCAATGCTTCTCTCAGTCACTTGTGAATATTTCTGTTTTTTATTAGATTTATTTACTTTTCTTATGAGATTTGCTTTCACTGAATTTGACATTTGGGGTCAACGTTTCAAACATATTTGTAAATGAAACTTTATATTTTTGCTGGATTTGAAACCCAAAGTCTTCCCAGTCCCTAAACCAACATGGGAAACCTTCCTTACATATTCAGAGGAGAAAATATTCTCCCTATTTTCCATAATCCATTGTTATTTTGCTTGCACTTTTCCTGTTGTTCACATACCCATGTTCTCTTTGTTAAAAGTTGTTGATATATCTAAGCAAAAAAAGTCATCTTACTATAAACTGGGTAAATTTGACATCATCTTTGAAAAAACAGTAAGCCACACTTGAATCAACTTTTCAGAAAGGCAAATATTATCCTTTAACACTAAAGCTCTATTTTTATAGTGAAAAAGAAAATCTGAATTTTACAGTTTGTTGATTACAACAAGAAAAGAATAGACAGTACTGTCAGGCAGTTTAGGACAGTTAACCGGATGTATTTAGAATATTTTTAATATGCTAATCTTTTCTTTTGCTTGAAGTAACATACCCCTTAAGAGGAAGAAAAATCATATTGAGACAACTTACTACTACTACTGCAAATTAATGGTATGGTATATTTCCCAAGCATTTAATTTGGCCACAGTAACCTCTTTAAATTAGATGGGTTGTCAGAGAATGACATAAAAGACCAAGTTCTAATTTTCAAGGGATGAGAGGAAATGGATGGCATTATTGTTTTTGTCCAAATAAGACTTTTCAAAACAGAGCGAAGAAAAACTCAATGATTCGCCCTCACCAAAGTTCATGGTACTTCAGACCTTTTGAAAATGCTGACAGAAAAGAACTACAAACTAGAAGAATGAGGATAAAAGCCCCTCTGCTTGTGAGGCAGCTGTCACTATCAGCCTGACTACTGCACTCGTACAGGTAACAGGCTACTGCAAAACAGATGATACTCTAGGACCCTCTTTACTTCCAAGGCAGTGCGGCTAGATTTAAGATTTTACTTTTTTTTTTTTTTTTTTNATAGATTTAAGATTTTACTTTTTTGTGTGTGTGTGTGTGTGTGTGTGTGTGTGTGTGTGTGTGTGTGTGTGTGTGTGTTAGTTCAGCATTCTAGGAAGTACTTCCAGGTATGTGGCTCCTGTCTGAGCACACACTTGCTATCTTGCGGGTCTCTGCAATTAAGCAGATCCCTAAACCACTGACTCCAACTTTCCCAGCCTGCTGCTGCTTGTCTTTTCCTCGCGTTCCTTTAGATTGTGCCATAGCTGCATGTATTTCAGCTTTCTCTTTGGGAACACAAAGGTACCTTTTTATATATCTTTTTTTTTGTAATGAAATACATCACATCTTTCCGGAGCAAACAAAGATTTGAGGCCAATGGATAATGGATTTGGCATAATATCAGTCTCTCAAGGAATCCCTCCCTGACTGAACTCTGTTTCACTGAGGGTATTCAGGAAACAACACTTAATTTTTTTCTCACCATAACAGAATGTATTCACATCCTGTGGTTGAAAGCTGATGTATCACCCCACAAAAACTCTCCCATTCTTCTGATTACTATATGTAAAGAACTATCATCCTTCTCAAGAAGAAGGTAGGCATAAACAAATACTTCTAATAGGTAATTACTCTTTTAGGAGAAGACACAGACTTTTCATTTGCATGGGTTAGAAGACTAAGACACAGATACAGATTTGGAATGGAGAAAACTCTTTGCCCAGTAAACTGAAAATAGGCAATTCCCACTGTTAGTATGTTCTAGGGATAACTTATTTTGAAAGAACCATCTTTTTAATTTTAGATTTCAGAGAAATAAGTCTCCCAGAAGCTCAGGGATTTCTTTTACAAAACTGACTTCAAAGCAAATAAATTATCTGTTTCATTATGTCCCTCTTCTGTCTCTGCTCTTACGCTTTTGAGAAGCTACCACGACCAGTGACACTCACTCTGTAGGCTCTGTGCTCCCTGCCAGCTTGCCTGGCCTACACACCGGCTGCACTGGGATAGGAGGAAAACTCCTTGCAGGGACTTGACACAAACTGATTCTAAGCATTTACTCTGAAATACTAATCTAACCCTTCGTACAAGATATCCATTCATTTATCAGGAGCAAATACAGCAGGGAACTAATGCTGCACTTTTGCTATTATTCAAACCTGCTGCTAACAATGAAGAAGATGATGTCATTCCCTGGATGTGACAAAGGACTAATATTATATGCAGTAAAAACAATGAGTCAACAGTTTCTGTGCCCTTGAGGTCAAAGCATTCAACAGTTTTGAAAGTAGACTGTTCTCTTTGCACACAGAGCTTGTAGCTGGATATTAATAAAAATGTGTAAAATCAAGCTATAATTAATGTAGAAAGCACTTTTTTCAGTTTTAATTACAGTTTTAAAAGTTGTAAAACTGAGCTAAAAGACCAACTGAAATATTTCACAAAATTAACTAAATAACACTGTTTTTACTCAAATATCTTAAATATTATGTTGCAAAGTTTTTTAGAAAAATATTTATCTATATTATCATTTGCATGATCTTCAGAGTCACAATTCCCGGTAACATTAATAACAACTGTGAGTGCTAACAGTATTTTTCAGTAGTAACTGAAAAATATGATATGTTTTGAAGATATTTTGTAACGGTTTGAAAGATAAGAAAGACCTTTAATACAGAAATGTGTTTTGAGAGACAAGTGAAAGCAAAGAGTCTAACAACCGAAGTCTCTTTTTTGTTTTCCAGATTTTCTGGAACAAGCAAGGCATGGACCAAATCTTGGCCATCTTTAATCACAAACACATCTTGCTCGGTCTAAGGCAAGAAATGCCTAACCCTAAACATAGCTCCTTTCATCATTAAATCCAGAATCGTCATGGAGGACTGTTGCCCTTTGCATGAGGACAGCAAAACTGAAGCACAAAAAAGTGACAGCTCAAGGTCATTTAAAGTCAAAAGAATTTGGAATAGAAGCCAGATTTCTCAATATCAGTCCAACACGCTGCCTACTAGGCTTTACTGCTTCTCTGAATATCCGTTCAATCCAGTTACTTTTCAAATCTAGATATAATTTAACAGCTGTTAGAAGTTTTAAGTTTCTCATACTGTTGTCTACAATTAGTTTACTTTACAGAAAAAAAAAAAAACACTTAAGAACAAATGCAAAGAATCTTAGAATCTTAGACCAATTGTATAATGGTTTCCTGTCATCTCTGCAGACAAATGTGATACAAGTGATAAGAGAAAAAAAATGGGTTATATTTAAATGAGCTTCTATGTAGGAAGAAATAACATTTTGTCTGCAATAATGCTATATTACAGTACTTTGAAAGAAAACTAGTCTTAGTTTGGAATTAACCGGATTCAGCATTCAGAAAAACAATTGAAATTAGACCTTAGAGACTGAATTCCTAGAGATTTGTTCTAGGAAACTCACAAAGTGCTAGAAAAAGTTTTCTCGGTTTAGCTGACCGAGCTAAAGGGCTAAAGGGCTTTCTTGCCCTTTACTGTGCCTCCTAAAATAACTTTGCAAATATATTCAGACATAATTTGTAGGGCAGATCCCAGGTCCAAGGCACTATTTAGCCAAAAGAGGGAAAAGTGCAGTGTTAGGCTGGTTGTTCACTATTCTTACAGCTTTACTAAAGAAATAAATGCTAAACGTTTGACACATTGAGATCTTTTAAAGTCTGTGGTTTCTAATTCTTAAAAAAAGATCTCTTCTCTTTCAGATATTTATCCCTTACGGAAAAGACTAAAGATATCTAAGCTGTTTTAGATTTAGAACATACCATTCAGGCAAGATGAGGAACCTTTTGAATTACCCAGTAGTCATAATCATACCGAGGTTCAAGATGTTGCCTTGTTAGCTGTAGAACACATAAGATTTTTAATATTGAGAATTCTTATTAGTGGATTTAACACATACACATTTCTACTAAAAATTCAAGGACAAATTGCTCTCACAAATGCAAATAAACTTAGATCACAAAAAACAAGGCAAAATGAGCATAAAGTAAGTTAATTATGTCTGAAGCATAACTGTATTATTGTAAAATATTTTAAATTGTTATTTTAAGTTTGGACCCAATTACAATCCACTGAAATAAATCTCATTTTTGCCTCTGATTACAATAGGAGACTTATTTGTCCGATCGTGGTATCACAAAACAGAATTTCCTCTGGATATCTCTAGCTAATTACAATTTATATTGCATGCAGTGTTCGGAATTTGCAGTTACATTGTAACTGATCCACCATAGTGATAAGTAAGAAAGAACATAACGATCCTGATATCATGTAAAAGAGTGATAAAAAACACTTCTCATGTGAAACCAGAGAGAGATGTGAGGTTTCTAAAGTTGTGAGATTACACTCCCTTACTGCTTTAATAAAAGCCAAAAGCAGAAGGTAGTAAAGAATGATTCACACATTGTGCAGTCATGCTAGGTTTGCTATTCAACAAGATACATATATTTGCTTTGTTCCCATGACTCACACAAATAAAAATATATTTAATTGTATTAAAAGTAGTATTACTGGTCAGGTAATTATTTAATAAGTAGATTAAATAATAAAAAAACCCATAATGGTGCATATCCTAGTGTGACACACTAGGGATCTTTACATTTAGAGTCCTTTACATTTAGAGCCTTGATCCCAGCAATAGACTTTAAAAAAAACCCTGTGTACTCTAAGTACTTTTGAAGATGTTCCTTTGTTAACCAAGATACTACAAGTTTAAACAAAGGACAAGGATTCCAACTCAGGAATACACTTAATACCAGTGAATATTTAAAATTAAAACAATTTTCAAATTATCTGGTAAATTAAAGGTTACATTAGCAGATGACTCTTTCAAAAAACAGTATTAAAAGAATATCACAACAAAAGTAAAGGCATAATAATTCTAATATAGAGGCATCTGTGACCTTATTTTTTCAGAATTTTGCTAGTATAAGATTTGGCAAAACCAAAACTTTACTCAATTCTAGTTTGACTGTCAGCACAAAGCATTCAGACCAGTAGCATTTGTAAATTTATAATCACAAATGCATCCTTAATATTAAATAACATAGAGAGAAAATAATATAAAAGATTTTTACAAAACCTTGAAAGAACTTACCAGTCTGTCAGGTTATTTTGTGTGTATTTTGTGTGATATGCGAGTATCGCGTCATCATTTCATATGCCATTAGGCTGGTCCCTGATTGTATGCTGCAGTGTCTATTTAGCATGTCACTCATAACATAATCAATTTACGCAATATATTATTGATCTGAAACTTAAAGCACTACAATCACGAAAAAATATTAAATAACATCAACTATAATTCTGAATTTGCATGGTAATACAATTTACATTACCTAGCTGCAAGAATATACATTTACAGTTTTCATATTTAATAAATTGATTCGGAGTTCTATTATTATATTTTTTATCTCTTAACACAGGCAACAGTTTCATAACAGTTTTTTCCCCCCCTTTTTTTTTTTTTTTTTTTAAAAAAACTTTAGTTGGAATTCTGAATGAGAAGGCATCATATACTCTCCTCTAATTATTCCATACAGTCAAAGGCCTTTTCTTGCTTTCTCTCTCCAAGAAATAAGAAGGGAACCTGTATATCAATTTTTATCTATTCTTGCTGGTAAATCAAAGAGAAATAGGAATACTGTGTAGAATATGTTAAGTTATATATGCCCAAAGCCTACACTGTTAAAGGAAACTGATGAGAGAGGTTGTGAGCAGCACCTCATCATATATTATCTCTAGCTATAGAATGGTGAATGAACCTAAACACCACATCCCAGGACAAGGAGCACAAAAGGACACTTTTTTTTTCCAAAACAAGGCTGTTAGTGAAGGCAAAATAGGCTTAGAGCCAATCTGCTGCTGAATTACAACATTAGGCTGCAGACAGAAGGTAGAGAACAGGCCTGTCCCTGAACTCTACAACTAGATAAGCAGGCAGGGAAGAACTTCAGGTAAATGGATATGGTGGACTTGCTTATTGAGATAAAGAAATAGGGCAAGATTTTAAATGGTACCTGCTGACCTCTATTTTTTTTTTTTTCTGAATACATATACATACATATATATACATATGATTTCTATCAGTAAGATGAAATTATTCACCCCTCACAGCCTTCTATGTAGCTACGGTTTTAGTTTTACATCATTCTTCTTGACAAACCATGGTATTGTGGGTTTGGTGCCATTGTGATAAGTTATGTTTATCTTTCCTGTGTTTTTCGATGGAAATGTACTGTCTCCTTCCTGACCTTTGTTTGCAGTTCATGTTTATAAAAAATAGTTTTAAAGTGAATAAGAATAAAAGATGGGATATACACAGATTTATTCTCAAATGTTGGTTACAGGCCCTAGCATAATTAGCCATTTTTCCCTAAGCTAAATCTCTAAGCACTAACTAGGAAACTCTGTTTTTTGCTCTTGCAAATGACATAATATGCATTTTCAACAGAATAAAATATTGCTTTTTAAACAAGGGTGGATGTTATCTCTTCAAATGTGCTTATATGCATTTCCTGTGCTTAGATATAGTCTAGTAATAATAATACCACAATTACCAGAATGTATAATCTTTAACATAGTCCTGAGTAAATCAAAACGCAGCTGAATGAGTTACACACATCCTGTAGGATACCACTGTCATTCTAAATTGTTTCCTGTTAACACTGTGCATCTGTAGTATGATTGCTAAACTGTGCTGGGTGTGACTCAACTTATCATGCTAAGTATTACTATTCTACAAACATTAAATGGAATATAGATATAAATATATAGATACACATCTAAAGCAGTTTATTTGCAATTGCCTGAATGGGAAACCACAAAATTCCTGACTTTGAGAAGGAATAGTTCTGGTGTTTTAAAAATACTTATGAGATTTTCAGTATGAATGCAAAATGACCGCAAACGCATAAAATGCAATGACAATGGTTCTGGATTTCAATTTGGTTGTTAAATCACTACTGATATAATGCACAATCCGGGTTTTATTTGCAGTGGCAATCTGTATCTGTAACCTCAGATGCTCTACCACTCCCTGTAGAATTATTTTTTTCTTCTCTAGGTATGCACCTACAGGTCAACACCTAAAAATAACAATTCCCCAAAATAATTTTATATGTCAGGTAGAAAAAATAACAACAACAACAAAAAATCAGAAATATGTCAGTATAATTGCAACATACATTGCTGTCATATTCAGAACAATTTTACAGGAATATTATCATTTGGAGTAACTGAACCACAAATTAAATGTAGCTAACTTGTTCACTGAATTTGCTCATTTAGCGAGTTCTCCAGTTTTGGCATTTGCAGACAGATGTTAAAACCAATATAAAGTTTTCAAATACCAAAACTACTGTAAAATATAACCAAAATTGTGATCTTTTAAAAGGGGTCTATGTTATCTGATACCTTTTAGAACTAGGTTGGCTAAATTTGTAACTTTCATTCTGCTTTACTGTTGAGACACACTGTCACTCATAGGTATATAACATTTTCACTGAGTCATACAAGCTATCAGAATTTAGCATATTTCAAAGCAACAGTAGAGCAATTTAAATATATATATATATATAAAGTGAAAACAGTTGTCTTTCTCTTTCTGATGCACTTCTACCATATCAAAACACAATTACAACAATAATAGTGCCAAATAATGCAAACTGTTCTTACTTGAAAAGTATTTTTAAAATAGTTATTTTAAGTAGTCCCGTTTTCTTTGTACTTCAGCTCTTCTGGGACATGTTAAGTCTGCTACAAAACAAAGAAGCCATTCAGATCTGCCGCGAAGTACTCACAGTGTAAGGTTTCATTGTCTTTTCTGTATGGGTCAGTTGATTCCTATGGCCATTTTATGTTCCTTACTACTCTTTCTTCTTTCTCTGGTCTGATCATACATACAAAGATGCTTAAGAAATCTGATCATCTCCACTAAAGACAGTTCAGGATGGCTAAAGAAAGTTTGGGGTGGCCACCCTTTTGATAATGGTGGAGCAAGAAAGACTACTACTAAATTTTGCCTGTATACACTAATCCAGCTGTTCCTCCCTAAGAAGCTAATACCCATATTGGATGGTAGTTACCTGTTCATCAATATGTGATAGGATAAGGGGAAGTCTGACTATCTCTGGTTATGAAAAAAAAAAAAAAAAAAAAAAACAAAAGAACAAAAAAATAACAAAATAACCTTGCTAGAGAATAATGCTGTTCCTCTTAATCTCTCTGAACCTATTTCTTCACTCCTCATTATTTTCTGATAACCTGAGCTGCCTCTTCATTTCTGTACAGTTTCCAACATTTGCAGATACACAGGTGTCTCTCCTATACAGATAAGGTCTAGACCATCCTTGCTTATGATCTGGAGGTACAAACATTTAAAATTAACTTCCAAATCTGTAATGCCATTTGAAATGCATATATTATGTATGACAAAATATGTAGCCTTTCTTTAAGGATACACATGCTTTAGGCAGTTATAAAGGGCAGGTAGAATTATCAAATTATGTTTGTCTTATTTACTGCTAGAACTTAGCTGTGGCACCACCTTGTGGACACTGCTAAATGAAATAAAAAAAAATGAAAAGCAACCAAAACAGAGCCATCATTTTGGAGAAGAAAAGAGAGAAATAATAGTCATACAAATGTGTTAAATTTGAGTAAAATAATTTACAAGTATAATTCCTAAAAACTCAGTTATAAAATAAAGTGCATGAGAAATACTGTCTTCATTGTATTCAGTTGCCTTCTCCATAGTTTTCACCAGCTCTTCTGAGCATCAGCTAGGAAGAAAGGTAACCCTCAAAACTGTTTTTTTTTTCCTTCTTGATTAACTCTTAGTGTTTGATCCCTGTTTTGGAAACATAACATTAAATATGGAATTGTATTTTTTTCTGTTCCTGTCTCTTCTAGAAGTAACTGCACACAACATTTCAATTTAAATGAAGTTGGTGGTAGGGGAGATGACGATTTGTACAACGTTCCTCCCTGTTTGGATGTGCAGCTGACCTTGCACCTTTGGATCCTACACAAAAGAAACTCAGTGGGGTAGGAGCAACGTCTATGTTTCTACACAGAATTGGGGTGCAGACATTTCATGTCTCTTTCAAAGACCATTTTGGTAGTATATGGATGCTCTTGTACACAGTTCACCCACTTTCATTTCAATTTCTAGCTTATCTCCTTGGCAAATAAGTCATTACTAAAGTGACGCACACAAACTCTGCAAAAGTTTTCTTTGGAGAATAAGCTGCATGACAAACGCAGGTGCACTACTCAATCTCCTCTTTTCCTTGAAGCTTTTTTTAGAGTTTGCTCAATAGCCTTCAGCTGAGAAAACTACAAAAATAGTCATCTTGGTCAAAGTTTCTTTCTTTCATAGACTACATTGCTTCTAAAAATAAGTCTGCAGAAGTTCCTCCCTTCTCAGCTCTGTTGTACACACACAGACTCTTCCCAATCACTAGTTGTAGGTGTCAGAATAACCACTAAACTTAACTTTGGCTATAAGTCCCAATGTGGCTGTACAACAATAGTCCACTGCCTTCATACTCTATTTTTGATTCAAGTGGGCCAATAAAGGAGAAAAAAAACCCCACACATACAAAAACTACCTATCTACCTGAAAGTTCACTATGTTGAATTAAATGAAAAATACACAGAAGCTGTTGAGTCTCATTGGGATGCTCACTTAACAGCTACTAACTGCTAGCAGAAGAGGGAAGCCTTTAGGAAAGCCAGGCCAGATCGCTCGTGGGGAAAAATAAAGCACAGAAAAACCTCAGGCTTACTAAAAATTCCACAGTGTGTTAAGGAGGTAAAAACCGTGCGGCTGCGGCAGACATAAACCCACCTGGTTGGGGCAGCGGCTCTCGGGGCGTTCCGCAGACAGGGGGCGACACGCGAAATGGCGGGAGGGGGCGAGGCGGAGCCGTTAACGGTCGCTCACCGGGCATCTCTGCGGGGAGCCATGAGGCTGCCCATAGCGGCAGCCCGCTGAGCCCTCCCAGCCGCTAGCAACTACCCTCCCAGCCATAGCTATGGGGAGGAAGATCAGAGCAGCCGGGAATCCCTATATATAATATATATATATATATATATNACCGGGAATCCCTACGTATAATATATATATCCCTGCCGTCTGTGTGCGGGCACGGAGCCGGCCATGAGGCAGCCCCGCGGCGCTCCTCCCCTTTCTGTCCCCGTCGCCATTTTCTCGCCGCTCGCCAGAGGGCGGCGCCGCTCCGCGCGCCTCGTCGCTTGTTATGGCGGTGCGCGGCGCTGTGGCGGCCACGAGGCGGGCCGCAGCCTGGGGGCTCTGCATGCTGCCGGGCTGCAGCTCCAGGAGGGCAGGAGTCGGTGTCTGCTGCTCTGCGGGCTTGTGCAGAGGCTGCCGTGCACAGTGAGGGCGGCCTGATGGGGCTGTGGCATAGCTGAAGACTTCCCTGGTGCCGCTCCCAGGTGATTTTGTTGAAATCCTCTTGCATTGATGTGGTGGTAATTTTGTTAGCGTCAGAGATGAGTGATTTTGTTTCTCTGGAATATCATGAGTGAAAAAGAGATATTGCTGGCACCAGTATAATACTTGCACAGCGAAAGAGCAGTCTGGAAGTTTCCGTAGCCACAAGACTCCTCTTGGGAATGGGCAGCCAGGTAAGCTCATGCCCCTGCCATGGAGATTGCAGATGTTGCCCAGGATTTACAAGAGGTTCTTAGGAATGTTACTTGTGTGGATTTCCCAACATACCTTCTTCCATATTCTGACAGTTATATACCTTTGGTAAAGGAAGTAAAAGAACATTGCTGCTGTCAGCTGCTTCATAGAAGAAGAGGGATGCAGGGATTGGAATGGTATCAGAAGACTCTTGTCTGAAAACAATTTGTAGATTAGAGCAGTGGAGTTAGTAGCTAAGGAAAGCACAGAAGTAGGCCATTCCATACCAGTGCAACCCTGAAACAGATCGAAGGGAATGATCAGCATACAGCTGAAGATACATATTTTTTAAAGATAGCTTATTAAAATGCCTTATTATGCAATTCAGAATACAGTTGGGTATAAAGTCTGTAAAACATTGGAAAACCAACTTTATGTAGCAGAACTAAACATACACCAGGGTAGTTGGGCCAAAGGGACTTGGGAATTAACCAAGGAAAGTTTGAGCAGAAAATAATGTACTTCATAATGAAAATATTTCCATTAATGTTGTAAAGTGATGCCATGCTTACTTGCCTCTATGACCATCTGAAACAGGATAGTCTGAACAGGGGATGCTCTTATATACAATAAGTTCAATTTTCATATTAAATTCTCAAAACTCTCTTGTTTGTGGATATTTATGCTCCATTCCAGCAACAGGCACTACTGTTTTTGTAACTACTGTCTTTTCTTCGGGAATAGCAATGTTTTACCTGCTTTATGAAAGATCATGGGGTATTGTTTTCTTTAATATCACATAAAGTTAAAATAAGACCTTTTTTTTTTAAATGATGGTACAACCATCATTTTAGAATTTTTCTTAGAAAATCAGTTATTTTGTTTATTCTTCAATAAGGAAATATTTTTTTAAGTATCAAAAAGATGAGGTGACTTATGCTGGGAAAGCTGTTGCCCTTTAGTACCTTTGTACAAGAAATATTACAGATTGTTTTACCTTTTTTGTGGTCCTTAATTCCATAGCATAAGTGCATCGCTTTGAAAAACTAGGGGAGCTCTAAGCTCTTTATGCTTAAAGATTGACTAAAAATTATTTTTAATTCATCTTGATTATTTTTTTCTGAGATAGATAAGACATTTGCTACTCTTTATTCGTACCAAGTATATTCTGAAAGGACAAACAAAATTATCTTTCTTATACACCACCAACATAAGTTAGTTACACATTGTCATCAGTTAAACTAGTACAGCCTTATTAATGGCACTGGAATGATTCAGGTGGAAGTTTTCAGAAAAAGCACCAGCAGGGCCCCAGGAGTAAAACTATGTGGATACATTAAGCCCCTTGCGTCAGTGAGTCATGCAATCAATGCAGGGAATACGGGAATCGCACGCAGTACCAGGAGCGTAGAGGAAGGAAGAACAGGTTTCTTGGTGTCAAGAGCAAAGGAGAGTAAACAAATGCAGACACGGCCTCTTTTCTGAGGAAAGAATGAGCTCCTGACATAAAGAGAAGTGGAGGAAGCCACCAAGTACTAGACATGGAAGTTACACAGGACCTTCATTCAGACCAGTATATTGAGATCATATCCCTCCTTTCCTATAAACTTTATATATAAAATCCAAGCATCCACTAGTGAAAATGCAGAATGCCTTTGGTCTGCAGAACAACAAAGTGCATAAGTAACTAATGAAAGACAAGTAATATGAAGATACTGAATATTTTTCAGTGATAGCAAGTTCCATAAACCTCCATGCTCATTCAACATTAGGTTTAGTTTCCTGTGTTCTTGAGAAATGGGTAATTTGGATCTTTGCCATACCTGAATAGCTATAATAGCCTATAAAAATGAGAGGAAAACAATAGACATAGGAACTGCTGCTAAAGGTGTAAATTTAATACTTCACCCCACCCCAAAAACCCACTCCATGCAGAGACAGTAACAATTTGAGGAGATAAGCTATAAAAGTTATAAGTGACGGAAAAATAATAATAGAAGATGGGAACTTCTAGTATGTGTATCTAGCTTTTCCATTTAAATATGAAGACTTAAAAATGTATAGTCTGCATATTTCCTATTTCTGTAAGTAATTTTAGTCAATTTCTTTTTTTCCAGACCACTCTTTTCTCAGAGGCGTTATGAAAGACCAAGATTTCTCCAAACAAGGATTTGCTAATTCTCAAAACTATGACTCAGTTTCTCAGCATTTGTGTGATGAAAAACCGTAGGTAAATCTTCATATCACTGTTTAGCTGATGCAAATACATTATCTCTACCTTTCAATTATAAATCTTGTGTCTATTACAAATGAAAGTAATTTTTGAATTCCATGTTTGGTTTTTTTTCCCTCTGGTGATGCTATAAGTCTAGATAAAGGGTAAATGTATAAAGTGCCATAAGGCAAGTGTTCAATGTCAATCAATAATTTGCTTTTTATCTTGCCCAAATTGTGATATTCTCAACTTCTTGGGAGTGATATATGGTTATTACTAAAGTTGCATGACAAAATATATTGTGGTTTGTTATTATCAATATTAATAAGTAAACCTCTAACAAACCCAACAAATTAATTCTGTATCATGAAGCACCAAATACTAATTTATAGAGCAGAGTATAAGATAAAGTATAAAGATGCAGACTCCACGACCTTGCTGGGCAACCCGTTCTGGTGTTCGTGAGGTCGTGGAGTCTGCATCTTTGAAGATATTCAACACACTTTTTTGTTAGGATTAGATGGAATCTCCTGTATTTCAGTTTGTGCCCCTTGTTTCTCATCCTGTGATTGGGCACCGCTGAGAAGTTTGGTTCCATCTTCTTTAAACCTTTTCATCAGGTATTTCTGTACATTGATAAGGTCCCCCTAAACCTTCTATAGGCTACCCAGTCTTTCCTAAACAAATGACCTATTAAAAATACTTGTTTAAGATTAGCCTACAGTGCCCTTTAAAAACATTTGTGCATTGTGTATAAAGATAATGCTGAAAATGTGTAAAAGTAAGTCTGTGTCTTTTCAGTTGAATACAGATCTCTCGTGGAAGAAAAAAGGAATCCTGAAAAGTAGGAATTCTCAATTTCAAATGTTATTAATGCAAAAATCTAAATATGACAGATGAATTATGATTATGTTTAACTACCTCACAGATAACCCTTGTAGCAGTAATGTGCCGCTTGTAAACTTCTACAGTTTCAGAAAACATTCCATACTGTTTCAGCAGCCAAAAATCTAGTTCTCCCTTATGGATTCTTTCAATTCTTCCACTTCCTTTGCAGCTGCCACAGTGCAACTGTGGACAATGCATTGATAATACACAATTTTTCTGTGGAGAAAGGTCTATAGCCTTTTCAGTGGTTCTTTGAGTAGCCTAAAGCAATGAGATGTTCTGTTCGGTTTGTTTGTCTTGGCAAGAACGAGAACAACCTTGTTCTTGAAAAATCTACATTTAGTTCCTCAACTATAAAGAATTTTCATCAGATCTTTCATCTGTAGTATATGTCTTTGTTTGGCAAACAATTCTCATTGTTTCTTATTATACATGCCAAATTGTTTCTGTTCTGCATGAGCTATGATGACTTAAAGGACTGAAGCTTCATGTAGCAGAAAGATTTTTTTTTTTTTTTTTTTTTCTTTCTTAATTTAGTGCCTCTTACTGCCTGGGTTGGTCCATAATTTCTTTGCAATTCTTATAGTCTGTTACTGCAGAAAACAGGAATGAATAGGTCAAGCAAAACTTCTTGCCGTTAGTGCCATACGGTCCATATGCAGTCAAGTTAGCGAATTTTTACCTTCTGGAATAAAGCTCAAAGCAGGATAATCATAATGAAATAATAATTTAAAATATGCAGAATCAAGCTCCTTTCCATTCCTATTGCAGTTAAAAAGGTCAATAAAGAGTACTGGAAAGGTGTCTTGGCTCTTCAGCTGCCATGTCCAAAAGAGAATTGAGACAAGCAAAAACCTCAGTATATTCAGGACAACACTGTAAATAAGATTAATGTCAAAAAAAGCAACCACCTTTCATATTATTCCTAGCTCTCACATACCCATACTGAAGTGAGATTAAAATTTAGATGCTAGGAAGTAGAATAGCTCTTTCAAAAACAACATTGGATTGGCCCAGGTGGCCGCAACCTGCATCATTTTTCTTAGGCTGATCTTTCAAAGTGCTTCATAACCGCCTCTTAGTCTCAGAGAGGTTGAATATCCTTCTTAGCTTTTTCCAATGCAGACCAGATGTTGCATTGTGATAATTTTCTCATGGGCCTTTTCCATTTTGACTCTCCATCAGCTAGGGATCCAAAGAGATATTACTTGAAAAACAGGAACTATAAAAGAGCCAGGAACTTATAAATTAAAACATAAACATTAATTTGTTTCCCGAGATACAGATGTCTTTTGTCAATTCAAGCCTTGATCTCACCATCAGTTAAAGGCAACGGTTGTTCTGTGGAAGCATGCACTGGAAATTAGCCAGTGGGTATTAACTTTTGATTCTGATTGAATGGGAAAAAAATTTTAACAGAAACTCAGAATTAAAAGTTCTGGCAATAACGATTGATATCATTTGAAATTTTTCATGATACTAAGCAAAAAGGTGCCTTACTCTAAAGAACTATGGTATTGTGAAGTCTTTCGGATTGGGGTCAGAAGAGTTTTAAGTTGTCTTTGGTGATGCTTGGGGTCTTTCTGCTTGACTTCCTGATTTGCTTCTGTCCAGGGAGCTGGATATAAGCAAACCTGATTTGCTTCCGTCTTGGGGCAACTGAATCCTGTGTTAGTGGCTGGTACAAGAGGTTACTTCAAAATGTCCCCAGTTCAGCTCTGGAGAAGAGGACAGGGCTGGGGAAAGGTAGGGGAATAAGGCAGACAGCACAGGTGCAGAGTCAGATAACAAACTGATAACACAAGTTGAAAATTTGAATAAGTAACTGCATATTTAAACTATTTGATAAAATACTATAACAACATCAGTATTGCCCTGGAATAAATTCTATAGCACTGTGTCCTTACAGAAGCAAATTAGAAAGACAAAATGCTTCCTGTTAATAAACCAAGAAGTTTCTCGGGTGAGTTTATAAAGAGGTAGAACAAAAGCTTTCTTCACTTTTGATTAAAAGCAAGAATGCACTGGTGGTCTGTAGGGAAGCTAAATTAAAGTGAGAGCAGGGTAAAGGAACAAAAATCCTGAGGTCTATGCCAAGAAGTGCTTGTCTTTTAAAGAGGATAAATCAACCAGCTTCCATATGTGTGGTCAGATTTTGCTTCTCCTGTAAATTTACTAGCTTCATTATTTTTGTTGCCTGGGAAGAGAGGGAAAAGTAAAGTACTCTGACATGATTAACTGCTCCCAAAAACAGGATTCTGAAGACATAACAAATTTTAAGACTACATAGGATACTCTTTTTTTTTATATATATATTTTCCTTGAGAATTTAAGTTAAAATCCCTTCTTGTCTTCCAGTTAATCAATTCCAGTATGCCCTGAAGGAAGGTAATCTTTTCAATATCTCACTGTATGGCACTGAGCCATATTATAGACCCTTTTCTCAGTGCTCAGGAACTCTATATGGAATGTTAGTTTTAAATTGTATTTTCCTTAAATTAAGTTCAAGATTGCAGTGCAAGATGGAGAGAGTCCTTGCTTTTTTTTTCCCAAAATGTTGGAGATATTTTAGCTGACAAGTCTCTATTCTGTATCTGTGGTTTCATTGTATTTTTGTTAAATATTAAGACATTTGATCCGTACTCCTGTTAAGACTTTTCACCATGTAGAGGTGTAAACTTATGGGAGGAGCAACAAGCCTTTCACTCCTTCCCACAGTAGCAGCAGTCAGTGTGCACATGCTTCTCTCTTTTGTGACATGTCCATGCATCTTCCCTCTTCTGTTCTTTCTCCATTTTTACCCACTTACATGTTGAAGAAGAAATCTACAGTGCATGACACACATTTATCCTCTAACAAAAGGAGGATAAATGATCTGGTACTTTAACTGACTACCTATTTAAGGGATACAGTTTAAATAAGTTACTTCATCCAAAGACATGATTTGGAATCTTGTCAAAACAGGAGCTGGTTCAGAAGTTTTGACTGATACTTTGAAACTTCTGGGAAAGATGTTTCAGAAAGAAGTCACTTTATTAGTCTTCCTTTCCAAGAGGGTGATAATACTACCAAATTAATAATTTGGTATTTTTTTTTTGTATGACAGGAAACAAGCATTAAACAGAAATGACAATGAGTTGCTTGAAACAATTCCCGAACCACCTAGCTGCCAAAATCTACACTGTTGAAAACCAAATATAAAATAGGAGTACTCTGCCAAAATTACATACCAAAGTTGGAATTGAAGTATCATTACTGAGGCCCAGAAAGAATAGATCACTTTCATATATTATGAACCTAAGAGCTCAGAGGTCAAGTAAATATATTTAGTTATATATTAGCATAACATGTCAAGCTTTGTTTTGTAGTGGCTTAAATTTCTATACTGCTATCAAAATGCAACTTTTTGATGTTAAATGTTTATTCTTTTTTATGTTAAATAACTTGATGCATCAATATTATCTCTTCAGATTTTGATAGCAATAAAAATGTAATATGCAAAGATTAAAAACAGTAGAAAGGCTATATGCAATCAAAGAAAACATTTACAGAAATGTGCAAAATAAAATAAAGAGTTAAGGACAAAGATTAGTTAGTTAGTTAGTGTTTTAATGAATTGTTTTGTCCATCCTTAAATAGTAACAATTTATTGACCTGTCACAGCTCTTCATTCCCATTCACATCAATTTTATACAGGTATATAATTCATCTGTCCATGGAGTCACTGCAAATCTACACTTTGATTTTTACAATTCTGATCTTATTTTCTTCATAAAGGCTGTAAGTGCAGCAAGAGATACATCTTGCTCTGCAACTTTTAGCAATTAAGCATCTGTTTATGACACACTGTACCTGAACATTTTACAATATCTGTTGACTGGGAAATGTGCAACATGTTGCTCTTGAGCATCTTGTCTCAAGATGCAGCCAGATTTTCAGTTTTGTCTCTTCTTTTGTAGACATAAACAATAATAATTTCTATTGCACTTCTAATACTAGAAGCATCCCTGAATGCTTGCGCTGGTCTTGCACTTCTCCCTAGAAATCCACCTTTACCAGTACTGTCAATGGGACATCTGCATAGGCAGGTGTTTTGTGTGACACAGTGTATCTCCTCATGTATTAGGTAACTTTCCTTGCTTGGGATTCCTTCATTCAGCTAAACATACCAAATACATCCCAAACAAAATTATTTGGGAGACAGGTTTTCAGGCACATTAACCCTTCTTTAGGTATCTTCAATGCCTGACATATGATCTGCTTTCTCTAAAATAGATATTGCCTAACTTCCAATCTTGCCTTGTCTGTGTCCTTCCAATGTCAAATTCATAACATTACCAAATAAATACTGGAGGTTTGGGCTTTTTTAGAGCCTTCCCCCTAGAATAAAGAAAAGAATGAGAGACTGTCCTTACTATGAGAGTTCATTTGCTGGAGTATGTATTCTGAATGATGGTTGTACCTTCTGGACATTGCCTAAGTTGTTGCTCTTGTTTGGAAAACTCTTGTTTTCTAAAACTCTCATATTACAGTTTTACAAACTCATTTTTCTTCTTCTAGACCACAAAAAACTAATATCTGTCTTTACTTATCTCAATGAATTGCTCCTGCTTCGTCCTTTAAGTGTAGGGAATTATAAGTAGGTATTCATATACTGTTCCCTGGAGGGGTGAACTAGCATCTGCTGTACTCTTTCAGTCCCTTGAGGAAGGGACACCTCACACTGGTTAGTGGCCTCATTCCACACTGGAAAGTGGAAGGTTTTTTTATAGCACAGTCTGGTTCCAACAGAATTATCTTCCAGTTCCAATTTCAGTCCAGTATATTTGTGAAGTCTTAATATTTCCTTCCTTAAAGGGCAGACTGAGATCAAAGCGGAGAATATGCATTTTTCTCTTCAGTTTCTGCCCTGTGTCAGACAACTCATCACAGATGCTTATCCCCTAAAATGCAGAATCCTATTTGAAGAAAGGCTTTAGTTTCCTAATAGAAACAACAGGAGTCATTCAGGAACTCCCAAACATTAACAAATATATTTTTAAATTGCAGGCATTTCTGTGAAGTTCTTTATAATCTGCAATTAAAGTTCATTTTAGTTTTATTCATTCATTTACTAACAACAGTGACTTATTTAGATCTGTTTATGTTATAAACTAGTTGTGTTTGTGAAATTCTCAGACTACTCAGTGATGAAAATCTAAATTTTTAGTTTTGGCTCAATAGGAAACAAACAGTTGCTTTAAACTACACTGAAGTGGCAGACAGTACTGTCACAGGGAATTTTTAAGTGTCTCCAAAGTGAAACTTTCATCCAGACTCCTCTTGATACAGAGCAGGGAATTATTTTTGTGCTTTGCGATGTCCAGACAAGTCCTGATCAAAAAGTTTTTCCTTTTTTTCCTTATTTTTTTTTTTTTTAGTCAGACACCTGTAGGAATGATCCATTGTGTTCTCTCCTCACACAGGACTGATGTCATGCCCTATGCCCATGCCAAATTCCTGCTTGCTCTTATCACTTCCGAGCAAGCCAGTCTCAACAAAATTTCCATGGACACACCATGTTCACAGAAAAAAAAAAAAAAAAAAAGAACAGTTGCTATGTTTACAATTAACGATGTAGGATGTCTTTGATTTAAAGACCAGAGTGGACTTAAGTGCATAGCTGCCTCCTGCTTAAATTTCATATAGATGTACGTTGTAAATTCAGCAAGAAGCAGTTTTTTCTGCTATCCCTACTCAAAATTCTTCCTAGAGTGACTGAAAACTTTAATATAAAGATTATATTCTCATATCTAGTGTGTCTGTTTCTTAAGAAGTTATGTTACTCAATACAGTAATTCTTTCTGCATAGAGGATAACTCTATCAACTTACAAGGTTAAAAAAGTAAAGTATAGATGCTTCAGAATTAGAATTGGCATTTCTACCAAATTTCCCTAGATTTCAATACACTTTATGACTTTTTTCCTATCACATTTATTTTGACACATTTCAGTGTGTCAAAATGTATGCTAAACAAGCAATGCCTTCTACTGTCATTCCAAAGTATGATTAGTTTTTTGTTTTGAAGGTTTTTTTGGTCACAAACTTATTTTCACATTTATTTTAAGTATCCTAATGTTGGCTTTTCCATTATACTGTGCTGAGACTAAGTATGTCTTTAAGGATGTTTCCAAAGTTTCCAGATTTCATTTCCATTCATACTTTGCAGTTGTTTCTGTTTGAACAAATTTCTCAAAGAATGTTCTTTTGCCCTTTTATGAATGACCTAGTATTTTGTCATCGAAATACTCACTTTTATAATATAAATGTTACAGTAAACCAGTCCAGGAATTCAAGGCAGGGCTTGGGTTTGCAGTGCTTTAGCAGATTGAGACTTCAAATGGTGTTCTGTCCTTGTTTCAGTCTGTTTTTCATGTCACTGTAGTTGACTATTTCTCACTTGTGGAAAGCAGTCTTCGAAAAACATACGTGGGCTTCTTCATAAGAATGATGTTTCCATATTTCCCACCAATATGAAGACTCTCTAGTTTATTGCAAAGATTGTCAGAATCTCCTCAGGTTTACTGAGTATTTCAAATCTGACGTTGTGCTAAAGTAGTCATTGATTGGTCATCCACAAGATGGAGCTTCTACAGCAGATATCTCTCTATTCAAATTTAAGATCCTAAATCAAGAGCTACAGATCAGCACAGTTCACAGGAACAGCATTTTAGGCCATACTTTTAAATTCTGTCACAGGAACGGTTCTCACAAAAGAACCACCCTTCCCATTGCTCTTCAGTAAGACAATATTCCCTCATTACATCAGAAAAACACTAAGTGATGTTACCTTGCTCTTAGCCCTTGCCTTGTTCTGCCCTACAACTTAGTACTCAGAAGTAATAAGAACATTAAAAAGTATCCAGTGTCTTTCAGGTATTCTGTAGCTTATCTTACTTCTACATTAACTTTTGTGGAATAATATACAGACCAAAATGCCAAGACCTATGAAGTTGAATGTTGTTCTGAGACTTTTCCTAAGTTGGTGCATAGTGTAATAAGCAACTCGCTAGAGCAAACTGCAACTTTCCTGGTAATATGTTCCTGTCAAGATGGTAAGACCTCAGCCAGAGTTGGAGGAAGTGGATACATTGGTGAACAGAGATGAAATCAAATAGGCACCAGTACTGGGAGAACTTCATGACAGATTTCCTTCACATGTGTGACATGGAGTGAACCAATCAGAAAAACAGTTTATCATGCTTTAAAAAAATACATTAAAAAAAGATTATTCAAAAGATAGATTTCCAGCTATTGTATGTCCACTATGAGTTGAATGCTGGCCCAGTATTCAAGTCTCCCAAGGCCTGCCATGCAGAAGTACCAGGAAGTCAAACTCCCATTCAAAAAAAGAAGTTATCCTGTAATAATTGTGATTCCTTAATATTTTGTTATTGGGAACTTCACAACTCATTCTACTTTCCCATATTTTTACCTATTGCCATGTTTGCGACAGTAGATATTTTCTGAGGGTGTAAGGAAAATTGAAAATTAAAATAGTGAAAATAATATTAATAGAATTGTTGTAAGTCACCTGGGAGAAATGAAATAATACAAAATAGTCTGCTGCCTTTGGGAGCTCTTTGTATATAATCTACTGCATCTGAAATTCCAGAGAAATTTTGCCTAACCTGCTTTTCAAAGTCTTCTCTGAATGAATTTCTCAGGTAATCATTTCCATTGCTAATCTACTCTTGTAGTTGAAATAATTTTCTAATGCCTGCCTTAAATCTCTAAGTCCATTACATTTTGCCCAACATCCTGTGAACATGGAAAACAATTTATTCCTTTTCTCCTTGCTGAGACTTTTTTTTGAAGATAATTCTCTCTTTTCCCAAAACTTTTATTTAAGCTAACCAACCCCAATTCTTTCAATCTCTCCTCTCAGATAATATTTTCTAGGTCTCTGATCATTCTTGAAGTTGAGATTATGACAGGTATTACACTAAGACAAAGGAAAATTGACTGTGATACAAAAAATACTGTGAACCTGGATGGCAGAGGAGAAATGACTTCTGTATGAAGATTGTCTACTTCATTTTTTTCCCCAAATATGTCTTGTCTTATATCTTGTGACCAATGTGCTTCATAGACCCCAATATATGGAGCAGGCATTGCACTGCCTGGTAAAATGTTAAAATGATGATAAAAATGTTTAGATTTGGGGGAAAAATAGCTATTAGTGAAGGTAACTTAGGCCAGTAATGAAAAGGATAGTCTTGCCAAGATGGTGTCTTTAGGGTAACTGATGGGTGTGATACCTGTGATACAGGGAAAATTTAGGTAATTTTTAGCAACATGAGCAAACTACTGTATCGCATAGTGCACTTAAAGCAAATATAATGGTTTCATAATTACTTTATTGTTCTGCATTCACTCTCTCTTGGAAAACAATACACTTCTGTAATATATATGTACGGAAATTTCTATGATTCAGCTAAAATATCAACAAAACTGGAAACAATCATGTGTATTTTGAAAGATACTATATTCGTTACCACCAGATAAATTTACTCAGTCGTTTCAATCAGATTCACCTGAATAACAGAAGAATGTTATTTACTGGTATTCCCCAAGGATATCTATCAGATTTTTTTTCTTCCAGATAAGTTTATAAAATTAGAATGTCCCTTATTTATCCATGTTACCTGGAAAACCAGGGCTATGTCTGAAACTGTGGGTTCAGTGGTATGGAAAGATTTCACTCAGAAGTTAGCTGCACTTCTGTGTGTAAATTGAGCAAACTGTTTTTTTCCGCACAGAAGAAAGACATGAGAGAGTAAATGCTGAGAAGAGAAGGCTGATGGAAACAAAGAAAATAAAAACCCTTTTTCTTGCTGAGGACTGAACAGGTCTTTCAAGTAGTTTTGGTGAGTATGCCACATTAAACACATATAAAATTATGTTCAGAAATGATGACCATATAATATAATGAAGTCACCGATGTTTTCTTTTTGAATTGTTAAATCAGTTTGTGATGTCAGTTATGCAGATGAATTGTTAACAGGAAGGATTCTTCAGGTACTCAGTGAGTTTATATTTTAATTTTTTTTAGTAGTATAGTTCATCATCTCTGGGTAGATCGTGAGAGCCCTAAAAATGCAGTGTTATGTAACCTGCCTCTCCTTATATCAAAATTCCAAATAAAACTATTCAGTTGTTTATGTCCTATATAAACATTTTTCATACATTTCCATTTTGCTTTTAAAAATATTTTTTACTTGGAAGATACTAGCCGCCAAATCATAACAACAAGAGGGCCAAAACAGACTTGTGTATGACTTTTGTGTCATGTTGAAACTTAGGAGAATATTATTACTGTGTACTGGCAAATTCAGTATAGTCTTACTTGTGAGCTCCCAAGCCTGCATGGAAGAAGGTTCTCCTGCAGCGCAGATTTGTAGAGGGGGGCTTGCTTTCTTCTGGTCTGTATGTGCCTCCAGCGCTCTGCACATAGAAGGATCACCTCAGTGTTTTATTTTCACAGAAGCAGATCGTTCTAAACAGTCTATGTACTTAAAATAGTATCTACAGGAAGTAGTTACAGTGAAGCCTGCCAGATCTGTTTAATTTTCTGTCACTTAATGCTGAGAAACAGTGAAAACGGTTCATGTGTTCTCTAGAGCAAGGCTCTGATCGAAAGGCTTTTGGGCACCGCAGAAAAACAGCATCTACTTCGGAAAGTTCTTCAGCTACCTTTTTATCTCCCAGCTGCAAAAACCATAGCTGACAAAAGTAGCAGCCTCACTGTTCGTTTGGGTGGAATCACAGCATGTCCAGTGGTTACAGGGGCAACCATTCTGTGTTCATGAACACAAGATTTTTTACATTCTCAGTCTCTGGGACCACTGTAAAACTTTTGACTCCATGGTGCAAAGCTGTTACTACCCTGCCTCTGTACTCCTACTCTGTAGGAGTAAATGGGCTATGAGAAAAGTGGCTTAAATCACCCCTGCTTTGAATAAATCAATATGCCATGATTGGTAGCTGCTCGTGCTCTTTCCAAGCTCCCATGATTGCAGAGCCTGCCATGTCACAAAGCCAAATGCGAAGTGCTTCCTCTTTAGTCTCTGAAACCATCATCAAAAGTAGATCTTTTCAGGCATTTGACAATACTCTGACTTTTAAACCGCACTTGGAGTTACAGTGTCCTGTACATGCCTATGGAGAAGGCTTAACTGGGCTTAGCATTTTCTTTCCTTTTGGGAAAGTCAGGGTAAATTAAGGCAAAATCTGTCCTGTGGCACCCCAGATATATCCCAGCTGTGTTCTGACTCTGTCTTGGGATGAGGCTAAAGATCCATTTCTGTAAACTGGTTCCAAATAAAGGAAATCTCAACATGCCTTCAAAAAGGGAGACACCAGCTGCTCCTACAGGACCTCTACACGACAGAGAGCACGTGCCTGGCCATGGACTATATATAGCTACAGTGACTACACAGGCTTAATATCCACAGTAGGAATAAAACTTCAAGTGACAGCTGAATAAAGAAGTCCTTTTAATTGCCAGTAATCTCGTTCCCAATGTTGCCACTACGTAACTAAAAATATCTGTAACTTAGCCAGGATATCACCTTAAGATTCCCACAGAAGATAACACCGACATTGCCGTAACCTTGAAATCATCCCTGGGCAAGGTGGTGGTTCACTGGCTCCTCTCTAACTAGTGCTTGGCTTCATAATTGCCCTATTAAACAAAGTCAACATAAACACCCAAATGATGGAGTCACGTACGGTAGTCATTATTACACAGCACTCCATTGCACAGCCTCCCCGTCATGAGTAACCCTCAGCATTTGCGCACCTTTTTGCCCTCAGTTTCTTAGCCAAACTAAAAATGTGTTTGAGCATCATAAATGCTAGTAAAGACTCTTGTTACAGATTTTCTGTTGAAGTCATTGAGGTTATTCATAGATAAATAGCAGTGCAAACCTCCTTAGTGGGAATCAAAAGGAGATTGTCAAGGGAGAAGCTGTCTGGATAATCAGCAAAACGTCTGCTGCCAGTTCTTGAAGCCCGTAACTCCCAGCAGGACGTGTCCCACGTGTCGCTGAAGGCTGCGGGGCCGAGTGGATCAGTGCAGCTGGCGGTCGCTTTGACCCAAGACAGAAACTATAGAGCAAACCGGGATCAAAGTAGATCAGCAGGGACCACTGGGAAATTTTTAAAAAGCTGCCCATGCTAGTCTGTATTGCATAGAGTTTATACATAGAGGATATTCACAGAGTGTGTATTACACTTTCTAAATATTCTCATCAGCACCAAACTTACTTATCTTCTAAAGAATATTGCAACAAAAATGGATTCTAAAATCTATTTTGAGGTCTGGATTTCAAAGCCAGTGAGTGATTCTGAAGAGCTGCCCCAGACAACGAAGCTGGAAAGGACACACCTAATGGATGAAAAACGCTTGAAAACGTTTTTCTCTCTGCCTTGGGCACGATACGTGTGTTAGCGGCACAGCAAAAGCTGCAGGCGTTCACTTTGTTGTGGTAGCGGAAAGTGGCATTTTTTTAACCATTTTTATACAGAGCAATGGAGGAGTTCAGCGTACGGTTCATGTCAGCCCCTGCTCGAGCCTGGAGCGCCGGCCAGGGCCGAGCGGAGGCCGCAGCCGAGCAGCAGCCCGAGCCCAGCGGAGCCGCCATGGCCGCCCGGGCCGCAGCGCTGCCTGCGGGCGGGGCG
>VWPW01026685.1:398290-409388 GCA_013389825.1 Crypturellus undulatus
GCCCAGGCGGCGGGGCCTCGGCGGCCGCGCTCCGGCAGCGGCGGGAGGAGCAGGAGCGGCCCCGCTCCGGCCGGGGGAGCCGCGGGGAAGATGGGGAACTGCCTCAAGTCCCCCACCTCGGATGACATCTCGCTGCTGCACGAGTCGCAGTCGGACCGGGCCAGCTACGGCGACGGCACCGAGCCGGATCAGGAGCCGCCGCCGCCATATCAGGTAGCGGCGGGGGCAGCGGGGCGGCCGGGGTGAGCCCAGGTGAGCGGCCCCGGCCGCCCCACTGCCCCTGCCTCCCGCGGGGGAAGTTTCTTTGTTCCCAGCGCCGGGCCAGTTTGGGCCTTCCGCGGAGGGAAGCGGCTGGTTATTTATTTATATACGCGTGCGCGTAGATAGGCTTTTGGCGATGCAAAGACGACTTTGGATTGTGGCACAGAGCCATAGATGGTGAGAACAAAACAAGGTACCGATCCCCATTAAAGCTAGAAGAGACAGCTGTTTATTATTGTTATTATTTTTCCACCCATCCCTCTGACGGGCGAAAGACAACCCCACAGTCTAAGCGGTCACAGTGGTCTCTACCTCTCTGGCCAGAAAGGGAAGACCTTTTTTTTTTTTTTTTTTTTTTTTTTTTTTTNTTTTTTTTTTTTTTTCTTCTGTGCAGCTTCCTTTGTTGTCCTCGCGCGGTGACATCACTGTCTGGTTGCGCTTTTTGCATCACGCTTAAGCCTGGGACCTCACGCGCTTTGCCCCTGAACTGGGCTTTGTGGCTGGTCATGTTTCAGCCTACACTTCGCTCTCTTATTTTTAGCTGTAACTCACCCTCAATAAGTAACTTTGCTAATGCAGTAGGTCCTGTTTCCTTCAGTTGTGCGGCATACCAGAAAGGAAACATTTTCCCATTGTTTTGTTTCCTTTTGTTTTCTGTCTCTGAAAGAATATATTAATTTGCAGCTTGTGATTAATTGGCAAGGTTTAAAAAAAAAATAAAAGGGGTATTTTCTTTTATAATTTTGCTCGCATTGATACAGAACTGTGATGCCATTGGTAGCAAAAAGCTTGCTCCTGACCTCTGTTTGGTGATGACTACAGGGAGAAGGAAGCTGAACTTGTGGTTGCACTTGTCCGCTCCTTGTCACCTCTATCTCTGTAGGAAGAAACATACATTGCTTTAAACAAGTGGTCCAAAGTAGGTGATTGCATGGCCATAAAAAATGGGGAAAAAAAAATCTAAGAAATATGGGAACATAAATGGTACAGTTGCATGTTGTATCCAAGTTTCAGAAATAGCGTACTCTGTAAGAGTAAAATGGGTTCAGGGAAATGGATAAAAACAGCAGATTTGCACCTAAATCCTGGAAGGTGACTTGAGAGTGCTTTATTTTCTAGGAGAGGAGTCACTTAGTAGTTGCAGAACTGACACGTGATTAACAAAATTGCAGGAAGTTGTTACCTGGGTGGACTTGTAGACTACAAATGCTTTAACAAGTTCAGGAATCACAGCTCTGATAGGAGTTTCTTTAAGCATTTGAGAGAAGCTCTGTATGTAGCAGTTGCTGACGCTGCTGGTGTTTCTTGGCAGTGCAGCGCTGTTTGTTTTGTGTATGTGCAAAAGATTAATATTAGAATGAATGTGCTCCTATGAGGATTTTTTTTCCCTAAATTCTAAATTATGTATGTCTAGCTTCAGAAAACAGAAAATACTTTGTCAGATGAAGGTTACTTTTTTTTTCTTTTTTTTTTTAATTTTCTTTTTCTTCTTTAAAGGGCGCATTAGTGTAAGCTAAGCCTAAGCGATCCATCCTGTTTAGGAAAGTATTATGTTTTTGTTACATAAATGTATGAAATGTGGCTGTGCATGCTATTTGTTGCCTATACATCTGTGATTCCTAATGGCGGGGTTTTTTTTTTTTTTTTTTGTTTGTTTGTTTGTTTCTTTGTTTATACAACTGTAACAACCTGTAGGAGTCTTGAATCAAGTGCACGCACTCTGCAGGCCTTCCTGGGTTGCTTTCAGTGGTGGATAGCCTTAGGCTCTAGGATTTGCTTTTATTTTATTTTTTCAGATTAAAACTTCTTGCATATAAGTGGAGATAGTTGACTAATAAAACAGTAGACTGTAGAATAAGTGACCTTATACATGTCTATTATCGAATAAATACATTCATATTAAGCCTGTTCCACCTATAAAGCTATTTATCGGTAGGTGATGAGCATGTAAGAGTTTGGCTACCCTGAAACCCCTGCACCGATCTTAGCAATCCCTAAATTTTAGGGCTAAGGAGGGCAAACCCCGTTCGCTTTAATGTGGCATTTGGTGCAATTTTCCTGCCTTGTGTAGTTAAAATTCAAAGCTGTACTTCCCACAACTGTCAGACCACAATGCTTTGTGATAAGAAGTCAACCCTACCGACAGGATTGCATAGTATTTCATGTGCTTTGAGATCAAGGAAAATATGCTACATTTAAGAGTTTTATAATTTTAAATTGTTTCAGGTAGGCCAAACCCTAAAGTTGAAGAGTTATGTTCTGCTGTGATAGCAATAGTGCTGCTGCTGTTTTAACTTTCAGGTGACAGTGTCAAGTCAGTGTTATGAATGGGATTTCAGGCACTTCTTCCTTATGTGTGATAATTGCTTCTTTTGTAGTGTTTTAACCAGAATTGGAGTGTATATGGAAGACCAAGGAAGGAATGCAAACAAAAGGCTAAAAAGAATTTGAAAACTTGCTAGGAGCCTGTACAAGAAACTGTGCAATACTAAGCATTTAAAATTTAGCTCCTGAAATTTCAGCCATAAAATGGACACGTTTTAGAAGTTAAAATCTGTTATGTTTGCTTCTTTGGGTTTGCAGCAATGACGTGCCAACTTTCTGAATGGATCTTGAAGATTTGAACTGAGGGCAGGAGGCTGGTTTGGCAGAGAAACATTTTTGTCATGTATCTGCCTTAGCAAGTCTTTAAGAGTTGATAGTATTGCATACGAGTCCCTTATTCAAGCTCTGTTTGCATTCTGTTTCCACTCTTTCTTTTCCCTACCCTCACTTCAGAAATTTTGTTTTACTATCCAAGCCTCTGCAGTAAACGAAGTTAATTAATGTGTTGCGGATATTTATTTAGGTTCCCGTTGGAAAAGATATTTTCTGTCTGATGCCTCTCTGCTCCAATACATGAAATACGTTGCCACAAAAATTGGCAGAGAAAGGAAGAAAAAGACAGGGAAATATACATACCTGCAACACTTTCATTGACTTCATTTACTGCAGAGGCCTAAATTGTAAAACATCCAGAGAAAATAGTCCAACAAAGTGTCACCCATTTTCTAGTGCATCAAGGTCAAGAGCTAATGTGAGAAATGATTAAAAGTAAAGTAAGAGTGTTGGGGGGAAGTGATTTCAGGTGTACAGCAGTGTTTTCTGAGAGATTTTTTTTGTTGTTGTTTTTAAGTGCCTCCATTTCAAAAACTGAAACTACAATTGTTGTGCTGAACTAATACAACTCTATCCCTAACTGGTGAATCTGTGATGAGCAAAGCATTAGTTTTGGTTTTTATTTTGCCTCAAGTCGTGAAAACTGAGTATACTTTATTTTTCTTTCCAGTCTATGACTTCTTTGCCATCTGTTGGCAATGTGCCTTCTGCTGCTTTTCCAGACAAGTTCACTACTTTCTCCAGTTTCTCATACTTTCAGTAGTTTTTTCTCAAAGACTTTATTTTTGCAGAACAGATATAACACTTGTCCTGTTGTTCTTAAATAGTTCCTTAACAGTTGCAGAAAATACTCTCGTAGTTTATTAAATTTCGATTCTTTTACAGTAAACTATCTAATACTTAGGGGGGAAAAATAGATGCAAAAAAATACAACTGTGGACAAAATACTTTGGAATATATTTAAAAAAAATCCAAAGATGTATATATTTAAAAAAAAAAATCCGAAGATGTAAAACACTTGCTAAAAGCATGAGAAGTGATGGTCCTTAATATTAATTCTGAATGCTTGAAATTGTAATATGGAATATAGGCTAATACCCTTTGCCCTTTAACTAAAGGGTTTCTAAAGCTTACTCTGGTGCTCTGTACCACAACCTTCTATGCAAAATATTTTAGTGAACCTAGTGTCCTTTTATTCGGAAGGATGCATTTAAAACCTTTAGATGTGGAAAATCCTTTGTGCGGTCTGTAGGCCTGTGAAATGATACAGGGGCGCTCGCACAGGAGAGCTTCAGACAGGGCGACGCTCCCATAATCTCCAAGTTGCTGGGCAGGGGCAGCTTTTGAAAGCAGAGTCTGGGGTGTCTCCTGGCCTCTCTTAGATTGAGGCTGCCCTAACAGTCCCCTCGGGCCATCTCTGGTATCTGAGCATCACTAGCACATGTTGGGCTCTCTGTGCTTGGGCCAGGGAGCTGACACAGCCGCCTGGGCCAGGCTGTACCCTCAGCACCCCAGCGGGACGTCTCACTGGATCCTCCGAGCACAGTGCTGAGGGTCTGGCCCTTGGGTGTTGCTTGTCTGAGATGCTGAAAAACTCCTCAGTTTGAACAGTCAGAAGTTTCCTGAACGTTCTGCTACTTGAACTCTTCTAACTTGAAACTTGCCATTGTGGGTGCATATATTGAATTTATTCTGCTCAGCAGAATGACAAAGCTGTCACTATACGCTCCTCATTACTTCAGTCTTAACACAAGTAATACAGGTATTCTGATGTTGTCTTCTAAAAGGCATGCTAATTAATTAGTATCATTAAAAATCACATACCACAATACCTCTGGCATAGGAGTTGTGCTTATTCACAGAAGTATCTATACAGAAATCTATTGGGCTGGGAATTAGATGGTTTGTGCCTGGTGACCGTGTGTGTTGTTCAGGGATGTGCGCTGCAGTCCTGCAGGGTGTTGGAGGTGGCACTGAGTGCTTGCACGAAGTCAAAGCTGTTGGTTTGTGTTGGAACAGCATAACAGAAGGAAAGATGTGGCTACGGGGAAGGAAAAAAAAAGTACGTACAGAAGACTAGCCATCTTTTTTATTAAAAATAAAATAAAGAAGGCAAACCCAGTAAGTTTTATGCAAGAGAAAGGAGTGTGTTTAAAAACTTCACATGCAAGCCTTTTCTGGCCTGGTTCTACAGGCCTTGCAGATGCTGGTGAATCAGCTGCATTTGTGGACCTGAGGTGAGACACTGCGGGCGCAGGCTCTGGCAGTGTGCGGTGGAGAGTGTCTCTGTGGGAGTGTCACTAGCCAGTGCGTGTTCACCCAGCTGGAGATGAGCCTCAAAGAGGAGTGCTGGAAGTGTTGGAAGTTTGGTGCTTGTGGCATGGATGAGAAATGGTAGAGTAAGCCAGTGTTGTTCTGTGTTTATCTCTTCTCAAGAATATAATGCTAAAGCTGTCTTATATAACTTGTTTTCAAAAATGCTCAAGTGCTGTAACAACATCCTCTAATAATATCCCTAACTGAAAGAGCAAGTGCTACATGATATAAGTCACTCCTGGTAAACTGTTAGGATACAATTTAGCTATATTTAGAAAATAGGCAAGTCCTTTATGCCTTGTGTACTTACAGGCTGGCATATATGTGTGTAAGTGGTGCTGTTATAGTAAACTCTTCGTGCAGAGTATTATTAAACTGATATTTCTGTGATTTAATGCCTATATAGGGATATACATTTTACTTATCCAGGCAGTAGTAAAACATACATACTACGCATTTATTGCAAGGGCGCCCAAGGATATTTGGATAGTGAACAATGTGCCGCAACACTTCTTATTCCTGCCATGTCCAGAGACCTCGGAGAGTTGTCTGGAGTGTGTGGTTGCTGCTAATCAATGCTAAGCAGAGCACTTCCCAAGGGTGCTGAGTATGGCTTCCTCTCAGATAACAGCGATTAAAAACTGTGCACCTGTATTTCCAGTCTTAGTACATACTGGTTTCAGCATAGGCCACCAGACTGACTGGTATCTGCTCGCATTTTGCTAGGGGAACATCAGTGAACTGGGAAGTGAAGGATACTGTATGGTGTCACAAAGTTAGATAAGTTTTTCAGCATAGTAATATTGGAAAATATCCTTTTGGAATCTGTTCTAAAGAATATTTTTGGATATTGGCTGGATATTGTAATTATTTGCTATTTCAGAAGTAGACCCTATTTTCAATTATTTGATTCAAATACGTATGAATTAGGCCTGATTCAGAGCAGTGTGGTGTGTATGCTAGGGTTTGAGTTCTCTGTGTTAAATTCCCTCTATTATGAACATTAAAGCTAGTTTCCAGACTCGCAGTTGTTGAGTCAGCAAATGGTAAAGATCTGTCCCTGACTGTGCTGGACAGAGGATTTTGCAACAGCAATTTTGAAAAG
Source organism: Crypturellus undulatus (assembly GCA_013389825.1). Classification (NCBI taxonomy): domain Eukaryota; kingdom Metazoa; phylum Chordata; class Aves; order Tinamiformes; family Tinamidae; genus Crypturellus; species Crypturellus undulatus. Next base: position 404,631 of record VWPW01026685.1, read on the forward strand.
GCAGAGGAATGTGTATAATGTTGTCGGAGAGAATCCTACTCCCTTTCTTGCGTGCAGTTCTGCAAGAAATATCTAAGTTGGATCAAGATATTACCCGGGGCCCATTCCTGTGGGCTTGTGTCAGTATTCACCACTTTTATTAAAGGAAGAACCAAGGCTTAATGAGTGCTTCTGTGGGTCCTTTTAATGTTGCTGGTCAAACTGGTTGCAAAATGTAAGGTCAAGAAACTAAAAATAATGGTACGTAACTTGTGACAGACAGGTATCTTGTGTGTATGTGTGTGTGTTATTTTTTTTTTTTGTTGTTGTTTGTTTTATGCTTGTCCTTAATAGTTCATCCTCATAGACACACACAAAATATAAATATATTTTGAAGAATCGATGATCTGTGGAACAGGCTAAGGCACATCAGCCACTGCTTCTCAGGGAAATAATGAAACTGTCGTCCTGTGAGACCAAAGAATTACAAAACGAGCAGGTTTTTAGGCACGTCATAGCTGAATTAGAATAAAACCTCTTTGAGGCAAATAGCTGCAGAGTCACTGCTCTGTGGCTCTGGGAACTGCAAAGGTGGCTCAGTCTGGTGTTAGACTGCAAGAAAAACTTGCCCTGACGTTACCAAAGCCCTGCACATGGAAGGTGTCTCCTGCTTCCTGACGGTAGAATGCGCCTACGCAGAGGATCCTGAATTTCTTACCCTTCTGCCAGCTCTTGGGCACAGCTGCCACAGGCAAAACGTAGCAGCAACCTGAGGCTTGCTGCTGGCTGTAGCTGCACTGTGGGCTTCAAAAGCTGCTTGATTAGCCCTGGAGTGAGCTGTGGTTCTGTTTTGTTTGGTCTTCAGTTTAGTTTCTAACTTTTGGCAGATCACTTAACTGTGCTTCGGTTTCCTTGTCTGTAAAATGAGGAGCAATAAAGCTTATCTTTACTGCAGACATACTTAGTAATTTATTTCGTGTTTGTAAAGTGTTCTGTGATAACAAAGGAATATTATTTTATTAAAATCAAATTATAAAATGAATCTCGGCAGGAATTTATGACAAGTCTGCTGCTGTGGAGGGGGAGAGAATCTGTTTAAGGCCCTAGATAATAGTCCCTCTAAAATCTGTTTGGAATCTGATAATTTTGTATTTATTTGGCAGCCTGTGTTCAAGATGCTGGATTAGTAGGGCAAAAAAGAGGCCTTGGAGATGCAGTGTGAAATCCTTCCTAATCGGGATAATGAATCTTCATTACCATAGGAGATACTAGGAGTCTTTCAGACAAACCAGTCAAAACAAACAGTCTTACTCTCCCCCAAATCCAGGGTCAGCCGGTTTTCAGGAAGCCCTTGTGTTTCCTCTCGTTTCTGTGCTCAGCAGACGTTTCTGGCTACATTTTGGGGCTTAGGTTTCAGAAACAGGGAAAATAAATGCATTTTAGCCTTTGAAAAAGATGATGGCCAGTGGAAGGGACTAAAGCAAATCAACCATGACTGCTCTGTGAACTAGTGAAACGATTTCTGGGAGACCAGAGTGTTATAAAGAGCAGTTGTTTTATTTACCAACCCTCCACAGGAATCTCTGTAGGCCGCTCTGTTTCCCAACAACGAAGCAGCAAGTTGCAGCACTACGAAAGCCGCTCGGCCGCAAGCCCCAGCAGCGACATGGACAAACAACAGATGCAAGCGGCAACTGGGGGAGAAGAGAGAAAAGCCCTCCTTTGAGCCACGCTTGCGTCAGCCAAATCACAACCAGCTGGGTTTTTACCCAGGACGTTTCTGCTGATGCACCAGAATGTTTATGCATGCCCCCTGCTTTGTGCACACACACGCATGAAATCTGGTCAAAGGAGAGTCCGACTCTGAGCGTTCACGTTCTCATCCTGTCTTTGGCTGCTGGTTAAATTTAGGAGTGATGCAAACCTGAACTGCCTGGCAGGAGGCTGAAGGTGTGGGAGGAATGAGGGAATTTGTGACTCAGGGAATTCAGTTCCTCCCCTAGCCCCAGTCTGCTATGGAGAAGGTGCAGCCTATTAACCCTGCAGCCATGGAACCCGTTTCCCTTGATGTTATTTTCTGGACACTGAAAAGGCCCTCACCTCCTCTCTTTTGCTTCTTCCTCGTTCAGAGTAGTGTGTTTCTAGAGACACAGGTCAGGAGCAGCCCTTGTGTTAGTTCACTGAACTCAAAGGCCAAATACCCTGGTGGCCACAACCTCCTCTTCAGTCAAAGATGGATCTCATCTGGCCGACAGTTCCTTTTTCAGAACTTCGGACTGTAGTTAACCCATGTGCCATTAAAGGTTGGGCTGCTAATAAAGGTCTTGGAAGCATCAAGGAAATGCCTGTTTTATGACTAATAAAGTTTAATAAAGACACATGAACATTCAGGGGTAGGAGAAAAATAATTCAGTGTCGTTTTGGGCAAGAACGAGGACTCTTTAGCTATGACTCAACCAATGATTTTACTTGATATTGTCAGGTTCCAATTTTTGTCATGGCAAAACTGCTTGAAAAAAGGGCAGACTAGGGTCTGCCTTCTGGGTCATGACCCAGAAGTAACTATATATAAAGTAGACGTCTACTCTGACAGCAGTTCTGTAGAGGCTCTAAGGTTTCCCTATAAGCCTTGCCACTCTCACTTTATATGGCTCTCCTGATGATTTGTACACACAGTCTAGCCAGAAGGAAATAGAGCAATATTTATCTAGCTTTATTTATCTGTGGAAGCTGCATCTTGGTAGTTAGGGATACAGATCTCTCATGATTTGGTGTGCAGATGCTGCAGCATTGGCCGGGGCTTGGTGCTCTTGCCCTTTCTCTTTCAGAACTGCGGGAGATGTATCCAGATGCTCAGAGTGCATCACATCCCATTATTCCAGGATCGGCGGGGCGGGATGATGCATGGCCACTCCAAAAGTCAGATGCGGAGGCATCCTCCCATTCATCATTGTAATTAAATTCAGGCCCAGGGTTTGTTCTGTGCACTGAATGTTAATCACGGCGTTTTATTAATGCACTTGTTGAAATCTGTATTTCAGACATAGTAAAACTTTACAGGATAGATTAAGGCCAATATTTATTTTTCCTGAATTCATTTTCTTTAAAGTTCAGGAAGAGAAGTGATTGCTCTCAATGTTTGAACAAACTGGTGTAAAATTTGCTTGACTACACAGATATTAAACTGTTGAACTGGTTAGGGCTGTACTGTTGCTTGACAGAAGGTTGTGTGCAGTTGAAACTTCATTAACAAAAGCTCACGCTGGCAAAGTAATGATTTAGTTGAAACACAAGAATTGAGATCTTAACACTTGTAAACTCCAGTTTATGCTTTATAATAATACTGTTGAGTTGCCATTGCTAGTTCCTGATGTTTTGCAGTAAAAAAATCCCACTGCGTGGGTAGTGTTAGTCTAAAGCCTGTCTAGAGCCACCAAAACTCTTCTGTTTTAGGCCAAGCCCTGCAGCTCGCAGCACCCCAGGGGCCAAGTACCCCCTGACTACCAGGTCAGGGCGCTGGGGTTTGGGCCTTTGCCCAAAGCCCTATGAGATGCTCGGCCACCTTGTCCTCCCCTAGAGGTGCTGCTGGAGCCGTTAATCCCCTGGAAGGGATTTGAGGGAGAGCTGGACTTGTGCTTTTTGTGTATGATGCTGCTTTTTAGAAAATCCTTCCATCTAGTCACCTGTAAGTTTCTTTTGCTGTAGGTCTGGATTTAGGCAAACCTACTGGAATTTCTGAAGTTAAGTTGCATTTCATTATTCGACTGTGTAACTAAACTATTGAAAATAAGTTTAACAGAGAATGCCTGTTCCTTCTTAAGTGTGTAGAAGATTTTTTTTTTGATCTGTATGTGATGGACTCAACTGTGCAGAGCAAGTGTTAAGTGTACAATTAATTTTATTAGTTATATTAAAAAAAAAGAAAAAAACTATCCACTTGCACATAACACAGCCTTCATGCTTGCTTCAAGTCATCTTGTTTTCTTTTTTCTGGGCCGTATCCTTTCCTTTCCCTCCTGCTGCTTTGTACCTCCCAGAAGCAGCAAGATGCCCTAGATTCGGAGCTTCCTGGGGAAAAGTTCACGTCATCCTATATATAGTTCCTCCTGAAGCGTCTTTATGCTGTTAAAATTGTCACCTACTCCGAGGTGATAAAGTAAAAAAAAAAGCTGTAGTTTTATGATGGGGATGGAAGTGGCGGGTGTTTTATCCTTTATCTTTTTTTTGGCTATTAAGACTTTCTTATGCACCTGCTGTTACCTAAATTCTGCTGAAGGTTAAGAGTTTTGATCTCCTGGCTGTAGTATAAAGAAATTACACCTATTTCTTTCAGCTCAGCATCTCCTTAGTGTGCTGTGGCTGAGGAATGACAAATTACCTCTTTATTATAGAGTGCCTTGGATCAAGTCTCCGTGCTGGCAGGAATTTCTGCAGTGGGCTATGACTGTGGACCGGGTGCCCCGAGGTCAATTTGTGTCTCTACTGCGCAAGATCTCTGCCACTTTTTCTTTCTTTTTTTGGAGGTTCCTCTAAGAACTAGTGCTGAGGTATTTCTACTGCTAAACAAAAACTGGGAACATGGTAGTAACAACTGTGTAACAGATGCTACCAAACAAGTTGTTAGTGTTGACAGATCAGACAAATGCTTTCATCTCAGGATAAACTGTGGCAGCATGGAAGCAGGAGGGAGGTTTGTCTGTCCCTTTGTCAGTGTAGGTTTTTTTTTTTTTTTTTTTTTTTTTTTATGTTTAAAGGAATTTTTTTTTTTCACACACATCT
>VWPW01026686.1:0-160711 GCA_013389825.1 Crypturellus undulatus
TTCTTAGTAGTAGGAGCTACTAACCTTCTTTACCAAAGGTGAGTGGTCCAAGCAAAATGGACCTTTTTTTTTTTGAAGTACGTGCATAAGGTGTTGAGAATATTGCTTAAAGAGAAGTTGTGGTGAAAAAGGAAAAAAAATTGTGATCTAGGATTTATCCCTGGGATTTTTCTTGTGTTTATTGCTGAAGTTCTTAGGAATAAAACCACCTGAGCTTGAGGTGCTTTGATAAGTGGTTCCGTCCTGAGACCTCTGGGGATAAGTCTTAAAGAGTGCTGCCCTCCTCTAGCTTGAGTTGTAGGAAAGCAAATCCACTTTTTTTCCTAGCCCTCGTGCTAAGGTAGGAAGAGAGGAAGAGTCCCCATGCTGGGCGTGAGCCCCAACTCCAGGGATTCAGGCAGGATGCAACGGGCCCGGATTTGCGGCATTCCAGGGACAACCCAGTGCTCTTTGTTCTCCGTGCTGGGTGTGTAGCCAGTCGAGAGCATATTCAATAGCAACTATACCATGCAGAGACATTTGCATGGGATGCCATTTGTGCAAGGGTGGTGTTAAATTGGGTCTCTTCATCTGCCTTGGTGTGGTTTGCTAGGTCCATCTCCCTGAGGTCCTGCAGGTGGGGGTGTTGGCACAAGAATTTCCTCTTTCTCAGCCTGTAATCACACCGTCAATCTACTGTTCTGTTTCGTCTTTACAGGCTGTGAAGCTCTGAATAGGAATGAAAATGCTCCGATCTGCTAAAATCCCAGAAGTGCCAGAAAACTCTTCCTCGACAGCCGCGACAGCAACCACAGAGGAAGATCTGGGGCAGCACCTCAGTTTCACTGTTGATCCTGGAATGCAGGAATTCACAGTAAATGAAGAAATAATATTGTTGCTATTAGACCCATACCCAGAGAGAAGCCTTGTTTTTGATTGATTTTAACAAGTGATCGTGAGCACTTAATTATTAGTTAAAAAGCTTGTAAAGCTCTTATTAAAGCTCTTTAGGTCACGTTATAGTGTGGGAAATAGAACTGTTGAGTTAATTATTTCTGTTAGCTGGAAGGGAGGTATGATATTTATTTGACATTAGACTTTATGAATCTTCCTCTTTATGAATCTCTCTTGCCACGAGTCAAATGGCCAGGAAAGTAGTTGCACCATAGTCTTAATTCATGAATCATCAGTGTGTGTCCCATTTGTTAGGCCTTGTGTCCAAAGGCAGCTCCTGGAGATACTTGGCTTATTATTTTGTTATACCCCTGCTCAGAGGCTGCAGTTACGGCTTCTTTTTATCCACAGCACCTTGTTTCAACATGGCAAGACTGATTCCTGCAGGAGACATTGTGCAATCTTAAAGCATGAGCTGATTCTTCCCTGTGTACCCTGCTAGTAATCCCATGAAAATTCCTAGTAAGAGAAACATTTGCTTTTGCACGAGAATAGATTGTGGGAAACGACAAGAGAGACAGCTGCATGATGCAAGCACAGTGCAGTGATTTAGTATCTTATGTCCTTTTTTTTTTTTTTAAAGGACTGCCTCTCAAGATGGGCATCCTAGAACAAACTTAATTTATACCACTCAGGAAACATATGGCATGAAGGTTTCTAGGTGGTGTCTTTCTTGGCAAAGTTGAAAAATAACCAACTTAAAATCATCAAATCACGAGCTTAAGCCCCATGGTCTTTAATTATTCAGTGCTTTTAGATGTGTTTATGTACAAAACATGAAGAGGCAAGGGCTCTGTAAAGACAGATTAAAAGACACGATTAAATTGATCATTTCACAGTAAAAATACTTGTTAATTTTCAGTATCTTTGAATTTATTGGGAATGTCAGGATGCAATCCAACCTGTGTAATTTGTGTTTTGAGTGTAATACTTTAGCAAAAGGTCCATATAAACTGACCAGCTGAGGCTGGGCTTCCTTCTTAAGCTTTCAGCTAGTCTTGATAATGTTTCCTCATTCCTAATGACTCTTTTTCCATTAGTTTCCCATCTTTCCCAGCCGAGTGCCATATCTGCTCTGCAGAAACAAGAGTGTCTGATTGAAGGGCTTAAGGACGTTGCCATTTGTTACAGTCCCCGCTGCAAGCAAGTTGGCATTGTGAAGCACCTTGCTTTTGACTACAAGTGCAATTTAAACCATGAAGCAGTAATTAATTGCTTGTAAATTTGCACTTTACTTGTGCTCATACCTCTCTGTGGTTTGAAAAATCTGTGCAATGGATTGTTTAGGAGACGAACAGAGGACAGAGGAGCTTGTGCCTCTCTGCTAGAGCTTCCTAACACTCAGCTCGGCAAGTTTGGGGTTTCATCTTTTTGGCTGCTGTGGAGAGGTAAGTGAGAAATGTAACTACTGCATGAAATGTTGGCTCTAATTTAAGTATTTCTGGCTATCCTCAGAAGCAATATTCACCATTTCAAAGCGTCTGCAGCAATTCAAGAGAAATACTGTCTTTTCCCTTGACTATAGACCCAATCTCATTCTCTTTAGGATAATGTTTCCATGGCAACATTTTACATATTTATTCCGTAGAGTTGAAGCCAGAATTTGAAACTCTACATTCCGGGCAAGTAAGAGCTTTAAAATGAATCGGACAATTGTGAAGAGACAACGTAGGTCAATTCTTTACTTTTTGATTTATATCAATCATATCTCACAATGGGAGTTGCTGCTAATTCATTGTGTGTATAATTAAATGAGAATTTATATAAATAATATGTAAGTCTAAATATAAATTTATACAAAGAATATAAATTTTGTGTAGAGATCTGCCCAGTTATATCGGACATCCTTTTCTGTATGAACAACTCTTCAGACTATGAAGAAAAGTTTCTCCAAACGCTGGAGGTTGCACTTGCTCTGCTACGAGTGATAGTTATCACGCCTGCAAATAAACATACTCTATAGATATAGGAGACTTTAAGACCTGAGGAAACTCAGTGAAATCCAGGCTGCAAATTAATCATGAATATACCTTTTGCAGGATTGCAAGCTTCCATTTTTTTTAAAAAAAAAAGTTGTCAGACTGTATATTAAAAAGTAGTTGCAGAAAGTGTAAATCTAAGGTGCAGCTGAAATATGGGATGAGATTCTGCTAATGCAGCCAGTATTTCAGGAGCAGTTGAACTGCAGCAGTCTTGGATTCAGGGCTGGCACTACAGGAGCAATCACATGTTAACATGCACTGTGAAAACTACTAAAACTACAGTTTTGCTTTGTTTTTTTTTCCTGCTGTCATGACCTGCTGGGAGCAAACAAAATAAAAATGAACAATAAAAACCCAAATATTAGGTATGGATTGTGTTCATTTCTTATACTGACTATTGCAAAACATCCGTACCTCTGTATTAAGATGTGCTTTCAGTGTTGCTATTTTGCTTCCTGTTTCTCATGTTTGTTTTTGTCTGTTACCTGCTTAATGACTAATTTCAACTTGTATTTGATGTGTGTTTTAGCAGAAAAAATGTAACTTTGCCTATAACTGGCAGGATGAGAGGTGTAAATTAAACCTTGGTCTAAGGGATTAAGAAAAACAGAGACAGACCTTACAAGTATGAAGCGTACTCGCAAGGTAAGAGTTGTATCTTAAATTAATGACATGTACGCGCAGTGTCTTCCGTGACAGTGTTACTCGTGCTGTGCAAATTGGACGTGACCTTTCCTAATGTTTTCACGCTGCTGCCTTTTTAAACAGTGTCCTCAGTTAGATTTGCAATATATATTCATTCCCTGAAATGGAAATGTACATTTTCTCATTTACATACATATGCGTGTGTGTGTATAATAGAAATTATGTGTGCACAAATATATAAACCTGTTTCAACTGTGATGCTATGACAAGTGCTGCCGTAGCAGGGCATCTGTTGAGTGCTGGCTAAAGTGCAAATTAAAGCAAATCCAGAGTGATGCTGGTGAGAACACTCCAGAGACATAATTTGGAAAAGTACTAGTGAATATTAAACTACAGCCAAGAATGTATCAACTGGTACGTAAGAAACAGAAAAGGTTTCCTCAAGTACCATTGCAGATCTTAGTATCTGTGTCAGAATTGAATATCTACCAAATAATCAGTGCATCAGTTGAGCACAGGTATTTCTGAGAGTCTTGGGAATCAGGTCTTAAATATTTGAAGGATGAACTTTGGGAATTAGGTCTTAAGTATTGGAAGGATGAGTTTTATCTCCATTCTTAGCTAGTAATTCTAAAATCAAGCAGCTGAGTGTAGGTTCCTAGTATTCAAAATGATCCCTTAGGGAAATGAAGAAGGCCCCAGCAACTAGCCAGATCCGTTTCAGAAGTCCTGATATATGCAGAGTTTTGACATCGCTTTTGCATCCTCCTGCAAGGATTTTGGTGGAGATCATCAATTTTATATATCTGGAAATAGATCTTAGGCTCTCTGTCACTCAGTCTGCTTCTTCTCTATAACAGAAAACCCTCAATAATTCAGCTGTGCTTATGAGCATTTTTGTTTTGTAAATGTGTACAAACCAGTATTTTAGGGAAGTTTTTTTGCATGCATGTTTTTTTGCATGTTTCAAATACCAGGGACTGACTAGGGAGCTGGTAAGTTGAATGCCAGCTGTGACTTGTTCCTTCTCCAAGCCTCTCCTTTCATAGGAACTCCAGATGTGTTAACGATATGTGAGTGTTAATGATATGAAAAAGACATATATACATGCAGATTAGATATAAAAATAAAAAAGAAGTTGGAATTGATAACTACAATGGACTGTGTAGAAATGCTCTTTAAAAATATATTACTTATTTTCTTGCTGATTTTTTCCCAGAGTGAACCATTTCATTAAGCATGTGCTTCCTGCCGCTTCCCATAATGATGCATATAAGCTATGTAGGGCTTTAATTTTTAGAGGTCCTGCTATTTTCCTTCTCACTTAAGATGGAAATGCAAAGTAAACCTCATTTATTGAATCGGTAAGCTCTGGATTAACGGGGTTGTTAAACTGGTTTGAGGAGCTTGTTTTTGAGAGCTGTAAAATTTCACCTCTTTCCCCTGCTTGATTGAAAAGTGATTTAAGGATTACTGCCTAGTTTAAATGCTTTGCAAGATAAAAGTCATAATTCTGGAGACTTGCTGTTAGTTGTGAGAATCATGTTGTGCTTGTATTTACTTGTGGAGATACACAGCATTCCATATATATTTATTTTACCCTCAGTATTGCAGAAGAAGAAACCAAATTAGAGCAAGTTCAAGATTGCTGACACCCAAAATTTGGGTAAAAAGATGAGGGTCTGAGTTGAAGTTCATGTCTAATGGAGTTCCAATGAAACTAGCTGTTTAATTTACAGTTGGGTGGAACATAATCCTAGGAGGAGGGTTTTTCCTTCTAATACTTTCCTCCCCTTTTTAACATATGTCAAGAAACATGGTTTAATTAATCAATGGGATTAAATGAAGCTAAATGGTACTCTTTCTTCTGAAATTAATTCCTTTATGGGAAGTCCTGTACTGTTTAACAGGAATGAAACCAGTAAGGTTTCCTTACAGCAATTACATTAGAAATGTGCATATTTTAAAGGAATTATCTCTTTTAAAGAGTTTTGTTGAACCCTTCACCAGAATTATTGCAAGGGTAGAATTCTTTGTTAAATGCCAGAAGATACTTTTAATAGGAATGTGTGCATTTAAAATATTTTAAATCAATATATACATAGTCACAGACTTTGGGGTCACTTAATAGCCTGGATGATGGTTTGCCAGGAAAGAGTGTAAGGAAAGTGGGAGCCTTCTCTGGGTATATGAGGGCTCATAAGGATGTCACTTGTTGGGTTTAAAAAATGTATGCATGGGTATAACAGGAAAGGGCAGAGCTTTGCTTCTGCTTTTACAGTAGCCCTGCTAAAATGAGGCCAGAAATGCAAGGTTTGGTGCAACCTGGTGCATATTGCTGCTTCAGAGAGCACCTCCTCGTGTCCGTGCTTCCATGTGGGCCGCATGTTCCTCGTTTGCCCTTCCAGGAGAGACTTGTTGGGAGCAAATAGTCGTGATGGAGCTGTTAAATCTGCTTAGGAGGAAGAGCTAGAGCTGTGTCTCCATCCTGCACCCTGTTTTGAGGGGTGATATTTTCAAGTGAGGTCCTGTAATAGCTTTTTTCGATGTTGAAATCCCTATATACCAGCTATCCCATATAGTTGGTGTGCTGATTGCACCCCGATACGTTGACTGCAGATGTCATTACAAGTGTGTGCAGTTACGGGCCTTCATTGCATCATTTTAGCCTAGTGAGTCTTTCTTGTTACCAAGCGTGAGATGGTAAACTGATGGTAACAATGATATCCTGAAGAGAAAAAAAAGTCTATTAAAAAGGTAGAAGCAGCAGGAAAGGTCTGAATTTGTAGTCTCTGTGCAGTTTTGAAGTCTGCAATGTAATAATGTTGAAACAGCACCGTGTGTGCAGCTGCTGTGGATGCTGCAGAGCTGCTGGTGCCCTGCTGCAGAATGAAGATCCAACACATAAGAGCAGCTCCGGACTAATTTCTCTCTTAAGAGCACCTGACAGGGTTTTGGGGCAAAGAAAGGGAAGGGAATATGTTAGCAGAGCTGAATGAGGTCACCCACACCATCTATCCCCTTTCAGAATCACTGGGATGCTTTATAAAAGGTCCCCATGGGAAGGTTGTGCCCCAATTCCCTTGAGTGTTGGAGTTTTGTCTCCCTAGAGACTTGAGAAGTAATTGAGATGCTATTTAGTTTTGACTCATAAAGACCTGGTAATTCCGTGAGAAGATTACCATTTAAAAATGCCAATTTGGAAACTTTCAAATTAGTTTCACTTCTTACCTTGTCCTCAGCCTAATTTCTTTTGCATGTTTTGATGACACTCAATGCAAAATGCATAATCTGTGCTCAAGTGCGAACAGCATTTTTGGAGTTCATTGTTCAAAGCAGATATATATTAACCTTTAATCAAAAGATAATTTTTCTGGTTTCTACCCTTAGCGTAGAATTCTGGCCTTGTACAACAGCCTTCTCTAACATGCTCTATGGGGCTATTTTTGGTGTGTATGTTTTATGTGCCTCGTGGACTTGTTACTACCCTTGCAACTAATCTAATATTGATTTTTTTTTTTCTTTTCCTCCAGAAGTTTGTTTGAAATTGGAAGTGTTTTTCAGCTGGGCTCTTACACTAATTCTTTACTTCACTGCGAAGGACTTGTGCTGAGCAGGTCAGTAGCCAGGAGCACAGAATGACTCAGTTGTGAGCAGTTCCTGAAAGATGAAATAGTCATAACGAGATATCAACAGGCTCTGAAAGTATTTTATTGCCTATTTCAATTACCACTCTAAGCATGTGATCCATCGAAGCATTTTAGCATGAAAATTAGTGAATAATTCCAGTGATTGCAGTTTGTATCAGATCAGAGTTTCAAAAAAGACACGTGGAAAGGAAATATTGACAATATAAATAGTGTATTTAGGTACAAATGTGTATCCTCTTGAAAATATGAATTCATTTAGAGCAGACAAAATGATGCTGATCCCTTAGCTCTTTGGTATGCACATCCTTTCAAACCCTTAGGTTGCACTGAGGCAAGACAGAAGCCCCCTAAAATCTGAGTGCTGCCTTACGTGATAAAGTAGAAATGGGCTTGGAACGGCTGTAAAACCACCTGTGGGCAAATCCTTGCAGTTCAGTGCAGTTCAGTATCTTCAGCAGCTGTTAAGTGAACAGGCAGTTCCTTGGCTAGCTGCTAAAATGCGTCGCCTCAAGCAAGCTCTGCTTGCTGCCGCTGCCAGCTCTAGCTGCAGCTCCTGCCAGTGCTTGTTGGGGGGTAGATTTTGGCCTTGGTGGGTTTTTGCATGTGGCTAGGTGGGTGGATTTCTTTTTTGGTTTCTTTGCTTGCTTGTTTTGTAGCTTCGGGAGGCCTCGGGTGCAGAGAGTCGAGCTGCGTTTTCATGTTTGGACTCCTTTGGACTGAAATTCTTTTGGTGGCTCTTCCCTACCGCTGTGCTGAAGGAGGTGAGGGCTTGCTCCTCTGTAGCGATCTGCAGGGTCAGCTTAGGAAGTCTCCTGTCCTCTCTTACTTAAGAAGACTCTGCAGTTTCCAGGTGTAATATTGGAGTGTGTTTACAGACATACTAGTAATCTGGGGAAGAGTTCAAATAATTCCACGTTTCTTGGAGCACATGTTGTTTAACCTTTCATATATGAATGTACATGGAGGCTATTGCTTTGTACGAGAAGATGCATCTTTGCTTTCATGTAAATCAGCAGGGCTTGTAGCAGGCAAGATGTTTTTGTAGGCGGCTAACATTTAGCATATAAGATGCAATATTCCATCTTCATCGTTTTTCACTATGTTCTTATTTCCCTGCTCCTGCAGAAGTATTTTCTTTCCTGGGCTCTGTGAGAATTCAGAGACCTCCCTCTTGCCTGCCTTCCCCGTGCAATACTTTGATTACATTAGGTATGCAAGTGATATTCCATTGTAGTGGATTTTTTTTCCCCCCATGCAGATTTTCTAAATATTTTTAAGCAGTTCCTGCTGCTGTTCAGCCCTTCCATCATTATAAATCTTATTTCACGTTGCCTGGCTGTCATCCTGCTGGATTGGGACTGGCGCATAGTTGGTCACTGCGTGAGGCTGCTGCCTATGCTGTTTTATTGGACCTCACAAAAAAAAAAAAACATTGGAGGAGCTGTGAAACATGTGTCTCCCAAAGACTGCAGTAAGTCTAAGCAACTCATTGCCTGGCTCTCTTTGTAGCTTTATTTTTTTTCCCTACTTCAAGTGTGTCCCCACAGCCACTGCCTTGACAAGCAAGGTGACCCTTTTGATGAATACGGAGACCCACTTTTCAAAACACCTGCCGGAAAGGTTTTATTGCACCTGTGTGTGGCTCTCTTGCCTACCTCTTTCCCCGAAACCAATATGATGTTTCAGCTGGCGCTGTCAAGCACTGTCAGGATTCTGCCTCAGCACTGGAACTTCAGCTTGACAGAGGTACAGGAAAAATTGGCTTTGGAATCAAAGCCGGGGGAAGCTTGGCATATAAACTATTAGTTGAATTATGTTTGCTGTCGGCTTTTGAAACTTAAAAAAAAAACAGCAGCAAGCAAAACGAAAAGAACACGATGCTGTAAGTCAAATGACTGTGGGAAGCTGGCAAAGCAAGAGTCATACCTGGGTGCTTTTGCCATGTCTCTGCTTAGACTTTTTGGTTTAATTTATTTCAAATAGGAATCCCTTTATTGAACCCCTCAAAGACAAGGACAGAAGGTTCTCCATCTCAGTTTTGGACAAAATCACCAAGATTTGTACTCTGTGGTTTCGTTCTGCTAGAAAGAAATAGCTCCTCTTCATCTTCAGGGAAGTTGCTGGGTGAGCTTTTCTGAATCAATTGATTTACTATGGATAATATGTTATTAATGATGAAGGAAACTATCCATCGTATTGACCGCTTTTGACTAATAAACCATCTGGAAAGCTCTGGAGCGGGCTATGAAGTCTTACATCACTTCAAGTGTGGGTTATTTTATTTTATTTTGTTTTATTTTTATGGTTAAAGATGCTGTCATTGCATTGCTTGATCTATTTAATAGTCCGTACCTGGAGAATGATTGGGGTAAATTTTGAAGCTGTTCTACATGTGTTTTATGCCTATGCAAAATTTCAGCCTGTTATTGCTTTTAGACAAGTAAGCCCCATAAAATTGCCTTGAAAGTAAAAGCAAAGACCCAATCCTGGAATCCCTTTTCCCCTACATTCTTAATGAAAATAGTACAGCAAATCCGGAAGCCCTCATGCAGTGGGAGGCTTGTTTATTTGATGCCCCATCCAGCCTGGCACTAGTTATTTTCATTCTGCGAATGTGCACCTCCTCTCTCCTTACTCCCAAAGGAAATCTGGCTGCTCATCTGTTCCAGAGGCTGCGGAATATTGGCAGGTTTGCAAACCAAACGTGTCAAGCGCTCTGACAGTCACTCAGTCAAAGAGCAGGTGACTTTCCTAGCATTTTTCTCTGAAAACTGACTCTGTGAAATAGCACCCATGATGAGACTAACCTTGTCCTTGTTCCACTATTTCTGCTAGCTTGGGAAGCTCTCCTTTTGGAAGATGGGAAGAAGCTTTTTTTTTATTATTTTTTTAAGCTCTTTCTCATGTGTCTTAATATAAAATATACCTTTATGCAACAGGGACTAGAAATACCAAAATACTTTAAATTACATTTTGGCATTCATAGCTCTCTGAATTGCAGAAGGTGTTTGCAGCGTTTGGGGAGCTGCTTTTCAGTAGAAATATATTTATGATGATCTATCATGCTGAAGTAGATAATATGACTTTGTGAGGAAGAGCTGGGTCCTGGAAGTAATTTAGCTGTGTTATTATGATATACCCAAAGTAATCCTCCTTTTGGAGGAGGAAATGCAGTGAATCGGGTATACCTATTTCTGAGTAGGGGAATGTATAGTAATCATACTGTGTGTCTTTGCTGCTCTTGTCTTAGCATATACAGGGGGAAAAGAACACATTTGAAATAGTCTAAAGAATCCTGAGAAATGGCTACTGTAAATATGTCACGAACCTGAAATAAGGTACAAAAGGATAGCAGAGATCTCGTGCATGAATCTTGCCAAAGTTAACCTCTGGGGACCGAAAAGTGCCTAGAATGATTTTTAAAAAGCCCATAGGTTTGATGGAATTTCCTAAAGAAAGGTGTTCAAAATATCTACCTGTAACTAAAGGAAAAAAGCTACAGCTGGTATTTTTGACAGGAGTGGAAATATGTTGGGGAGAGGTATTTTTTTTTTCTTGTTGGAATTAAGAAGAAAATAAAAAAGGGCTCTGTAATGAATTTTTAAAGAGAGCAAACTGTCACTGTCAAGTTTCAGATTTGTGATGAGGTTTTCTCACTACTTGTAGCTCATTGCTGATGAGCTACAAGTCTGTTACAGCTCTCATCTTTCCCTTTAGAAAAAGACACTCAGCTGGTATTTTATGCATCAAGACAAGAATTTCCATAGGTTCTTGTTCAGCAGATGGTGAAGGGGTGCTAAAATGATGCATTTTCTTCTTTTTTATCTTTACATTTTAAGTTCCCTAAATCACAAAGAGAGAAGAAACTAGAAGAGTTTCTAATCCATTCTTTTTAGCCCACAGTTTCACTGCATTTTTGCTAAGTTTTCTGCTAACATTTAAGCTTCTCAGTATAAGATGTAAATAAAAACCATGTTTCTTGTCTACATGCTCTGAGATAAGCAGGTTCTCTTGTGACTGTGCATCACATTGTAGTATCCAAATACATGATGAGATTTCAGTTTCATAGAGGAAAAACATGCAGAGAAATTACATTAAATGCCATAGAGGTCCTCATCCCTTGCACAAAATCTCTGGTGAACACAAAGTGATGAATATTGTTGCAGGATATTCTGTAGCCCAATGAAAATCTAAAGGATCAATAAGTGAAGGTAATATTGGAGTAGTTGAACTAATATCTAAAGGTCTAAAAAGCCCTAAAAGACCCTCATGTTGTCAGAAAGGTATTTTTGTTCCCTTGCCCCTAGGGATGTAACTAGTCCTGCTGACATAAGAAAACCCACGTTACCGGAGGTAGAACTGGCTGGTGAAGAATCCAATGTGAGTAGCAATAAATAGGCTGACTTATCAGTGAGGGGTCACCATGGCCTTTACAGTGTTAGGACAAATAGTTGTTTAAAATATGGTGTAAAAACACATTTCTGTGACAAGAAAGATCTGAAGAAAAGCTGTTTTAATCTTGACATCTTTTAAAGGGGAACTATTCTAAATGGAATTGCTTCCTTCCTTCTGGGCTGAAATGTTAGTGATCATAAAGAATGTGAAGGAGGTGGCAGAGAAAATCCTCTCCAAGCAGCTTTTGTGAAATCTGATGGCTTTGGTGATACATAGATCAAAACCGCAGCTTCCCAAAGGCCCAAAGTAAATTTGTGCTCTTTGCCAGGTGGAGTAATGATTTATTTTTGTGCTGGATTTCCTGCTTTAGGAGGTATTCTGTTTACGGAAGGGAAGAAAGTATAGACCCAGCATAGAAGACCCAGCTCTATCAGGTATCTGGTGCTTTCCAAACATCTTTGTTTGTTGATTAAAAAAATCATGAAGATCTGTTATTATTTATTATTTTTATATGATTACTTTCTTCTAAAGCTAACTAAAATCTCGGTCCCTTTCTTTTTAAACTTCACCCTCCTAAACCCTAAAGAAAGAACTGCCTGATGTAATTAGTGTATTTGTGGGCAACCAGAAAGGCGTTTTTTTTTTTTTTTTTTTCCCCCTATACGTGTTAGAGCTTCAGGTCTGATGGATGTTAGCAGTCCCTGGGACTCGAGGATAAATGATGTGTAATCATCCCATTACACTTACTGCAGCCCGGCTAGGCCATCCTGCAGCAGTAACTTTACAATCGATACGGAGGAAATGTTCAGATGAATCAACAGTTGAAAGAATGATAAATACAGGCTCGCCGCAACCAACAGAAAGAAGCTTTAAACACAGTCAAATATAAAATGATTCCCATAGAAATAAAGCGTGTGAGCTCACTTCAGATGAGGAATTACCCTGGAAGGCAGTGTGACTAAAAGGACCTGGGAGAAATGGTCTGCAAGCAGCAGAACATATGTTCTCCGTGTGATACCATAACCAAACAAGGTGTTATACTCCTTGGGGGAAGGAGTGAGGGAGGAGTAAATAGGAGCAAGGAAGGGATGCTTTTTATGCAGCACTAGCGAGGATGGTGATGCTACGTTTTTGCTATGTAAACTCTTGACTGTATTCAGTGTTGGAAATGGTAAATCCAACACTATGTGCTTACTGCTCGCCTATTTTTGATTTCTTTTATACGTATATCTCTAAGTACATGTATGTATCATGCTATGTACTAGATGCTGCTTGAGTTTCAGTGAAGCTTGTACAAAGGGCACACATTTACTCATATGTATGTGAGCATGTGTAAATATCACAGCAAGACAAAACCAAAGCAGTCAACGTTGGTAGGGGAAGGCAGTAGCAAAAAGGCGCTTATTAAATCGCTCAACTTGCTTTCAGCCTGACCGCAAAGTTGAAGTAAGTTATATTAATTGATGCCTACATACTAAAAGGTCTAACAACTTGTCACCTCTCTCTGAGGACAGGGACCTTTCCAAATTGCTGCCGCTGCTCTCGGAAGCCTTTGCACACCAGGAATTGGCCATTTAATCCTCAAAATCAGGCTCTGCGGGAGGCATGTGGGGCACGCTGTAAAATCATTGCGCTTTTATTCAGTTTGATTTTATGCACTAGCAGTCCCTAATACTGTTGTCCTTCCAGTTTGGGGTCTGATATATCAATCTCGCAGCAAAATTCATATTAAACCAACAGATTTCAAGGACAGCACTTTTTTTTTTCCCCTAGGGAATGCTTTATGGATTCACTCGAAGCTTTGCGGACTGCTCAGTGGCAGGGAGCCAGGCAGCCCAGACCAGCTCTTTGACTGGTGTAAATGACTTTCGCCGTCCCTGCATCGTTGCTCTGAATGCAACTCCTCTGCTTAACAGCTCAGGATCTGACCTCTCTCTCCGTAAATCCCAGAGCCTGAATGTTTCTGCGTGCTTATCAGTCCGAAAAAATGCTGGGTTATATCTCTACCTGCTGCTGCAGCTCTTCGGGAGTGCTGTCGCGAGCTCTTTATGAACGGTGTCACCGTATGTTTGAAACGAGCAGCCCAGTGATCTGTTTGACGGCATTCGGAGTTGCTCCATAATAAATATGGGAGGAGGAGGATGTATAGCTAGGAAGAGGGGCACATAATGTATAGTTTGTTAATTCTATTTTATTTGCATTGTGTTGCTTATTTCGTCCACGTTCGCTTAAATATGCAAGAAGGGGCCATGAAAATGGTATTTACTAGAAACGTGTTGCCTGTCCTGGTGAAACTGGAATTCCAGCACACAGAAGCATTTTCTGCTCTGTGCACAAAGCTGATGGGTTTGGCACAGGCTCTGCATTTTCTACCCAGAAAAGCTTTTCTAATGCTTGTGTTTCCTATTGAAAATTATATTTCTAGAGAAAATAGTTGCTATAAATTTGGATAGCAAATGACTATGGCTTTTTCAGTAAACACGAAAATCTCCTATCATTCAGCGAGCTATTTGCGAACAGCTTGCAAATGCAGATAAGAGAAACGAGCGTTTCATTCAGCAGGCTGCCCCGTGGCAAGATTTTCCGTCGTTGTAAAACTTAATTTTGATTGTACGCATTGCTAGAGATGATCCCCAAATTACTATTTTCCTGAGCAAGTCCTTGGGGATCAAACCTACCGCATTCCGCCACCAGGACCCAAGCGCCATCAACCATCTGACAAAGCTACATTGAGTGTAGCTGAGTAATTTTTCTTCGCATTCAGTTAGCCGTGGGAAAGTAATTACAGCAGCTTCTAGTTGCAGCATAAGCAAAGATTTTTCTCTTTTTCTTCTCATTAGCCTAGTGAGAAAATTGAAATGTGGCTGTTCCTGCAGGAGGGGTTTTCTCTGTTGCGCATCACACACATGGGTTTTGCCACCAGCTTGAGGTTTTGCCTTCCTCTGGGTCCCATCACGTAAATGTGGGGTCACACTCCGAGGTCTGCGCTCCGTTGCTTCTCTCTGGCCTTATCCCTTTGCCCAGCACTTACATAACTGCTTCAAGACATCATTAGAGTTTATTTTTTTCAAGACATTGATAGCTCTCATTGATATTCACGGCTATAAGTGCTTAGGAAAGTGTCGGCTCGCTTCTCCGTATGCATTTTACAGGTTAAAGAGGCTTTTCCAGGCTGGTTCGCGGAGAGCTTTGATCCTGCGGTGAATCGGAGCAGAGATGAGCATTAATTCTTGGTGTCAGCAGTGCTCCAGTTTTCCAACTCAAGGCAACAAAATAAAGGGCACCAGATCCCTGGAGCTTAGCTGTGAAATACTAGCAAAAAATCTCCCTGGAAGTCTTTAATTTTCTGATATTCTCACACTCTGCTGCTAGCTCATTAGGATTGTGGGTGTCCTGGCTCTGCTGCCATTTCTTTTTTTTTTTCCATAGTGCTGCATAATGCTTAGAAAGCCCGAGAAGTATAATATTTTTATAATCAGTGTATTAATATGTATGCTTTTATGAAATATATTCATGCAAAGTTGGATGGATGTGATTCACGGCTCCTTTCCTATTGAAGGACATTACTCAGGTCACCTGTTTATGCTGGGAATGCTAAACATGTTGCTTTGGTTGGGGAGAATATTTCTTTTTTGTTGATTAGAAATGCATGTGCTATCGACCGCATGGAGATTCTGTTAAACACACATTGCTCTCTGCATGCATCTGATCTTAATTTTAATCATTCTTTTAAATAACAGAAACAGATCGGTCATTTCTTGAATCCTGGCTCCAATCAAAACTACTGTTTTATTGCGTAAGAACAGCTCTAAGGGTTATGTAGTCGTGTAAATGCGTGTCTAATTAAACGCAACAGCATTTTCTTGACAAACCAACAGATTTTGAAAGTGAATAATAACATGGGCTAGAGTCTACTGACTGGCAAAACATCACAGCAAGTCACTCCGTTGTTTTCTGCAGGCTTGTGAAAATATTGATGACCCCAGCCAGACTCTTCAGTTGTCTTTTATATTTTATTTGCTTTGTTCTCGCAGGCTGCAGAATTCCTTGTTTTGCCATTGTGCTTTTTGGGAACAACTTTCTGACTTCCCGAGCTTGCAAATGGCTCCTACAGGTCAATGAAATGGTATTCGCCAAGCAATTTATTCCCTAAAATCGGAGAAATTCGGATGGATCGGACAGTTAATCAAGGTATTTAAAACCCTTGTGCGTTTGTCTGTTGAAAAACAATGTAGAAGAAGCTTCAAGGTTACATCTGAGTTCTTTAGTTTGGGGTTTTTTGTTTGGGTAATGACTCCCCGCCACAGTTTTCAGTGAACTTGGAAAACGTGACATCCTATTTTGTCTTGTTCGCCCATTTGATACATTACTCTATTACAGGCACCAAGACATACAGTTCTGTCACAATCTGCTTTGCTCTACAAAAACAGACCCTGACCCAGAGGTATCCGAGTCAGAGAGTGATTCTGAAATGGGCTGCAATATATTTTTCTCTGTGGTTTGGCTCAGAAAGATCACATCGTTCTCCAGCATCTTATTCTTTTTTCTTTCTTTTAATATAGATTGCATCAGTGGTCAAGCTGGACCACATGATTAACCAGCAGCAGTCCATGCATTAGGTAACACAATCCTTATATATTTGAAATACCTCCTAATAATTAAATGAGAACTTTTCATGTATTGTTACAGTGATAAGATTCTTTCTAAATAACAAGAATGGGAGATAACAGACAGAATCAAAACAGGTGGGGAAAATATCCTATATAGAGAAATTATCATGAGACCTTGAATGACTCTTAAATGTGTTTTAATTTAGTTTCTGAGAAACTTTGTTAAATGGAAATGGAATGTTTTGTGTGTGTGCACAAGAGTGTGTATTCCTGAATACACTGGTCCCTGTGCTAGAGCCATAACTGGAATAAAGCCATAACTGGAATAAAGCTATAACTGGGAATAACTGGAAAAATATTGAAGCTACCCTACCTTTATTTTTATTGACGGTTCATGTTCTGCAAGGATTTTGTGGATGATTTAGCTACACCCTTTGCCACAAGTGGAGCTGGTTCTGACCTGATGTCCAGAAAAATATGTAATGTAGGAGTTGGCATTTGAGAGGACAGCAGAGGAGAGGGCATTTCTTCGCATGCATTATTCAAAGCAGCAAAGGATAATTGCAGCCCTGCTCTTTGGTGCCTTTGCTGTGTGTTTAGATAAGCTCGGAGGCAAAACGGGTGTAAAATGCTCTGGTTGGGGTCTTCTGCCCACCTTTTTCTTGCAGTGATGTCCTACAAGAGCGGGTCATGCTGATGTGGCTGCTTTTCGCCAAGGCACGGTGCCAAGGGAAGGGCTGGACCAAGGAACAGGGAGGCTGGAGTTCACCACTTCTATGGTTTATACAAACACTTCATTTCTTTTTTTAAATCTGTAAGATTTTTTAAACCTGTAATTTATTTTNTGGCTGCTTCTCGCCAAGGAAAGGACTGGACCAAGGAACAGGAAGGCTGGAGTTCACACTCCTAAGGTTTATACAAACACTTCATTTCTTTTTTTAAATCTGTAAGATTTTTTAAACCTGTAATTTATTTTTCAATAACAGGAGCTACTTTGAGAGCCCTGTAGCAAGGCTGAGAAACACCTTAGTGTGATGTGAATGCAATATACCCAAGTCGTTTCCGTGTGCTTCTAATTTTTTAAATTTAAAAAAAACCTAAAACACAATGGGGATGAATTGGAATAGTGACAGGAGTAATGTTGGACTCGCAGTTATTTGTGAAAATAAGGAGTTTCAGTTTGAAGATGCTGCATACTGTGTAAACCCCGGTATCTTATGTCTAAATCAATAAAAAGGCCCACATATTTTGGCATGAAAATTGTGAGAGCTGTAGGGAACTACTCTGTGTAGAAGGCTGTCTTTGAGATAAGCTTATAAAAAGCCTGGCTGCATAAACATATTTTCCAAGCTTGCAAATCTGTGCCAGAGCCTGACAAACATTCAGCTTTCTAATCGTACTGGGACAAGGAATACGGAGCTGAGGAAGGAGTCGTTTTTCTTCACTCTTCTGCGATTCACGTCATGCTGTGCGGACGTTTTGTCACGTACGGATATTGTCATCCCCTCTGACAGGCTGGGGATGTAATGAGCCGAGATCCACAGGAGAAGTAATACCAGATATGACTGGAAAAAAGAACAAAGTTTACTAGGGATAAGGCTTGATAAAACATTTAAGCAGGTAAAAGGCTTCTCAAACTTTCCTCATCACTGTCAGTCAGTATAACAGAGGATGCTAACCCTTCTCACAGCAGTTTACATTCAAACAAGCTTCTTTTTTAAGGTTTTAATTAACTTTGGACAAGGGAAGAAAACATACGAAGCGGGAAGCAATTCTAAAAAAAAAAACCTGTTCTCTGATTTAACAGAGTCCCTAAAGTGTAAGGAGGTAACAACATCTCCATCCCCTCACTCCATACATTCTTTTTTTATGGTAGGCTTTTTATGAAAGGCTGGTATGAAGAAAGAAAGAAATTTTTTTGCTGCTGGAAATAACTAGCTGTTAGACTGTCACAGCTGATCAATATAAACAGCCTCAAATCAACCTAGTCCCAATATGTGGGAAGAATTGAGTTTACGATCTTTTTGTGTACTCCAAAGCGGCTAAAGCAATTGGATTTGGGGATGACGGAAGATTGCATTTCTTATCAGGATCAGAAAAGATATATTTCCTGCCTTCCAGAATGATGCAGAACCTATCATACCCTGTTTGTAGATTATGATTATTTTAAAAGCCTGTGCAGTCTTTTCCCCTGAATTTTGCCTGGATACCTGGACATAAGTTTCTGTTTTAAGACTACAAATGAAGGTAACAGTCTTCACAACAATCTAAAAATATTGTTTGGGAGTTTCTTCATTTTTTTTAACAGATGTCTGTTTCCCAGTCATGAAGCTTCCGGGTTATTTTTGTGTTCCTTTGCTCTTACATATAAAATAAGGACAGCAAGAAGAGCAATATCCTGTGAAGAGGGAGTATAGCCATAGAGTCTAACATCAAAACCTTTTAACTAGAAACTAATCATTTAATTCTCTTTGAGTGTTGGAAATTCTCTTCGCAATTCTCTTCAGAATCAGTAACTGATGAGACTGTCTCATTCGTTATAGAAAGGTAAATTTTATTTATTCATTTGTTTTTCTGAGACTTGCTTAATCTCCACAGCAGTTGTTTTTCTTAAAATCCCTCAAGCAATTGGTGGCTTAGGAGTGAATAGCTTTGGGCAACACAAGGAGCTCCGTACTCTCGACAGAATGATTTTTCCTCCCGGTGCAGGTACATTTCCTGAGGCTCAATAGCCCTTCATCTCCCTGCTGCTTGCCTGTATTTGTTGTAATTTCTTCCATTTTATTTTCCCAGTGAAGCCGGCCTCCTTTAGGGCTTGTGTGGGTTCTCACATTTTTTGCTATCAATAGCCTGTAAATATTCAAATCCCTCCCACGAGCTACTCTGCTGGATACTTACAATGATGCCGAAATTTAGAAATCATCTAATAAGACATTTCTTAAAGATATTATCTTACTAGAACGACATTTAATGACCCTTAACCATCATTCTTATTTTCTATCCCCTTCTTTTTTCCTTTTTTCTCCTAACGTTGTCTTTTACTTTTTCATTTTGTCTGAGTTTGTGACTTCTGTATTTACTCTTTTAGCTCCTGGCTTCTGCTGTTCTTTGCTGCCTTGGTTTGAATTGAGAGCAGCAACTCCTCCGAGTCAAATTATACCAGGAACAAAACCCACATCCGTGGCTTCTTGGCGAAGTAAAGGTTTAATAAAATAGAAAAAAGGTTTAATAAAAAGAAAAGGTTTAATAAAAAGTCAGCAGGAATTTGTGGTTCAAGGTGACTGAATGTATCTTAAGAACGTGTAAGCTTGCTCTTTGTTTTTCCCCTCAAAGAACTGTGGTGAGATGAGTCATTTTTTAACTTGGGATGAAGTTAAAAACATTAAGACTGGGGAAATATTTGTAAATATTTGAATCCCTGATCCATTCAATGAGCCTTGAAGCCTCAAATTGCTGTCACTGTCACAGTTGGTTTTGTTTTTGTTTTTCCCTGAAATCTGTGCTCTTAGAAAACCCAGATGCTTCTAAGATTATTCATTCACCTAAATCATTCTTTTGACTCTTCTGCTTAGCATCCAAGGACTTAAATTTACTAGTAACTTGTAGGAAGGGGAAGCATCACAAATCTGTTTGCCCAATCAATCACAGCCCAGTTACTTTTCTGGTATATGCCATAGGATAATGTCTGGGACCACTACTCATGGTGATAAGTAATTTGCATTGTGTCAGGTATATCAATATTTATTTGATTTATTGATGCTTTTTAAAAATGAACACTAACTTTCCATATCTGGTGAAAGATACTGCCCAATACATATTCAGTGTCTAGAAATCTGGAGGGCAGCATTAGCTACAGAGGTGTAGGAGTGTCTCAGTAATAGCACATCACGGTGGTAACAAATTGTGTTGCTTAATATTCTGCACTAATGCATTCAAGGATGCATTTACTCCCATCTGCACTGCCCAAGAGCCTTGCTCATCTGTGTCTATTCTTTCTTTTCTTATGGTTTTGAATTCTTAAGCTTGTCGTTTGTTCTTGGCTCTTTTTTTGAGCTATATGCCACAAACTTTATCAAAGCTGAACACATTTTACAGTATCAAATTCCATGGGAAATAACTGTCTGCTTCCTTCTCAGTCACCTATTATAGCTCTATCACTGATTAAAACAGCCCTTGGAAGTTAAGCCAATTTCTTCAAAGCTTATTTCTTGCAGGATAAGAATGCTGAAATTTTCCTGACTCATTCCTTCACTTCAGTTAAACGTATGTATGTCAAGGTTTGGGTTGCTCTGTGTACATTTAGAGCCTCATGATGTTTGAATTCTTGCAAACTTTTACACCACGCTGCCTAGACCCCCCTTAAACTACCACACTTCAATAGCACTCGATCAAAGATCACATCTTCCCAGCCTGGTATAGGAGGGGGAATTATATCAAGGCTCTTTGCACTGCGTCCTAAAATAATAATAATTCATAAAGAATAAGAAGCACATTTGCCAAAAGTAGTTGTGTTTCATTAAGAAAAAAAAAAAGGCAAGATGTTTGTGAGAATATGCAGAGGCGCTTAAGTGCTTAATTCTCTTTTAAAATCTGATAAGATGCCTAGTGTCTTGGTCAATAAGCCCTAAAGTTGAAGATAAATGATAAAACGCCACCCAAACCCAGCCTTTCACTTGGCTTTTCTAAGTACCATTAGCCCGGGGAAACTTTCTCATGAAAAGCCCTCTTGCAAGCAGCATATACGTCTGTGACTTTGGTTTCTAATGCAGAGTGGGATAGGGTGGTTACAAGGCGAATTAAAAAATAGAGAAGGAAATAAAAAGCTGCATTCCTCTATTTTCTGCATCGCCGTGCCTACCCTGTCATTGGTTTGTTGTAAAGGAATAAGTATAAAGTAAGAAAAGGTGGACTTGTCATCAAGTTTCAAGAGGAAAGTGTCTAATAAAATTATTTTAAGAATGTAAGTTGCATAAACATTAATACTTTTTTAGTGTTTGGAAAAATCCCTAATCACAAATGTGAATTTCTAATTATGAAGAGTCTTCAGAAAGCAGTTAATGTGGGAGGGAGCTGTGCTGGGTTGTGGTAATCAGGTTTTTGATAAACTGCCATTAGCATTATGTTCACATAAAAATTCTATCCTAAAGCAGCTTGTGGGGGGATTCTTAGAGTTACCTAATTGTAACTTCATCTTTATTCATGTCTTTGTGCTCAGCATAGTGTGTTTCAAAAAAGTCAGCTTTATCTGTTTTTAAATGATTGAAAATTGAATTAATGTGCTGCTAAAATCAAAAGAACAAGATGTATTTTCAGCATATGCATCACACTGGAATCCTACCAGCTTGGTTTCGGAAAGAACCTATTTTATAGCAAATGGAGCTGAATGAATGATACTGCTTTCCATTTATTTAGACAAGAAAAAGTTCACTAATGATGATGATCCGAGAAGTTTAACTTCTGAGGCTTGCACAGAAAGCACCGAGTGAGAGGAACCGGTGTAAGTATTGATATTTCCAGTATGATTTACACCTTGTTTTAGCTGAGGGTCAGTTAATGTTCATATATATCAGTTCGTTACCTCTAGAGTTTATTGTGAATAGAAAAATCGTGCCAACCTGCTGTCCACTCCAGTTGTAAACACCAAGCAGCAACCATGTGAATATCATATTTTTAACAGTGCACAGACAATGAATAAATTCAAGAGATGTTCACTGAGGAAGCTGAATCATAGTCCATATTTCCTTGGATTTTCCCTGGATTTCCTTGGGTAAATAAGGATTTACTAAACAGCTACATTTGTCTTTTGAATGAAAGCATTTGTTCCTGATAAATGAAGTTGTACTTCTTTAAGAAGAACCAAACTAGGCGCTAAATATAAAAGAAATGAACAAGCAGCATAGGCAGAATATGCTGCGATTGGCTCTTTATTGCTCAAGCAACTAAGGAAAATGGAGATATCTTGGTGTCTGGTTCACAAAAGAAAAGATGAAAGAGGGAAAAAAAACAAGTCTGCTGAGTCTCTAAGGGGATAAAGGAAGCCCAAGTCTTCTCTCTGTGCCCAGGGGAGAGGGCTGTGCCATGCAAAGCTTATGGAGCAACAGCTTCTGGAGGGGGAAAAATGGAAGGAAATGGAAAATCAGATGGAAAGGTTGGCCAAAGGATAGGAGGCACAGGAGGGAAAGTGGAAAGGGAGGGAAAGAAACCTTAGCAGGAGCAGGTAAGAAATCAGACGTGAAAAGTTATTGCTCCAGGGAAAAATTTGAAAGCTGAAGGCCCATGTGGCTCTCAAATAGGGAAAGGATCTGGAGCAGCCTCAAGGAGAGAACAGGGACATCCTGGGTCTGCTGCAGAGGTGCATGAAGTCAAAGGCAGAGCTCTACTGCAATGAGCTCTGTGTGAGTCTTGGACCCGTTGTACTTCTATGGCTTGGTACAACTCAGTATAAGCAGTAGTTAGGGCAAGTAACTCGAGCAAGACAGCTGCATTTCAAACTTGGGCTCAGCTCCTGGAGTCTTTGCACAGAATAAATCAGCAAATGCTTAAAATAAAAGTATTTGCTGGGCAAATTGGATAGAATGGGGCAGGCTAGATCTTGTAGAAGTCAACATACGCTGTCTGAAATATGACTTTAGTATTTGATAACACGTATTTGAAAGGTATTGAATTAAAAAAAAAAACAATGTGTGAAAAATGTGTCCGAATTCATTGGTGTCTTTAGCAAGACGTATTTATATTTACATAATTGCTGCCTGCTGTGTAAGCTGAACTCAGTATTTGCTTTACTGCTCTCTCCATCTCCTGTGTTCATCCCCGAGGAGCCAGCAGACTCGCAGCCCACCTCGGCTGCCCTCCGAGATGCCATTCGTGCAACACAGATGTGCATTCGTCTGCGCTCCTCTCACAGCTCTGCCAAGGGTTCAAAGCCTCCGGGTTGCACCCGAGAGAGCCAAAGGGCAACTACAAGAGCGTTTAGCCCGTGGCAAGACAGAGGCGCGAGCGTCTTGCCTGCTGCTGCATAGGAAATCTCTCGCAGAACTGGGAATAAAACTCTGTATTTGAGTATCTCTCTGTTTGAGACATCAGCGCACGCACGGGAACTTTAGGAACTAGTGTGAGTGACAGTTAAAATCATTTGCTGATTTGCAGGCAAGCATTCGAGTAAGGTGGCGGTGTGATGGGTCTGAAATTCAATGTGCTTGAAAGGCTTCCTATTGTGTAGCCCAGGAAAAAAGGCTTCTGGGCAGGCTTTCCTATTTCCAATTCACTTTTTTTTTTTTTCAAACTTTTAGTGAAAGTGGCATAGATTTTCCCTTTTAAATGAATAGTTCCAACCTTTAAGAACAGCCTTTGAAAGGTTTTCTCATCATAATAGCTTAATGGGCAATATTTCAGGCAGTACGTCTTGAAAAAGGCCTTTGCATGTTCGATTAAACTTTATGAAGGAGCTTGCAAAATACTTTCCAGGACATCTTGTTTTCAGGAAAATCAAACTGAGGTGAAGGGCACCCAGTGGGATTTACTTGTGTATTTTTTATTTATTTTTTTCTTTCTAGCTGCTTCGAGCTGTCATGATTTTGGACCCCTCGAATACCCTTCAGACGACCCCAAGCAGGAGCACTCAGATCTTGGCCCAAGGGACTGCTCAGCCAGTTGGTTTTTCCCTGTGCTTTGCTTCTTCCTTTTTTAAGATGTGCATCAGCTGTCCTTGCAAACAGTTGCATTCCCTTACTGATGAAATGTGATATTAAGGGTTTTAAATCTGCTAAAAAACTTAAATCTGCAAAGAATGAGCAAAGTTCTGAACTTCTTTAGACAAATATACAATGTATGACCTTAAGATATATCTCCCAGAAAATTGGACCTAACCAAGTACTTTATATTTGCAGGTACCAGAAAATCTACCCTGAAAGTGATTTTCTAAGACTATACTTCACAAACCGAAGCTACTGAAAGTAAGTAAAATTTTTCTATTAGCTCTATCAGATTCAGGATCACATTTTCTCACCGGATTTGGCAAAATTTGTAAGCAGAACATCAATTAATGGTCCTTGAGGTGACTGCAAGGTGATTTTTCATTCACATGTGTTAGCCAAGTAGTTTGAAAAGAAAATTCGTCAAATTATCCAGACACTGCAGTACAACCTTGTTTGAATGGGCTGCTTCAAAGACTCGAGTAAATTATTTTTGTACTCTGTCGTGATGGCTTACACTCTTATTAGGTTTGTCACCTCATCTTGATTTGTTTCTAAGTTTCTGTCTAATGCTAAAATCAATAGAATTTCTTCTTAGCTTTCAAAACATCATAAATAAAATCCATTTCTTAAAATACATGCTTGGTGTTTTCTGAAATATCAACCTAAGAGCCCAGAGGAAAAATGTAACACTCATGGTGCTCCACTATTCCTAGTCCAATATTTCTGCTCAGTCTTCTTTTCTCCCATGCAATACTTGCTTACAAAGCCTTGTCCCATGGTGCTTAATCTATTTTTTTCTTTCTTTTCGGTGTTTTTCTCATTCAGTCCTTCACGTTACTCATCAGTTGTGATTCCAATAATCTGTCTTTCACCGCATCCGGCTCACAGAGGAGAGGAACAGGCTACATCCATAGTAAGAATGGAAATGTGTTGTCATCTGTAGCAGGTATTTTGGCAACAGAGCAACATTTTTCTCTCTGTGCTGCTAATAAACTGATGTGACAAAAATGACATTTCAAGTTATTGGCAATATTGAGGAAAAAGAAAGAAAGAAGACAAAAAAGCAGCAGTGTGCTTAAGTGTATTATACTCCAGGATGCCAATCTCAGGGTTTAAAATCCATTTTTTCCATGCACACAAGGAACTGCATTCATTGCCCAGTGTCTATATAAGCAGTCACTCTAAAAAAACAGTTTGATTATACAGATAAATGGGTGCCTGTTAGATCCCGCTGACAATAACTATCCCATACACAGAGAAATCTCGGATAAGTGAATTTGGTCAGAAGTTAAATCCATTTTAGACAAAAACCCAAAAAATAGCAAGCTGGCACCAAGAAGAATCCAACCTGCAGGGTGGTTAGAGCAGCAGTTATCTTCCTCAAACACAAATTTAAAGACAAATTGAGTCTTTTTTTAAATTGAGAAATCATTCCTCAGTTATCTTTCCTCTGAAAATTTTTGTAAAGATTTTTTTATTTAAATTGCTCTTTTCCAGCAAAGATAATTTGTATATAACATATATAATATATATCTATATAATATATTAATATATATAATAATGTTAATTGTATTATTTAATGTTACATATAAAATAATATGTTAAATGATTGTACTTTTTAATAGCCTTGCTTTTAATATCATTGAGAGAAAGCTTAAAATAGGATCATGGGATCCTAAAAACTTAAATAAGATCATAAATGGCTGCCTAAAACAAGTCAGTCTTTAGATTAAACTAATGTGTTTATATTTTCATTCTATTTTTTCATGCTTTTTTTCTGTTTTTATTTTGTCATGTACATTAACCAAAGCAAAAGGAAGTTGTTCCTCTTCTCTAAAATATATATAATTCCTTCTCTTTTGTCAAAATAGCCAGAAGAAATAAATAAATCTCTTCTAACTGTCCTTTGTATTGAGCAAGTGAAAAGACTTTAGAATAACTGTCGTTTTGGAAAGCATCTCTTGGAATCTCATCGTCAGACAGGGAAGGAGCTCACAATGTTTGGTCTTTCTCTGAATTTAAAGCCTGTCCTAGCTGAGTAGATGCTCCGGAATGATCCTGCGGTTCACGCTGGTGTAATCCAGCACATCTAGAGGTTTGCTGCAAGGAGAGCCCAGTGGGCAGGAAGAGACAGGAGCAGAAGAGGGTTGTTTGTAATTCTTTTTTTTTTTAATTTTCCTTTTCATGTTGTTTGCCTCTCCCCATGCTGTTTTTTTTTCTCTTTCTGAGGTAATTCCCATTTTTTATGTTTTAAAAGCTATTTTTTATGGTTTAAAAGCTCTTTGTCTCCTGTGAGTGATTGCTAGAGGAGCAAGTGGAAGCGCAGCTGTAGTTGGGATGAGGCATATGATTTAGAAGGGGATTTTGCAGTTGTCCCTGTTCAGCTGGTTTTGCTGCAGAGCATCCTGACAGGTAGGCACGTTCTCCGGCTATCTTGAGGTACAACACCTGATACAGCTGTTTTAAGCATTGAATTATAACGTTTTCTAAGTGAAAAGGTCAGCTTTGGTCTTCCAAATCCCTGGCTTAAACTGGCCTCTGCACTGAGTCACTCTTCTGAAGCTTGCTGTGAACACGCTGAACAGAAACCTGCTTTCTTTCTATGGAAACAGCCCCAAAAAGGCCCGTGTAGGCTGAACATCTTGCCTGATGATGTAAAGCAGCAGTAAATAGCACGAAATGAGCAGAAGCGGGCAGGAAATTTCCATCGATGATGAGGGAAAAAGGCTGCGCACTGCTAGTCTGGGAAGAAATGTCCCTGTGTCTGCTAAATTTAAGAAGTGGGACATAGGAGTATCAACATATTCTACCATTTGCAAAAAGTAAAATGAAATTTAAAAAATAGTAATGTTAAGAGTAAGACAGGGAAGTAACTTCACTTGCTGATATTCCCTAGATCCCAGAGGACCCATTTGACTTGTGTTTTTTTCTGTATTTTGTTTGATTTTTTTGCTATAAGTAAAAAAAGGCGGGGGGGGAGATAGATAAATTCTTAAAAATGGTAAAAGAAGCCATTTGCTTCTTTTAATTAAATAGTTAAAGATGTGTAAAATCTCCTCTGAGGAGGTCTCCCTCCACTTAACTTCAGAGAATCCTTCTTAAGTAAAATGAGTTCTTAATCAGCAATGCAAGGAATCTAAATTAATCATCAGTCATCTGCTTTATGCTTCAAACCCCTACTTGGCAGTGCTTTGATCCATAATAAATATTAAAAAAAAAATAGATGGACTTAGATATTCTTTGTCCATTTCTAAGAAAAAAAAGCATGATTAGGATGGAAAGCTGCAAAACGGTGGTGTTTTTGGTAAATAAAGGTTGCCGCAGATCTTGGGTGTAAGGAGATAAAGCAAGATGCTGCCTAGAAAGGGGAAAAGCATTAAAATGCAGGACACCCACCCAAATAGATCCCTTTTCTCCTTGGTATTATCTCTTGACATCCCTAGAACAGAAATTTTCTTAGTGTCAGGATTCTCTAAGGATGATCCGAACAACAGCAACCCATGTCCGAGCAATCTTGTTTGTTATTTTATTCTTTTTTTTCCCTTGTTTTTTTTTTTTCTTTCAGCTAACAGAAGCAATGAAATCCTGAAACAGAGCTCATCTTTTCCGCCCGGAAGATGCGGTGGGGTAGGGATGACGCCGATAGTTCGCTCTTATCCATCCGAGCACGTTTACTTACGGATCCAGCAGCTCCAGGTTATTTGCACGGGTCTAACATTGGCTTGCACACAATTCCCACCACATCTCCTGCTTGCCGAGCAAGCTAAGGCTCCCCACACTTTTGTCCAAAACACCAATTATTTTCAGAGCTATAGCAGAGCCTGCACCGTGCCTCATTCGGAAGAG
Source organism: Crypturellus undulatus (assembly GCA_013389825.1). NCBI lineage: Eukaryota > Metazoa > Chordata > Aves > Tinamiformes > Tinamidae > Crypturellus > Crypturellus undulatus. The sequence goes on from VWPW01026686.1 coordinate 27,756, forward strand.
GCGTCGGGGTCACTGAGCTCTTTATTTTTGATTTCAGGACGACACACACAGAACTTCTGAGCAAGGTCGCTCCAGCTGAGCTCAAGCACCGCAGCTGATAGGAGCACACAGTTGGTTTGGAGGAGGTGGAAAATTACAGAATACCCCAGAAAAATGGGGTTTTTTTTGGTAATCGTAGAGCACATGCTGATCTGAAAAGCAGTGAGGACTTTGCTATGAGGATCAGATTAAAGTGGAATCAAATCCAGCAGTTGAGAAAGTCGGCTTGGGTTGACAGTAAACTCCAAGAGCGGGTAGGATGAAGGTGATGCACTGCTGCTTAGCCCCTCTGACAGTCAAAATCCTTTTTATTTAAATTACTAAATCTGGATTATGTTGCTCAGTTCTGGGTATCCTGTTTTGCATGTCTTTTTTGCTGGCATGACTGACGAAAGTAACATAAGCTGCTCTTCCCTGCACGCTGCCAAGCTCTGGAGTTCAGCTTTGAAAATCTCTTTTTTAAAGCGGTGGCAATAGTTGGGGAAGAAAAAAACTTCTAAAATGTAATGAAAACTACTGTTTTAAAAGTATAAGAGTTGATGGTTGCAATAGGCCAGGGTAGGATGGGAAGGTGAAAGAAAACCAACGGAAGGTCAGATTAAATTGGAAATTCACTTTGGGATCATGCACCGAAAAATGCCAATGTAAATGCCAATGTAAAAAAGTATCAGTCAGTGACCAGGTGATCAGCACAAACTGATATTTTAGTCCAGAGACCAGAATAGCACTGCTTTTTGTCCAGGGAAATGTGAAGTAATTATTAATATTCCTACATTTGCTGATTAGACTCAAATTTGCAAGCACCAAATACTATTTTGCAGGAAAGCAATGTTATTGCAACAAAGCATAAAGGACTCTGTAGGAAAAATAAAAGCTTTTATGGAAAAGGATGCAAATAATTCCAATGCCGATTCATTTACCACTAGATAGAGAAGATTGTTATAAGTATTTGAAGAATGTTTGAAAAAGGCACATAGGAATAAAAACAACACTGTGGAAAACTGGGATCCGATTATTCCTCATCAAGAATAGCTGAAATCAGAGCTAGGTATATGCTTATTTTGGGACTGGTCCAGAACTTCTGGAATTTGCTTCTAATTCCTTGGTGAAGTGCCTGCTTATAAAAGTCTCTGCTTTAATTGTTAGATAATGAGTCACCCTATATCACCAAAAACTTGCATGGTATACATGACATAACTCAATTCTACCCATTTCTCCTTATCTTGATAAATCTGCTTCTAAATTTATGAATTTATTAGCAGATGAGCCATTTCTGCCCCAATGGGAACCTCAACTCTTGCTGTTTTAGAGCTTCATGGATTGGGTGCTTTTTGTCATGTGAAATAAAAAATACGCAAGAGATGCAAGTAAAAATGGACTAAAGGCTGCAGGATTAGTGGCTGACCTGAATACATAATGTTTCCCCATTTGGCATTCTGTTTAATTTGGAGATTTGAAAGGTTTTTTTAAAAAAAATCCGGCTTGTCTATGACAGGTAAAGCTCCACTTCAGACTTGCTGCAGCGTTTCTTGCTAGCTGGTAATAGGGTTGAGGTGAAGGGAGAAGAAAGTTTTCTCAGTTTTTTTTTTGATGGGACGGTTAAGGGGAGTTAGAAAGAAAAATCCAGTTAGTGAAGCACGTTTGAGGTGGTTCTTGTGACTGTGTATTACTTCTTTACAGAAGTTAATGTCAGCTTTATAACAACACTTTAACAAATGTAAGTCATTCTTACATATCTTGGTTGTAATTTAGATCCTTGGTATTTCACCAGGGAAAAGGGAATTTAGAACCATATTTGGGGAACATGCAGGTGATTTTCAGCAGGTCCTCCAGCAAGTGTCAGGAATTTGTTGCTCTCACTCTGGGCTTCCCAGGTGCCCAAGAGGTCTCTGGCCACAGATCCATGGGAGGAAGATCCACCTCATTACCTGACATTTATATGGATATATGGTCAATGTAAAGTCAGCTATGAAAAGGGTTATTTAAATAAGATATTAACTACACAAAGTCTGTCTTTGGCTGAACTGGCTGAACATCCTTTTACAGAATCTGAGCCAAAATTTCTGATTCCAGTGGGAGAGGAGTTATGAGAACGTGAGAACTCGTGGAGGTGCCTTCAGAGCACTGGAGCTGGTGCTTTGCTCTCCTTTTAAGCACAGGACTCACTAGGTATGAAACAGTGTTGACTGGTTGTTCCCATCTCCTGGTTCTGCATGTTTGCAGGATTTCTTGATGTATGCACATTGGCTTCTGAAACTGAGATCCAGAGTTTAGCTTTTTACCTAGCAAGTTTCTAATTACAGATACAAGTAGCTTAATGAAGCTGCATTAAATGCTCTGGCACTGGTACAAAAGGTAGTAGTCCATAGCTCCGTCTGTCACCTGCCAGGTGGGTTATTGTTGCTGTTCCTGCTGGGATAAGCAAATATTTAAGGGTATTCTCACAGGAATGCACTTTTTTTTAACAAACATATGGTGGGAGTTCATTGGGCATCTCTCTTACCTACATTTGGGAGAACGTCCCATCTGAAAAAAAAAATTAATTATTATGACAGGTTTCAGGCTTGATTTTAATTGTCCACTGTAATGATGGCAATAGAGATTTGAATTCAAAAAAGAAAGAGAGATCCACGTGTGATACTGCATCTGCTATCCTGTCATATAGAATATTATTCCTCCAAGTTTAACTTCCACAGAGGGAAGACAAAACAACCGTGGGATGTAAAGAGAATTCCAGGGTGTCTTTTCTTTAGTATTTCTGGGGGTAACAGGGAAAATTTAAGATAACTTTGGGTTTTGAATGTTTTCCTTTCATTTTCTTTTTCAGCTTCAGTTTTAATCAAGTATAGCAGTAGTTATAACACTACATGCTGTCATGCTGTCTTCTCTCTCTCTATATTTATATATATATAAATGCGTGTGTGTATAGTTGAGCAACTTCAATCCCATTGTCTACATTTAATCCCCCAAACTGTCAAAACTTTGCACAATCTTTAGAGTTTCATATAAAAGAAAGACCCAAACTTACCAGCTGAGCTGTGGCAACACTGGAGGTTGTAAATTCATGTGTTTAGTGGATGAAATAAGTGGTCTGACTTCAGAATCTTTTGAACTGCAAAGGCACCGAGGCCTTTGAGCTTTTTTTGTCATGTATTGGCAGCAACTAACTCGGAAAAATTGTTATTAATGAAAGCAGCAATGTACAAGACTTCAGTCTTGACAGAGGTCCTCAATAATAAATGGCACGGCTCCCTTTTAAACTTAGGGGTAGCTTTTAATTTTTCATGCAAAGAGTTTTTGGCAGGTTTGAAGCTGCCATATGAGAAGTGACTTTTCACTTTAGGGGGAAAAAAAAAGAAAAAGAGTTGATGACCTAAAATACTGTGGCCTCTTTACACATGCATTAATGCACGTGAAGCTCCTTGGTAGTATTTGAGGTTTCTTTGCTGTTGGTCAAATACTAATGCAGCTCTTTTGCAGTCTTGTTCTTAACTGGGAATGCTTTGCTAGTAATCAGTTGTTGACACGTTAGATGCTATGAAATTGGGATGTAAGTTCACCACAGGCTACGATGAGCAGCAAATTGCTGAGAAAACCTTGCTGTTTTTTTGCTTTTTTCCACTTCCCATCTTTATGTTATGCTGCTCCCAATCCTACCAGTCTCAAGACATCAGCATTATTCTGCTTCCCCATGAGCCATCTTCTTCTCTAAAACCATGCCTATATTTAAGGGAAGAAAGAGAAATTACAAAATGCTGTCAAGACAAGCTAACATCTTTCAGTGATGTTAAAACCTCTTGCTAGGACCTGACTAGAAATGTTTCATTGAATACTCACAGTTTCATGATTGTGTTACCAATTCTATACACCTACATGGGTCCACACGGGGTCTAATTCCTTTTTTAGGGTTATATTTAGTAATTGATTGCAGATGGCTTTTAGGCAGATGGAAAGAGAAATAAAAAGTGCCTTTCTCTTTTATGTAGAATTATGCTTAGCCTTTGAAGTTGCAAAAGCATTAATTTACAAGAGGCCGTCACCCCAATGGATTTTGTGCATCAACAGTGCACACTTTTGATGAAAATAGTTTAGTTCTCTTGTTCCTCACCTGTTTTTTACTATTCACTTACTGCTTATTGTCTTTTTTTTATTTTCAGGTTGAACTCTCTGAAAGAGAAACGATCTCTTTTGCTCTGGAGTCCTGTATCACAGCGTGCCTGTGGCATCATCGCGCCCTGGAGCCCCTCGGTGCTGCCACGGCTCACAGGTATTCTGCTTTATTCCACAACTTTATATTGCTCTATATTTATATGTGCACAATTTTATATGAGTGTGAGTCACAATTTGATATTGTGAGTCCTTTTCTTGCGGGCCCTGCAGGATCCTGTAATACTCACGGTCTTCACGGTGTTGCTTCTCTCAAGGATTGAAGCGTTGCTTGCTGCAAGCTTTCTGCTTTAGGATTGGTGTAAAATTCATGTTTATTAGCTGGATTGAGTAAAACAAAATAAAACAGAACCCAAAATACTACTTTCACCAGGAGCATTAACAATGTAGTTGACAGTATGAAGCAGCAAGTATTTTTTTATTCAAGCAGTGGTTTTTGTTCCAGTNTCTGCTTTATGATTGGTGTAAAATTCATATTTATTAGCTGGATTGAGTAAAAATAAAACAGAACCCAAAATACTTCTTTCACCATGAGCATAAACAATGTAGTTGACAGTATGAAGCAGCAAGTATTTTTTTATTCAAGCAGTGGTTTTTGTTCCAGTATTTCTGGGGCGCAGATGGAGATTTCAGGAGAACTTGTGGATTTGGGAACTTTTGGCTGAGTTTACTACCAAAAGCAGCTACGAGGAAGCATGGATCTGCATTTGCCTTAGTACCTTGCAGCTTTTGATCTGATGAACAAGGTGCAGTAGGAAGGAGGATGGCAGCTGAAGGCCACTTTCTGTCTTTTTAATGAAAATGCAGTATCTGATCTGCTCATATCTGTTGCAAAGAGGAAGGGAAAGGGGATTACTGACATTGTGCTTCTTGCTTTGGGGATTTGAGTTCTGCAATGCTTCAGCAAAAAGAAAAATGAAAACAGCAGCAGTGCGATGTCCAAGGTATCATTTCATCAGTGTCTGCTTGTTGGAGGGACTGCTAGACAACAGGAAAAAAATAGATCCTCCTTTTTCTCTGCCAATTAAATAAAAAGAAATGCTGCAAACCAGACCCTTAAAAGGCAGTTTTAATTTCTTGTCTTGCGTTTTCATCCAGAAAAATTCACCAAATCTTGCACAGCACCTAAACAAGAGAGCAGAGGAGAATTTGGCAGGGTGAACAAGGAATGAAGCGACGTTCCACATCTCCAGCCACCCTGCAGCTTTGGTGCAGCAACCCAGTTGCATAGGTGGTATAAATCCAACTGCTGCAAAAGCACCGACGTCCTTGGCTTATCATTGAAAATGCTGACTGAGGCAAAAGGGTTTTCCCTCTGCCTCTGAATTGCTATTTTATCATCTTCATTATTTTCCTCATTATTTCTGTTTGTGTACCGAGAGGCGCAAAGCAGCGATCTGCGCCAGATGTTGTATTTCTCCCCTTAAAGGCAGCGGGACATAAAACGGCATTGCCAATTCCTCAGACATCCAGCGAGCGAGCGTTTATGTAAAGCTGTTCTGCTTGCTTCTGTTTCATGTTTGCTCTGGTTGTTCATTCCACTCGACAAGAAAATAGACAGGGAAAATATATTAGCTCAGCTCTCTCCGGGATTATAACTCTGCTGTAAACCCAAAAGTTCAAATATATCCCTATATTCTTTCTCATGATTTTCTGGGTTTTGTACACGTGTTTTTTTTATCTCAGACCGTCAAGAGGGTCTTGATTTTACTCTGTTTTACACAAATCTGAAGCTTTGTAATCTGAAGCTGCTACAACAGCTTCCCTGTGACTGTTTTTATTTAAATTAAACCAAAGGCTTTTGTAGGTCATTGTGACCTTTACATTTCTGCATTGTGCACTCTGCTAGGAATGAAAGTTACATTCACAAATACAGTTACAACCATTCGAGGATGTATCTGAGGATGCTGACAGCACTTGGGATTTTTTGACATTTTGGCGGTGCCACAATAACACGTCCCTAGCAAAATGAAGGGCTGCTTTAAGCATTATGGATTCTTGCAGCTTTTGTGCTGCCTTTCAAGGCACTAACTTCTGCAGGAGCAAAATACAACCCTCGTTTTGATTTTATGATAACATATACTTCAAAGGCAGAGAAAAATCAGTGATTTGGGGATGAAAATTGTTCACAGAAGAGCATGGAGGAAGACATCCCCCAGACAGGAGTATTAGTTCATCCAGTCAACCTTAAGAGGAGTTGTATTTAAAAAACAAACAAATAAAAAATGGTGATAATTAAAGGCAATATTAAATGCAGCTTAAACTTGTATGTTCACATACACATTTAGTTAAAAAGGTGTCTTTTAGATTAAGATCATGCCAAAAGGTAACATATAAGACATGAGTGAGATGTCCAAGAGAACCAAATCACATTGAGAATACAGTTAAAGGAGGGAAGCAGAGATGTCAAAAAAAGCCAAAACTTGTAGCATTTAGAACTTTTAGCCTTTAATTCCTAAAATTTTCATGCTCTCTTTCCTTTGCCTTTTAAATGGCTTTCCTGTTCAAAGTTGTCTCCCTCCCCTTGCTCTTTGACCCACAGGACCTAATTAGTGCTTTTTTGTGTCTCCTTGATAACAAACAGGGTCCACACAAAAGACAAGTTCTCACTTGGCAGATAAAAAAACATATTTTCCTCCATTAAAGATTTTTTTTTTTCTGGGCTGGAAAGCAAATTCTGCTACGAATTGATCCCAGGTGAGAGAATATCCCCAGCTTTCCCTGGAGCTGCAGAGCTCATGCTCGATCACTTCACATTTAAAGCACGAGACAAATTTATTTCACTTTTCCTAACATGCAGCATGGTGAAGGCATATGACCCTGTGATCCTGTGGCCATTCTGATGATTTTATTCCATATAGTAAGATCTGAAATGCAATGACCAGCTGAAAACACTGTGCAATTTTGGCAATTCTATCCAAGAAAATGTCCATATATACAAGCTACCTCCCTCCACGCTGAACATCTGGAAGACCCTCAACTCCAAATTCATTAGCCAGTATTTTTAGACCCACAGGGTTATTGCAAACCCTGTTATTCCAGGGTTATTGCAAAATGAGGGGAAGAAAAGGCTTTAATCCTGAAGCAATCTGCTCGGCAGCTCCTCAAAGGGGAGTTTCTTGACACATTTGCTAACTGCTGCAGATGCAGGATGCGAAATTGCCACAGGCTATTAAGGCGTATTTAGTAACTTGTGTGACCTTGCTATGCACAGTTCCGATGACATAAGTATCAATTAATATTTTAGCTGTTTTAAGTGCACGTATGAGGTTATTTCCAAGTGCTGAAAGCAAGGATGGGCTTTACAAAACCACAATGATGAATATAAATCTGGGGGCAGCAGTACGGAGCTGTGCTCCAATATCTTCACTGGGGTTTTGGGCTCCTTTACTGAGGAAGTGTCAAAGCAGTTGCCTCGACTGAGGCCTGGGACAAAAAATTTCCGTATGCAATGGGCATTTTTTGAAAATATTTCTGCTGCAGGCAGCTTTATTTGTATGATGCCAAAATAAACGAACCAAGAAACAGCTGCAGCTGGTTGTTTTATTGAAGGAAGAAAGGAAATCAAGCTGCTGAGAAGGTCATTCTCATGACAGTGCGTTTGCTCCAGCTTCTGACGCTTACAAATCTCAGGGTTTCCCCTCCCATTCCCTCTCCTGCCTTGCGTTTAAAAACAAACAAACAAAAAAACCCCTTCTTCAGTTTGCCATGGAGTAACTTGGGTAAGATGAAGGTAAAAGAATGTGATCTTACAAAAAGAAGAATACAAAGCAGAAAAATATAGACACATATTTAGTAAAAGACCAAAGACATTATTCCTGTGAGGAGGAGGAAAAGAAAAAAAATGTATGTAACAGTGGCTAGTAAGCACATACTACTGCTTCCTTCTTACACAGGTTCATAGCAAGAAAGGAGAGAAATAAGATATTGCTGAGCAAGTAGGAACCAGCAGCCTAATTAGTACATGGAGACAAGGGGGAAGATAAATTTTGGTTGTTGCAGAATAAAAGCTTAACGTGGTTGTAGCTTAGATCACTTGAAATAAGCAAAATGATTAGTTGTGGTGTTGACTTTGCAATTGCAAAGTGTGCAGTGTGTATCATGCATGATGGACCTGCTGGGCTGGAGGAGATTTGTGCATCACCAAATATGAGTTTTAGGGCATGGATGCATATCCCATGCCTTGGTATTCATGTCAAAAGCTCATACATGGCATTTGAAGGAAGAAAAAAAAAGGTACTTTTCTCTCAGCAGTGAGATTTTTTGGATTAAAAATATACCTTGAGTTGAGTCTGCTTTATAAATAACTTCTGATGGTTTTGCAACCCTCCTTAATATTCATAAGAGAAATCTCCCATAAAGTGGTTGTCTAATTAAAGATCTCCTTTTATCAATCGTGCTTTCTAATCCACTTGAGCTCCCAGAGTTTCAATCAAGCCCTTGAATATTAAACCTCATGGATTATTGCTTTGAGCAGCGGGGATCAAAGCGGTAATACCCCCTCTAAATCCCATGGCACTCGCTTGTCTCTCGCGCCGTCGATAAACAGTGTTTTAGTTCCTCGTTTAAATTAGCCACGTCTTGGAGAGCTGAGATTCTTCCTACGGCTTCCCTCGAGGGGAAGGACATTCAAAGGAGACTGTGGTTTATCATGTATTCGTTTACTTTTTTTCTCTTTTTCCTCTTTTTTTTGATGGATATCTTACCCGTTACCTTAACTGTGCTTTAGATGGGTGTCTTTGCACCCCTTTGGAAGAGGTGTCCCAGTTCTCCTGTCTCTTATCTATCAATTTTACCAGGTGAACTTACCCATTGTACGTATTTAGCAGGCACAACATGCCACGGGGCTAATAAGGGCGCCTGATCCTACTTCTATTATAGCCTTATATATCAGATTCTAGCCAAATCCATCTGAATATGAAACATGTTCCAGAACTGAGTTTGTATGCCAAGGCGCTCTACCTAAATAGGAATAAGTGATGGGGAAAGAAGAGGATGTTTAAAACTGAGCTATTTATAAAACTGGAATAGCTAAAGAATAACATAAGAGGACTAGAGTCCTTCAGGAGAAAAGAATCACTTCTTTTTCTGTTTTTAATTCCAATTTCCAAGCATGTAGGGCAGAAGAAAAAGAGCCATTGCTTGACCTGTGCGATTGCCAGTTGCCATATTTGTGTTCTGAAGCTATCAATGCGTGTATTTTAAAAAGATTTTTAGTTTTGGCAATTCAGTGCTCAGCTAGCTCTATTGGAAGCATGAAACTAAACCTTCATGCCATGTCGAGAACAAGAGAAAAGTAATTAAGAAAGCAAAATGTCAATTGTTACTGTAGGTGGAAAATCAATCCCGTTTGCAGGAGAACCCTTCCAAATTCCAGCCTTTGAAATATTGGGCAATTATCAGTTTTCTTAGCCTGATCATTGCCTTAAGGAAATCAATAAGCAACACGTGGCTACTTGTTTATGGGGCATGTTCAGCTGAAGGGGAAGAAAGCCTAGTCATTTTGATTATCCATCGAAACCAGAAATTCCACTACTTTCCTCCCTATGCAGGCCAAGCTGATGTCCCATTCTCACCTGAAAAATCCTGACTATATTAGGTCAGTGTCATCGGGATCACAGTATTTAAGGATGACCCGAAGTCTCCCTGTAAATCCCATTGATGGAACATTATAAATAGAGCCTGGAGGAGCTCGGGGCTCTGCTTTCAGGAAAATGTTACCCAAATGTACAGCAGAAGGAGCTGACAGAGGACTTGGTGTCCCAGAACCGTTCTGCTGCCTGAAAGCTGTTCTCCTCGAAGCCAAATGGAGCCGTTTTTAATAAATTCATGGAACAGGCTGTGGGGAACAGAGTGAAAATATTTAGCCTGCTGGTGAACACTGCTTTCCTCTAGAAATTACTTGCTTGTTTCTCTCCCCATTTCTGAACGTGAAGTATCTGCATAGAAGGTTCCTGGTAGATGGGACCAGGTTGACACATGCAGTGATTTGTAGCAGGATTTTCCCCCAATAAGCCCAAACCCCGCAGCCTCCAGCAGGATTTCTTGCTTTGGAGAGAAAAGTAGGCATAATTCATCGGGTACCCAGCTCTCAGAAGATAAAGCTAGATTTTTTTGAGAGAATATTATTTTTTTTCTGAAAAAAACACTGCCTTTTAAATACAGACATGTACACACATTCTGGGCATCATTCCGTTGCAATAATTACTACATGAGATTGCCCCTCTTATTCCAGAGAAATTGTGTTTGCAAGCCTGATTTTATTTAAATATAGGTGCTTTTTTTTCTATATCAGAAGGGTTTTATTTTGCCTTGTTCTAGCGTGAGACAATGAACTCAATGAGGTGCCCACAGAAGCAGCCCTGCCAGTTCAGCGTGTCCGTGCGGATGCTCCGCTATGGACCTACAGGGAAACCAAAGCAAAAAAAATGGGTAAAACTAAGGTATTTGTGTCCATGTGCAACCCTGATCAGAATGACAATGCTAATGTAAGTGTTTTTATTATGCCCATGTGACTGCTTCTGCGAGGGAGATGAAATTTCCTGCGCAGGCTGTATGAAAATTGGAATAGGGCTCTGACGCTTGGGTAGTCGGAGAGGAAAAAGGGTTGTCGGAAAAAGAGCAAACCTGGTTGAGTCATCACCTCCGGGAGCAGAGGATTAGTGAAGCAGGAGAGGATCAAGTGTGGAATAATGGGAAATTAATGGAGACTATTGCTGTGTTTCATTTTTTATCACCCTGCCACTTCAGCAGAAGTTTAGGAAGTGATGGGACTGCTTCTAGTCCATTCAGATCCTCAAAAATGAGGGAGCAAGTCCAAGCTCGTGTTTTTTACTCATAATATATACAGCAGGCTCAAAGTGATGGAGGTAGGAGACAGTCACAGGTCATTTACTGATTCTAGATGCTTCAAGAACCTTGTGAATTAGAACCTTCCCTATGGTGGGGTTTGGATTTTAAATCGTGTTTAACAAAATTAGGCTTTGAGAAATCTTTCCAGGTCCTATTGTTTTATATATATATATATAAAGTGTTGTTGTCTTCTAATATTCTGGTTTCCACTGTAGAGGAGGTGCAAACTGTGTTATTCCTAATCTTCCTTTTCAAGTTTTAGTCCTGCTCAGCAATTGATTTCCAGATTCAAAACTTTGAATACTTTAAGAATTCATAGCGCACGTAAAGAATATACAGAAAAGGGCTTGAAATTTAGCTATAACTGATGGCCAAGCGTATTATATAACGTGCTCTTAAAGATGAAGGTTAATTGAAAATCACATTTGCCAAATTGCCATCAATCCTCAGACTTCTCTAGGACCCCTTTTGAAGCACTGGGGTCCATGTCTCTGTGGAATGGGTTTAATCTCTACATTTTTATTTATTTATATTTTATTTATTTATTTCAGATGTAACTGATGGCATTTCTGGTCTTCAGCACACCTGGTCCTCCAGGGCACCATAGCTTAGAGTCACTATAAATACATAAAATCAAGGCAGAAACCACAGTACAGCTATTCATATGGCAGAGGAAAATTGTATTTTAACAAACAAGCACAAGCGAGCAGAGGTACAGATCAAAACCAAAATCTCCTCTTTAACTCTCGTTGCTTGGAGAGATTTTGGTTTTGATCTGTATTTTTCTCTGCTTTTGGGCATTTTCTGTTTGTTTGCTTCCCATTCCTAATATTACAGCGCACACAGAAGATTTCAGATGGAGTGTAATTAAAATGGGGAGTCACTAGCTTGCAGATATTTGTTGATGGAGCTAATTCTGTGATAAGGAATAAAAGATGAGAGATGTGGCATTTGCCTTATTTGTTGTAAAATATACACAAGCATGCCTTACATCTGCGATATTTGATTTTTCTCCGTTAAAAATTCTTTTATTTGCCACTCATTATTATGGCTGAACAAAGTGCAGTTTTATTTTCAGCTGGTGAAAATCCATTCCATTTGTATTCTGGCCATATGTATATAAAATACAAAAACATCCTCTAATACTGAGTGAATATTAGCCATTTTCCAATTTCATTTTTTTCCCCCATAATCTTAAAACACTAATATTTCAAGATCTTCGCATTCTGGTGCCAATACTATTTTATGTTGCAGAAAAATCATTTATTTTTTTTACCTGCAATACTTTTTTATGGAACCTCTCTTTCTCCCGGACTATTAAGAACAAATCAATAAAAAGCGAAAGCTTAAAAATATTCCCGAGCCGCAAGTAAAACAAATGAGATTTTTAAGTGCTGAGGGGACATCCCTTCCCACCTCGCTGGTGAATGAGGTATAAAACTGAGGTCTTGACCACTTGGAGTCATTTAGCAGATCTCCTGGTACATTTTTGAAGAGCAGAGGTGAGAGCTGCAATGCCATGGCTTAATTTCGAGCAGATAATTACAGGCTGCCTGCTTCAAAATGCCTCTCTGGCTTCTCTTGGGATGGATATTCCTCATTTTCCTCTCAACTGTTGTGCTGAGCGTTGCTAAAGGACTTTCCCCCTTCATCCCTGTAAAAATGCCTCTTCCAGGACACTTAGGTGATCCTCTATGTTCCTAATTTGCAATAACAGTTCCTAAGGTTCCTCCTGTGCCACGGGATTTGGTGAAAAATAGAGGAATCTGACCGCACTTTTCTAAATACATTGACCTTGTAGCTCATATATATAAAGCACAATTCTGCTTGAGGTTCCTGCGAGCTTTGTAAACGTGATTTCAGCAAAACGGGCTATACTAAAAGTTTATGGAAGCAGTTCCTGGTTAGTTTCTCCCTCCTTTGCAAATAATTGCCAAGAGTTGATTTGCTCCTTGACTGCTATTGAGCTCCGTGCGAATGTTTCCTGGAGTTATCTATCATAATCCCGGTTACTTTCCTGGTAAAGGTCATCTCCAGCCCATTACTTTATTTCTGAAGTTAGCATTTTGCCATGTGCACCATATATTATTCTACACTGAATATTATCTGCCTTTTGACACGAAGCTTCTCAGTATCATAATATTTTTTTGCCATCGGTTCTCATCTTTTCTAGTCTGAATATCTTTAGACCATCAGCAAATTTTGTCAGCTACTTAAAACTTCTAATTGAATTTTCAACCGTTCAAAAGAAAAGAAAAAAAAAAGGTATAGATAAAGTTGTTTTAAAAATTCACTCATAACCATGTTACTGCAGTAACATACAGAGACTGTTCCATCAATCTATAAAAAAATGAAGAAAGGGAAAAAGAGAAGGGTCGCCCTTGCTTACTCACATGTCCCACTAAATTCAAAATAACAAATTTAAATGTAAATTAAAGTCTCTTAATTTTTGCAGACGCAGAAATTCTGTGAAGATAAACTTCAAAGGTTCATGACGACTGTTTCATTTCCTCCTAGGGAGCTTATGAACTCCATTATAATGTGAGGCTATAAGATAAAAAATATGCACTGGCTTTACCAGGCTCTTCTATTTCTGCTTAAAATCAAACCCTTGAGTAAATATAGGGAAATCAGGCTTCTTTCAGGTTCTCTATGGCCAGAAAGTGGATTGAGTAGAAAGTAGATTGACCGATCCGGTAGAACCAAACTATTTTTACAAAATAAATTGTCTAATTGAAATCTAAGAATATTTTACTAATTTGTGATTGCTTTTTACACGGATACAGCAAAGTTGCTTGTTGTTTCCTGTATTTTGAATGCAGCAAAAATGCTGTCCTCGAGGCTAGCTGTTAGGGGTTATCCAGAATTATAATTCTGCCATGCAAAATTTTCGGTATCTTTTCTGTAAACTCTATCCAAACTCTTCGAGGAAGATATTAGGAGCTACTGGATTCTGACACACCGCACCAGTTCCACTTGCAGTTCTTTAATTTATGTTTAGTGTTCCCCTGCATTCCTGGAAATAAAGAGAACAGGAGAGGGACCACAGCATCCTAACTATTTTTTTTCCTTTTTCCTCCTCCTTTTTCCTCCTCCTTTTTCCTTCTCCTTTTTCCTCCTCCTTTTTCCTCCTCCTTTTTCCTCCTCCTTTTTCCTCCTCTTTTTTCCTCCTCTTTTTTCCTCCTCCTTTTTCCTCCTTTTTTTTCCTCCTCCTTTTTCCTCCTCCCTTTTCCTCCTTTTTTTTCCTCCTTTTTTTCCTCCTTTTTTTCCTCCTTTTTTCCTCCTCTTTTTTCCTCCTCTTTTTTCCTCCTCTTTTTTCCTCCCCTTTTTTCCTCCTCTTTTTTCCTCCTTTTTCATCCTTTTTCTTTTTCCTCAGAGTATGGGTTATATCCCTCCTCCTCCTGAAAGCCAACAAAATATTCAGATACCTCCCTGCTTCGAGGCTTATGTGATGCGTGGAGCTTACCTTCACTTTCTGGAAAGGGATTACATTTCTCTCATAGATTAATGTTTCAGGGTAAATAAGTAGATTTCATAAAGATCCTGTCACTTTAAGTGAGAAGTTTTTGGAGCATCTGACTTAAAAAAGACTGCTGAGGACTTGCTGAATATTCTTTGTTCTTATTAAAACTAAATCACAACTTTCATATTTTAGAAAGACTTTATTAAAACTGGTCTTATCTCCTTAATTAAAGGGAAGTGTTCCTATAAAGAGACAGACAAACAAATTAATGTAATAGGGTCTCCTGAGGAACTTATTTTTACAACGCTAGTTGTTTGAGTTAGGGTTTGGTTAAAAATGAATTGATTTTGTGAAAGTATCGATACAGGCAGAAAAAAAATGAGCAACTAGAACAGCATTCTGGTGCTCAGATGAAACCAGGGATTTAAATATTAAGGTAATTTTATTCTAATGAGGAAAAACAAGCATTTAGCAAATTAATCTCAGTGAATTGATGTTTTCCGGGGCTTTGATAACCAGCGTGTTGCTGAACGATTCAAAGTAGAGAGAACTGTAGCAAAATGCTGGGTAATGTGTTGGATTGGTTCTGCCTACCCAATTAGGCCAGGTATGCCTTAATACAGCTCATGCACACACAAAATAAATTGGAGTTTGTTGTGCTATGCATGTCTCTTTCATGACAGATATCAATAATATTAAAGCGTCCAGCAATGCATTAATTTTGCTTGGACCTTCAAAGTGGTTTTAACATTTTGTTAACAGAGAGAGCAGCCTAATAGGACGGATACATTTATTTATCACCCAACTGTCCTTTCTCCCAGTGAGTTTTAGCATATGGCTTAATATTCATCCCGGAGCAGGTATTTCAGCGAGACATCATTTAGAAGATGGAACCGTGCTATAGGAGTTATGGAAATGGCTCTACATCATCGTTCTGCCATCAATAACACAGCAATTTTGGGAACCTCTAATTTACTCGGTAGGAGAGACTTGGATGTGGCTCATGGAAGTGAATGAGCCGTTTATGCTGCTCTTTGGGCTGCACAATAAGCCTATAATGTCCTGGTTTTCTATAGGAAAGTCCACATATCACAAAAGGATTTTTCTAAATCCTAAAATATCTGACCTTGACATTAGTGGTAAGCGGAGGAGTCTCCCTTCCCTTGAAACAAGCCATTTTTGACCATATAAGCAATACATTGATTTTATATTTAGATGCTACATTCAGAGCTGTACCTCAATGCTATGAAAATATTTTTTTTCTTTTAAACAATGGTATATAAGGAGCTAGATTTTTCAGCCTCGTATAAATTAACAAGCTGCTGTTCACACCAGGTAAAATCACTCTATTCTGCAATAGCTGAAGACCTGGAATTTAACATAAATATAAAATCAAGGTTCATGATATACTCTAGAATTCTAATGAAGAAGAAATAAATTCAAATTACTTCAAGACTGCATTTCTTTAAAAGTATTTTAAACTTAAAATTCTTAATATATATATATATAAGCTACCTTGAATGTAAACATGGATCCTGAAAAATGTCAAGTTCCAGGCAGAAAATATATTAAAAACTGTGAAATAGGTCACATCTGTGTGACAATCTTAATTAGCAGAAAATATCTTTCTTCTTTAAAGAGTATAAATTTAAGAATTTAACAAAAAAAAAAATCAATGTTTAATTTAGTAAGAGGTAACTCCAAGTATACTCAAGGTGCTTATGGACATTATCTGTATTTTGGACTCAGGGAAATCAGGTCATGAGTCTATTTAATATAAATTAGGTCATAAATCTATTTAATATAGGGAGTTAGAAGGTAATATATAACTTATTGCTTATAGAGAAGCTTCCAAATCAATCTTTAGCACTTTCGCAGTATTGGGTAGCTCCTTATGAGAGAAGCTAGGAAGTATCCTCAAGTATCTTCTTTTCCTGATAGTCAAGAAAATTGGGAATGGGGCAGAGCAGCAATAAAAAGGATGCAGGATATAGATAGTTTGTGGGCCTGTGATAAAATGAAAAAGTGAGGCTCTTTTTGCGACTATAATTCCTGAAAACACAGTATTAGCCATTGTTGCAGGGCAAGCTCTAGCCAAACTTTTGACAAGAATGGACTACAAAACATTAAAAGTGAAAAGTTTCACCTTTTTTTGTCCCCTTGTGGTAAGGTCAGGCGAGGAAGGCTCAGATGTCTGCTCTAACCTTGAAGGTAAAGAGAAAAAAGCAAGTAAATATTGAGCACAGCTGACCTGCACCATTAATCTAACAGTGACAGCAAGGGACATACAGCCAAGAAAGCCACATTGATCTCAGTGGTGACCTAAAAGTGACATTTGCGATGGTACCTTGATGTGCCATGGGGAATGAGGACAATTTTATTGTGGCACTGTGACTTTCGTTGTCACTTGTACATTCCTTTGACTTTTCTGTCCCCCCAAATAACAAAAACCCGAATAATTTCCATCAGAGAAGGTGATGTTGGTGCAGTGCCAGCAGAACAGGAAAGTAAAAGAAAAAAGAAATTTTTGTCAGTCTCCTTTGAGTCCCAAGGAGATGTGGCTTTTTAAGAACAAGTGAAAGGAGGGGAAAATAATAACTAGGAGCCAACATTGCCAGTTTTTGCACAACGAGGACATTACAGTTGCAGATATTATTAGGTCACCCATTTTTATTCTTTTTACCATAACACATAATTAATCCTTTTTATATTCCAGAGTTTTCTTGATTTATTGTCGATTATAGTATTGATTTTACATTTTTTTTCCTCAAAGTTGGATGGCAATATGATGTTGATCACACTGTAATATTTAGATGCCTCAAGATGCTATCTGGTGCCAAATACTCTGCTCTACCACAGTTCCAGGGTTCAATGTTGAGCAGATCCCTTTTCATTTGCCCGTTAGCACAGAGCTCTTACCTAAAATAATGTAGTAGAGATATAAACACTTCAATATTTCAGTCTTCTGCAAGTTATGTTTGGTAAATACTATTTGTTGGCATGTACACATAAATGTTAAATGCAACTGGATGGATGGAAACATGTAGAAATGCCATGATGAAACCAGAATGTCAGGATGAAACTACAATTTTTTGATTTTTTCTTTCTTTTTCTTGACAGATGAATCACGTATCACCCGTTTCGTGTTCTTTGGAGAATGCCGTGACCTGGGAAGAGTCCTCCTTGCCCTCTAACAATCTCCCGGGCGTTTCGAGGAAGCACGAGGGTTCCAGCTCTTGGACTTGATCAAGGTTGGGTTTTGGCTGCCTCTCAATTCCCAGCCATCCCCGGAGTGTAGCCTTTCCCCAGCGGATTGATCCGAGGAGCTGCAGAGCAGCATGATCCCAGCGTGCTGGGGCCATGTAGGCTGGCACAAAAACACATCAAAGGAGGCTGCCTTGTAGCATCTCGAGTTGGAGCAGCACGAGTCAATGCTGGAGCAGTGCTCTTAAGCACGGGATTTGCTGCTGATAATCTTCTCTTTTCAATAATTACTGCAGTTTCTATTGATATTTCCACTGGCCAATGATAAATATCCCAGTAATAATGAATTGGATTGACTGTACAAGGTAATTAAATGCTCCTTTACAATCTCTTTTGCCTGAAAACCTTGCATCAAAATAGCGCAGCATCAACTCTGCTGTGAAAGAACATAAGCACCTGCATTAGTATTTTATGTTTTAGTAGCTTGTTACTTTTGTCATCACATTATATTTATTCTGTCTTCATTTCTAGTTCCAAGCATGACGAATGGACATATTCTTAATTTCTCCTAAGTGTGGCAAGTACTGTCATAGATAACTTCCAAGCACAATAAAAAGGCAAATGCAATGAGCCGTATTTAGGACTCTAACCATTTTCTTCTCATCAAATTGACAGATGAAAACGGAATGGTCTGATGTATATGAATATATAATCCTTTTCTTTCTCTACTTGGGAAACTTTGCAACTTTCTAGAAATAGGTAAATGCAGTAGAAATTATGAGTGTCACGTTCCGGAAGGGCTTATCTGAGGCTGTATGATGTGAAAACGAGCCCACGTCCACCCCTTATCTCCAGAAGCACATGGTTGTTGATATATTTAAAACTCATCTCTGAATTTTTGCCTTGGGACTGCTTGTGGGAAGTCGTAGCTTTACATGCATGGGCACGCTTGGGATGGGGGAGAAAACAGAAAAAGAGGAGAGAAACTTGTTTATAAGAACTGGCATTCTGTGATTTAAGGGTTTGAGTCTGTGTTTTCAATGCTCTCTATATGTGTTGAAAACCTTTTATCTTATAGATAAATAGAGTAAGCTGAAAAATTCCAATGTATTTCTAAATGGAAATGCACTAATGCTCTCTTGCTTTGTTTCCAGAAAATAGACACACATTCTAGTAAAACTAAGTACTTCATGGTATATAGAAAATTGTTGGACAGCTACTTCCCTTATGGCTATAGTTGTATGTATTATTGCAATATTAAAGAAATAGCATCAACTGTATTTGGATTCTGGCCCCTGGGATTTATTGGCCCTGTGATTTATCATCATTAACTGTAGTTTCACCATGTCTCTGGCTAGCTAAATTGAGACAACGCATTTTCTTGCAGATAAACATACGGATATACACAGAAACTCGTGTAGATATCCCATCTGATAGAATTTGCAGGGAAACTAGAATTGCTTGGAGTTGCACTTGCTTCTAGTTTGTGCTAGTTAATGAAAAGTCTGCGTGTGGTTGAGAGGGTTAAGATGAAGGGTAATTAAGAAAATTCTCCCTCCCCATGTACCCACATAGATGCAAAGATGATAACTGGAATGATGTACATTTTCCAGCTTTTTTTTAATCAATATCAAAACAGTACGTTGCTATTTATATTCCCTGAATACTGGGGCATTTTACACTATCATCAGCATGCTGTTGTGTAACCAGCCTCCTAGCCTGTTAAAACACTGATTTCAAATTATATATGGGCCCTAAAATACATGTTCAATTCTCCTTTTGTTCTTCACTCCTCCTACTTCTGTAAAAGGCCTATTTTGCAATATTTAAATCATTTTGCTCGTGGTATAAATTGTAAGGCTATTTCCAATGGAAGTATTTCAGTGAATACAAGTAGAAGGGGTTTTTTTGTTTGTTTTCAAAGCGGATGCTCTCAAAAACACAAATTTTTTTAAGAACTTCATTTAAGACTGGTGAATATTACAGCTCCACCTTGCAATTTGTGGGCATACCTAAGTAAAGATGGTGAAAGGAATTGTTGCACTTCAGCAGCCCTCTAAGCTCAGTTTATCTAGGCAGTCTATGACTTCTCTGCTGCTTAGCTGGCTTTCCACTTCTGGCTGGTTTAGCTTTATTTTGTTACCTATGCCTAAAAGCTGTTTTATTTTCACATGGAAACAGCCTGTGCCTCTTCGGATCCACATATGCATGGCCAGGAGCAGCTGCAGGTCCTGTAACCTCCTTGGTTTTAACCTCCGTGGCTACCTAGATGACCCTCAAGCGATGGCCTTCACAGATGCGAACGCTAATCCTCCTTACGCGGCTTTGCTGACCCGTGGCAGCTTGTTGGACGGGTGTGAGGTGAGGTATCTAGTCTATACGTGCATAAATCCAGAATATTTATTGCTCGCTTCCGATAGATCTACAACAATCTGCGAACTCCTTTTCCCATGTTATTTGGTACCTCAATAATTACGCAAAGATGCTCCGTATAGTCACTGAGCATCATCACATTTTGCTCTTGCTTCACGTCCTGTAACCCCCAATAAGTAGTCGAGTTATTAAAAAGCAACCACGGAACCCCTGGGACATCAAGGTAAACTTCCCTAATTACTATAATTTAAATTTACAACCCTAACGCCCAGCAACCCTATTCTAAATAAAAGCTTTTAAGCAGGGAAGAATTAAAACCCACTTAATTCCATTAGTGACATCTGATATAGAAACACATTAAGAAGGCTAAACACCACCCTGGTTGTTTAGTTAGTTAAAGCCATTAGCTTTAAATACTGCTTTTCATCAGCTGCTAGGGCTGAGGAATCCAAGCTGGAAATCCAAGCCTCTGGAATGAATTTAGTGGTGATTTTCTTCAGTGAAAGGGGTATGCAGTGACTGGTACCTCGTGGGTTTTGCATATTATGTGCGTGCCGTTTCATTATAAAAGAGAAAATAGGTGGTTTTCACTCAACGGCATTCAGGAGCAGGACTGCTGAGAAATACAGGTTCAGCAGAGCATGAAGCAAAGCTGATGTAGCCTCGAATTAGCCCCTTTTCAAACACTGGCTCAAAGCAAACCTTAAAAAAAAGAGAAAAACCTTGGGAAGAGGCTAGCATTATTCTGGAGCTCAGCCCAAAGCGCGGCAGAGAATGAAGATCATTTATTTCCTTTGGGTTTCATCAGCCTGGGGTTTTGTTGCTTTTTTTCAATGAAGCCGAGCAGTTAAGAGAAAATGGAAATAAACAGACCTACAGCTTGCAAACCTTGGGGTGAAATTCTCTGAAAACAACGGAAAAAAACCAAAAGGTGTGGGAGAAGCAATGAGAAATATATATGAGAAAGAAGATCTTAATGAAGAGGGTGTAGAGGGAGTATATTGAAAAAAAATAATTAAAATGGGGTGGGAAGGCAATGGGGGACAGGCGAGGAGGTAGGTGGCCCATGAGTGGCCAAAGCCAGTGGTGACCTGAGAAGGCTCCTCAAAGATCCCCCTGTGATGACTGATGATCAGACCAGGACGGTGATGGAAATCATAGAAAAGACTCAAAACCTTTTCTGGCAATTTAAGTTTTTCCACCTTCTCAAGCCGTGTGTGTGTTTCTACAGTGCTATGGGCCAATTTTTCTTGTGTTACAGAAGAGTTTGGTATAATTTGCTGTATTAAATGGCAAGTATGTGCGTGCTGTGCCCATGCTGTTGTGCAGAGTTGCACTATTTAAACTGGTTATTTGGAGGCAGTGATTATCTAGGAAGAGGAGAGTAGCTTTATGTATTTTTCTACAGGCAATATAATTTCTGCCCATTCCTTTGCCACTTACTGTGAACTGAAAGGACGGAATATTTTCCTAATGGGCATTATTTCTGGAGCCTGGGCTATGTCTGGGATGTCTATATTCAGTTACCAGGAGCACAGGCTTTGCAGGCTTTTCCTTAAACTATTGACTCTCAAGTATATTTCTCACCAGCTACAATTTTCTCATGCCAGTTTGGGAATCAGACTAAAAGGTATTGCACTATCATTAATGGCTTGTTTTGTTTTGTTTTTTTTTTTTTTCCTTTTTTTTTGTTAGATTTAGAGGTAATTATGCTTAATACCGTGTTTATTCCAATTATCATGTGTACACAGTTGAGGCTTTATTTCTATGTGCTTAGCTTGGCTGACGATTTGCTAAGTGGGGTATTAGTGCTGCTATGCTCCAAGCTCCAGCCCAGCTTCCCATTAATGCCCTGACATCCCCGGACCCTTTCCAAAATTAATTCCTGTATCTCACGACTATTGTCCTGTGCTTAAAGTTTCCTCCTTCGATTTTAAAATAAATTTTTCTCTTTCCGTAGCTATATTTTTGCTCGTATTGATTACCAAGGGGATCCCAACTCAATCAGGGAGTTGCCAGAATAGGGCTAGAACAGCCTCAATGCGTTTAGGAAGAGCAGGCTCAAGCTCTTATATTGTTTCCTGCAACTTTTTCCCCCCTGGGTGCTTGGTTTGGGGCTACTCTGTGCCAAATGATTTTGTATTTGAGGCTTTTTGTGGCCTGAAGCTCATTTCGGAGCCCTGTGGAAGCCAGACTTGGGAGCAGCAATGGAATTATAAAGACTTTGATTGAAAGAAAGAAAAAAAAACAACAAAAAAAATCCCCAAATCTTAGGATTTCACTCTATCCTTCCTTCCAGACTCTGTTTTTTTTCCCTTTTGATCAGCAATAATTGTTGATTTAATTCCTGGATTGCTGCTAGGTCTACAGTTGCCTTGTGAAACGCTCTGGCAGAGCATAAGTAGGACTAAAATATAAACAGTTTGGTGAAAAGGACAGCAGATTGGATAAGAAGTGCAAACCATGGGTTATTTCTACTTTATTTCTACTTCCCAAATCATAGCTTCCTCGGATTAATTATTTCTGTGTCAAGTGACTCAAGAGGAATATTTCTGCTCTTCCATGTTGCGAATAGAAGTAGGTTTCTTCCTAATTCTCTGGATTTTTTTTTACAGTGATCCTGTGAACAACAGGAGGCAAATCTGCTGGGTTTGCCCATTAAATTCACGCTGACATGTACTTTGCTCCCTGGTTTATCGTGGATAATGATAGCTTCCTAGGTGCAAAAGCCGGTGTTTTGACTTAAAATGTACATTAGAGAGGTGTTTTGGCTGGGAACCACAAGTTTATTACCCTGACAAGTATTAGATGTGATTATTTTTTTAAGGCATGGTATATTTATCAGACAATAATAGCCTTTTTTTCAGGAGTTTATTGACATCGCAGTACCGCAAAGGTGTATGTGTTCCTTAAAGGAAAGGTTGGAAGACCTGAGCTAAAACTCGTGTCCTCGGACACGGGAAATGTCCCCTGGGCTGTGACATCCCTGCTGGAGCCCCTGTAATGATCCTCGCTGCGGGATCTGAGGATCAAGGGAGCAAAAGGGCTTCGTTATCAGTGCCATGAGCACCTGGGATAATGAGGCCTGAAGCTGCAGTGCCATAAGGTCTTAGGAAGGGAAAAAGGAGAAATATTGGAGTGGTTGCTTTGGGAAGACCGTGCATTCCTTTGAAAAATAAATAAAAAGTGAGTGCTTAGCAGCTATAGCTTCATATGTTGACCCAAACTCATGAAAACCTCTCTTAAAATTGTGAAAAATTGGGGGAAATGTGTTCTTCTTTGTGTGCTTTCATATTCCTGGGTTATAGCGTTACCCTAGCAGATTACTGCAAAGACCCTTGTAGGATTTAGTTTGAGAAACAGGAGAAAACAGGAGAAAATGGCATCAGATTCATAGCAGTCCAGCTACGTCCTGAGGTCTTCAGCCTCTGATGCCAAAAAAAGTATTAAATTTGTCCAAAATGCAGATGGGTTTCTCCAGTTTTGATGCTCTGGACTCAGACTTGCCGACTTTGGAATTTTCTTATCCGTTCCATGAAAGGGTCTCTACCAAACTTGGAATGTCAGGCCACAGGGATAGGAAAAACAGGGGCAGGATTTGGATGGATTCTCTACGAGTTAATAATAAAGGGGGCCAAAAGAATTAGAAAGGGGTCAGGGGAAATTGTGGTGCATCCAGATGTTAGTCCTGTGACCTAGTGCAAGAAAAAAGCTGTTATAAGAGAAAGGGTGAAGAAGCTGAATAGGAATAAACAGAAGCGCAAACAAAATTAAGTGAAAACACATAGCATTTTCTTCCAGGAAGAATGAGAACACTGACAGGCTGGAAGTGTTTGGGGCAAATTGCTAGGAAATTGAAATTAAATGAAGGCTTCGTGGCGGCGTAGGCGATTAAGAAGACGTTTTTAGTGTGCGTGTGTGTATGTGGCTGTATAAAAGCAGCGAGGCTCCTGAAAGGCAACGAGGGTAACTCGGTTATAGTGGAGATAAACGCTCGCTGGCACTGGAAGCTCCCGCTTCTTCCAAGTGCTGTCGGGAGGGAATCTGGCGCCGTGTCAGGAGGAGAAATAGGCTGCTCGTGTGCTGTCTATGGGCTTGCTTCCTTTTGGAAAGGAAGGAAAAAGGCAAAGAACAGTTTTCTGTCTGCTTCCAGAGATGCTGTAGTGGATACACATGTGGGCATCCAATTAAAACGAAAATGCTGGGCAGTTGCAGGTCAAGGAGGAGAGTTGTCCTTTCACATCACTCGAAACCCCATCGTTGTCACAGAAAATGTATTTTGAGCAGCCAAAGGACGTGCTGGTGTTTTCTTTCACCTTCCATGAGACTATTTTTGAGCTAAAATCCAGTTCAGTGTAAGGAAGCATCTCAAAATCAGGCTTCAGCATAGACAGAAACCCTTTGACAAGTCAAATTCTAATACTTCTTGCCTGTTTTTTTTTTTGCTGCTGAAAGACCTCTCGTTTCAACAGAGCCAATTTAAGGCAGATGACAGAACACGAGCAGAGATTAAAAAGCCCTGAGCGCACCCCTGAAGGATGTCTTGCTGTGAGATATTCTGCTGCAACTTCGTGCCAAAAAGATTATTTTATAATCTGTCAACTGTTTAGCCATAATTACAGCTTCTCTCTTTTTTTTTTCCTACGTGGGAATTTGTTTCTCTTATAATTCCTAATTTCCCAGGAGCTCTCATTAACAGATGAAACCATTTGCTTGATTTCCCTTTACTAAATATACTGGAAAGTCAGCTGTCTAGAGAATAAAATACAATTTCACGATTAGGAATATGTACTTATTCCTCGTACAGTATTTCAGCTTTCTTCTTGTTTCTTCCTCTGCAAGAAATAATTTAGGATGGGGTAAGTCAACTTGGAAACAAGCAAAACTTACTCCATATTTTTCTCCCAGTTGTCTTCCTTGTTCCCATGCAACATATATTTCCTTTTGAATTATTTATAGAATTAATAGGGTAATAAAGCACTAATGTGGAGCAGGTGAGGATTTTTGGTCTCGTAGCAAAGATTGTGATGAGGGGAAAAAATACCCTTAGCTTTTCAGAGCCTGCTTTTGTCCTTTGCTTTACAGGAGTTAATTTCCCCAAGTAACCATTTTCTCTTGATTTAGAAGAGATAGAGCGTAGTGATAATGAAGCATCCCGCTGAGCTCGAGAGTCTCACAATGTATCTTTATTATTTTTTTATATCAACATTTATGTGGAGCTCGAATACTGTTTTCTGCTCCAATTTAATAATATTACCGCTTGCTTTTATATCCTAGTACTAGCCAGAAAGCCTCACATAGGCTGTGTGTCCTGCACAGCGTGAGCGGTGGCAAATACAGCGCCGAGAACTGCAATAATTTGCCTGGCGTTGCCAGTCTTAAGTCAAGGATTAATCTTGCTTAATTAAACTTCCATTATGCATTTGATTAAAGCGCGCTCCTCCTGTGGCTGAGCATCATGCTCTTAGTCTTCCGTTCTCCTTTGCTCCCCATAGCACAGCTCTTGAATCCTGAATTTGGGGTTTTATTGTGTTTTCCATGGGCTTCATCCCTTCCCTGGCACTTCCTTGTGATTTCGGTTATGCAGCTCTTTGTGTCGGGACTTTATAAGTTAGTTTCTTTGTCCATTGGCTCAGTAATACAAAAGGAGAGAGGAATTCCCTTCCTAAATGACTGCAAGAAGCAACGAATTCATTATTTTCAAAGTGCATCTCTATCCCTGCCGGGACCGCGTTTCCTATCCTAAGGGGACAGGGAGATGATGATCAAGCACATCGTTCTCTTAAAATGGTACAAAAGGAAGAACTGTAATTAGATTCCATAACTCTCCATTATTACAAGTAAAGAATGGCAAAAGTAAGGAAAATGGAAGTGAGAGAATAGATTTTGGGATTTGTCTGGCTTTGGACCTGGCTGTGGTATTGGGTGAAGTTCAGAAATGCGTGTGGATCATCAGTAGAAGGGGACGTATCGTGCATAATGCCTGTGAAACCAACGTTTGTATTCTCCAGGCGTAGTTCCTCGCAGAACTCCTTCTTCCTTGCTATTTAGGAGGGTGTAATTAGCTTTGCAGATTATTTCTTAGAGCACGCATCTGCATCCTGACAGATTTTGCCAGCTGAAAAACATCATCGCTATGAGGCTGAACTGGGAAAGCTGAAGCCTGAAAACCCCCCGAAACTCAGAATTAACCTGCATGTGCATCTAGCGTGAACTGGGTTCATAAAAATAAGGTTTTTCTCTTGCTTATAAACCTGAGTGTACAAAGTGTTAAGGCATTAGAGGTTGTGAAATGCTGGAGTAAAGCTGAGGTTTCTGATAGCTGCAAAAGCTGTTCCTTCCTGCTAGGTGTGTGCCAATGCAGCAAGACCAGTAAATAAACTCCTTTGGGGACTTTTTAACTCTGTCATTTTCATTGCTTTAACCTTATAAAAGGGAAGAAAAGTGTTTTAAGAGGAAGAAATTGGAAGGACACAGCAGCAGTTGTGCTCATAAGACCAGGTATGGACTCAGCTGCAGTTACTAGTATGAAGCTGGGTGGATGCTCAGACCCATGAATGCACCAGGCAATTTAAGGCAGTTTAGAGGCTTTAATTTTAATTAGGTGGAATTATTCTCTTATCAGAGAGTATAGAAGACCCTAAGGTGATTTATGCTGCAGTTTGCCCGCCTCTCGTTGGTGTTTTCTGATTGTGAGCAAGATAAGAACAGCGAAAATATTAGTGATTACTGAAGCAAGGTCCACGCTGTGGCTTATGCTCATTACTCATAATTATCTCCTCGTGATTAGTCACCTGAATGACACATTGTTTTTCTGCTCCAGCTTTGGATGATTAGAAGTGCAAGCAAAAATGGAATCGTAAGTGTTAGGCTTAGTCTTTCCTCTCTCCCAAAGAAAGGGAAATGGAAAGTTATGGGAGCAGCCTGCACTTATTGCAGCAGGATTCGGGACGTATGTATTACTAGTTGTCCTTTAGACTAGAGCCTTATGCCCAAAAAATAATCAGTACTTGACGAGACAGAGGTAATTGGAATTCAGATTTAATTTTCTCTCTGCTTCCATGTGAGCAGAACATAATTTCTTTAAGCGTTAGTATAAAGCAAAGGGAGGGAAAGGACATGACAATGTGACGTATCTGATTTTTCTAATTAATCTAATGGTGAGAACTATATTTTTACAATCTAGCCCATGCTTCTGTTAATAGCACTGAATAATATTTCTATTTAAAAAGTAGCAGGTATTTTGGGGGAAAAAGTCGAGAAAATAAACACAAGGGGAAAATAGAGGGAAGTGGGATGTAACATAACAGATATAACATATATGTGAGTAAGACTTAAGAGTTCCAGCTTTGTGTAGCCTATCGTTGTATAGGAAATACCATAATAAAAAGAGAAAACGTGTAGGGGGGACCCGAACAAAGAGCCCTGCTAATTAACAGCTGCAGAAATAACCGTGCCTTTCTTTGCAGAGTAATTACACGCAAAAACATAGCTGGTGTACAAAAGAATAATTAACGTAGAAAAGGCAGAATTACACTGCATGCAAAGGGGTAATTAAATCTCTGCTCTTAAATGCCTTGCGAACAATGTCTAAGAGAAATGCCTGTAAGAACTGTGAGTTTCCAGGGCGAAGCCGTGCTAATCCCTCGTTGCTGCTGAATAGGGAAATCTGCTGGCGGGAGGAAATAAGGCACCTCCGAAGGTTGTGTGAGATGGAGATGAGTGATGCTGCCTGCAGACAGCTTAGGCTCTCTTACCTGCTGCTGCAAATCCCCCGCTTTGATTAGTGATGAAGTCGGGTCGAAATTTCCATTCCGTCCTTTCTGCTACTCTCTTTAAAGCTTTACTCTAGCGATGAGTTATTACACAATTTAAACACCTGCTTTGCTGGGTGAGTTGGGTATTTTTTGGTGAAGTATTTGGTTTGTGGCTTGGTAGGCAAAGTACAGGAAAGCGATGGGGAACAGTTCAGAGATGAGAGAAAAATCAAAGTGTTTCAGATTAGCTTCATCATCTTATAAGAATCTTAGCATTGCCATAGGTAAAAAGGCTGCATATTAAGGATAGGGGTAAAGAATTTTTATACTAATACCTACTCGTCATATATATATGACTTGTATATATACTTGTCAGGTAATCTGAAGCAGTAAATCCATATTAAAGTTTGTCTTATGGCTCAAAACACATAAAAAGATGTTAGAATTGAGGGGGAACATCCATTTTCTGAATAAACTTCTTATTATTTTTACGTGACAAGTGTGCTTTGTTGGAATATGAACTTATATATGAATAACAGCACTAAAATTCAGAAGTTATAACACTGCAAAGGAGTGACACTTTTGTTCTTTAATTCCTACCGACATCAGTGTTGCTGGCTCCAGCCTTAAAATCTTCAGAATTCAAATGAAATATAAAAAAAAAAAAAAAATTAAAGCACTTTAATATCATTATCTCTTGGTGCAGAGCTACATTATCACGACCTACATAGGAAACCTCTGAAATCCAAGCCAAAACGCAGAAATCTTCAAAAAGGGCTTTGGTTATAACGATGTGACTGCAAGAAATCGGTGCTATTTTTAATATGAACGCATCGCTTGGGCATAACGTTGGCGCAGAAGGTTTTAGGAGGAGGTCAGCCTGTTTCCAAGCCGAAACCTCCTCCTGCTTTCCCATTCTTTGCATTCCTGTGATTCCTGGATCCCAGGAATCTGTCGCTCTTTCATATATACTGCATGGTTTTCCGCTGTATTTGTTGCTGGCCCCTCTTTTTAAACAGGAGAGATGAAGAGGTGAAGAAAAGCCCTGGAGGGGTGTGTGTGTCTGTGGTGTTGTTTTATTTTGTTTTATTTTATTTTATTTTATTTTATTTTATTTTATTTTATTTTATTTTATTTTATTTTATTTTATTTTATTTTATTTTATTTTATTTTATTTTAAAGAAGTGGGGGTGAGGGAGAGAAAATTCCTGCTTCATATGCTGGGCAAACAGCTCCTTGAGGCTTTAATAAATGGAGGGGAACGTAGGGTGGGGAAAGAAGCGGGGAAAAAGGAGGTAAGTTACTCATGAGCAAGGAAATAATCTTGGTTGAACTAAGAAGGATCCTAATGGAAACCATTTATCACACCGATGTAGCAAAAATAATGAAGTATAACTGCGATTTCACTTGTTTGTTCTGACTCTTTCCTCCACCATTCGTAATTTATCTGGTATCTTCACCAGACGAGCTGAGAAAAACATCTCAGTGTTTTTATAGGTCTTTAACATTGGAAATAGCATCAAAGTCGTAACTTCAAGGCAATCGGTGTTTCCAGCTAGTATGGGATATTGTGATAATTGAACTGCAGTCATAATTATAATATATTAGTTAATAAAATAAATTAATAAAACAACTTATATCTTGCAAAGTAGATAGTACTGAGCTCCTGATACCGTTCTAGCATCTCTACATAAACTATTAAGAGCTTGATAACAAATCTCATGCCTCTCTACCTTTCATTTTTTGCTTCGGTGCCACATTACTTGGGCTAAGAACAGGAAATGCACTTGGTATTAAGACTGAAAATACAAATATTTTATAAATAATCCTTTCCCTTCTGGCAATTTATCCACTGAATCCCGTCCTGAACTCTGTGAAGACCTCCGTATCATCCAGCTTTGAGCCATGGAGACTGATTTCTTTGCTTTTATTTTCCTTTCATCTTTCCTCTAATGCTGCTGAGTTTTCAACATAGTTTTTCCTTCTTCTTTGAGAGAAGATGGGACTTAACAATATGATGTATAAAATATAATAATGGAGCGTAATGCGTTTGAAAGGACTTTGTATTGCCAACATCAAGCTGCTTGAGAGGTCTAAAAGAGACTTTTCACAAATATAGGGGGGAAATAGAGGATTCCTCGCTCTCTTTCTGAATCCTGTGAGGGCTGGGAGGGTGACTCTTGTTTTCCAATCATCCTGTCCTTTAGCACGCAAATATTTGTTTAAAGAGAGTTTTCCGCTGCTTTGTAAATAGCTTTGACGTTGTTTTTCCGACCGGGAGGGCTAGCGTGCTGTGTGACACTCCTGGAATCATTCCGGGAAGAGGGATGAGCATTGCAGGAGAGGGCTGGGAATTGAACCCGGGAGGTTGTCCTGTTGCTGCCTTGACGCTACGGTGNGGGGGGAAAATAGAGGGTTCTCGCTCCCTTTCTGAATCCCACGAGTGCTGGCAGGGTGACTCTTGTTTTCCTATTCATCCTGTCCTTTAGCACGCAAATATTTGTTTAAAGAGAGTTTTCCACTGCTTTGTAAATAGTTTTGACGTTGTTTTTCCGACCGGGAGGGCTAGCGTGCTGTGGTACACTCCGGGAATCATTCCGGGAAGAGGGATGAGCATTGCAGCAGAGGGCTGGGAATTGAACCCGGGAGGTTGTCCTGTTGCTGCCTTGACGCTACGGTGCCCGCGTAGGAATTTTCTCTCGGACGCTGCTGCTCACCCGGTGGTGTTAAAATCCTCCCCTCTTTGCATGGGGATAAAAGTCTGGAAAAAAGCACATTTTGAAAGTCTTTGCACTCTTGCATGGCAAGCCTCACTTCCTAAATCTTTGCTCATTATACTCGTATGACTCACATGCCTATATAGAAAGGTTACATTACCACCAGAAAGTAAAATCTATTTTTTTTTCCCTCTTTTATTTTATTTTTATTTTTTTTTTGCTCTTCTCTCCCTTGTTGCTGTCTGCTGTAGGGAATATCTTTTATGTCTTGAGTTATGGAGCTTCAAAGGGAAAAGCAACAGACAGGATGGATATGTGCAATCGGGCTGGAAACCTGTTACCCATCCTTCACCCCCACGCGACTTTCTTATATTATTGAAGGCAGTTAAAAGCTGTGCCACGAGCATCGGGATTCCTGAGAAGCAGCCTGGTTTGGGTAGGTTTCTGCTCCTCATTAAAGAACAACATAAAAAAAAAAACACTTTATTTTCAGGCCAGATAAGCCCTGTGTGCCAGTAAGCAGATTTAAAGCTCTTGAACGTCTATCAGCTGAGATGGAGAACAGGTTTTTAAGGAAACTGATTCATAAGTGCACAAATAATACAACAAAAATAATGTATCGAAGCCAGACTCCTCCAAAGTGTCCATTATCTGTTGTTTATCCTTTTAATATACTAGTTGACAAAAGTGGAATCATTCTAAAGAAAAATCTGCTTTATGTCCCATTTTAGATTTCCCTCCAAAGGCCATTATTTTTTATCTAGCTTTAAAAATAATAATCTGAGGGGAAAGAGATGGAAAAGAGATGTTTGGTTTCGCTGCATTTGGGCATCTCTTGCTCGGATGCTGCAGCCTTGATGAATCCTCATTTCTCTACAATGAAAACAAATGAAGAGAACAATATCCATACTCAAAAAACAGGAACACGAGAAACATCTGTGAAAGCAGAGCACAGCCATATAAATTACCCCCCAAAATTTGTTTTTGATGGGGAAGTAGAGACCTAATTGCAGTACTCCATCCACCTTCTTTTTTTTGTTCTATTTTTTAATCCTGTTAAACTCCACTGCCAAGATCCAATCCATTTATCAGCAACGAAGCAAATTGGTCATTTGGCCAATGGACTTTATGTCACGCAGACCTCTAGGTTATTTCTGGGTCCTAGAGAAATTTCAAATGTTGGATTGGAGTTGAGTCCAGTATCAAAATAGACGCATCTTTATGATTCAGATCCACAGTAAAAATCTTAAAGAATATTTAACATTGAATATTTTGGTCCCCAACTCATTGAGTCATCTAATACCTATACTAGTTGTGTGTATATAGAGACCTACACATCAACCTATGCCCAATGTGCACGTATGTGTCATGTAACAATTCATTTTGGACTTAATAATATTTTTTTTCCATTCTCTGAATCTTTCCCCCCAATTTAATATGGGAAAGAGATTTTTATCCCCAAAGCATGTTGGTCAAACAAGGATTCTTTATTTTTTTCTGAGAATTATAATCATTTTTTAGGCTGGAGCGCATTCAGTTAGAGAAATTCCATTACATCTGTGGTGTGATTATAACAGACGTGCAATTGTTGTACTTATGTAGCGTTTATATTTAATAATCAAATTTCATTTGTAACATTTTGCCCAAGTGTAATATGAAATCTGGAATAGGTCTTAAACTGCAGTTTTGCTCATACAATTATCTCCCACGTCGAGTCGCTGCTTTTCGATGTATTTGTGTTCATTTTTATTATTGTCAGAAATACTTAATATAAAAAGCTATTGTATAATATTTTCTATTCCGTGTCTGCCTGTTAATTATGCAGAATGTGTTTATTCGTGGGAGAAGGATGGCTTTAACTAACAGAGCTATTAGGTTGAATTAAGGACTAGCAGCTCTTTCTTTTCCCCAGATCATTTGTTGGAATTGCGCTTGACAGCTCACTCATTTCGCTGATAGCAGCAGCTAGAACTCGGTAGAAAAATGACTTTTTTCAGTGTTTATCTATTGGGAACTCTTAGTACTAACAGCAAAGC
The DNA here is from genome assembly GCA_013389825.1 of Crypturellus undulatus. Taxonomy (NCBI): domain Eukaryota; kingdom Metazoa; phylum Chordata; class Aves; order Tinamiformes; family Tinamidae; genus Crypturellus; species Crypturellus undulatus. Next base: position 60,364 of record VWPW01026686.1, read on the forward strand.
AGGACACGGGTTACTTCTATATCAGAGTTATTGGCCATCCCGATGGCCAAGGAGCAAAATCCAGTCTTGGGTGCAGTGTTTGGGTTCGTGCAGTACATGAAGCATCCCCGCTGCTTCTCTTTTTGCTTTTCTATTCTGTTAGAAGTCACTAAATGATTTCTACCGTGTAATATCTGCGGAGATGGAAGATATTTATAATTCATTGCGTGATCTCTTCTGAGAATGAATAAAACATACCCATGCACGCGTGCATCAAAAGGCCTCTTGTATTCTTGTAAAGCCGTCGGTTATTACCTCTGAAGAGGATTCTCTCTCTCGTGTGGTGAAAATCCAATTTTTAAAACCTTTTTTTTTTTCAAATATTTTTTTCCAAAGAGTGACCAAGGGGTTTCCCTTTCCCACCTCTTCTTAGCAGGAAGGAAAGAGAATCCCATTAACTGCAGCCTTTTTCTGGGGGAAAACCTGTTTATGGACCGACCAAAATGCAGTGTATGCTGAAAAGCCCCATTACGAGGATATTTGATATGACAAATGGGCACCATTGATTTTCCTATAGTGCCTTTCAGAGAGATGATCTGTATAGAGAAGGAGTCAATTAAATGCTGAAGAGCCTGGAAAGGTTTCAAGCTGTTGGAGTTGGAGAGAAGCGGAGAAAGCAGCTCAGGATCAACCCTATCCTCTCCCAGCTCTGAAATGGGGGTGAAAGGCTTAAATAGGGGGTTAAGGCGCTGTAACAAATAATAATATTTTTTTTCACTGAATGCAAATCAAATGTGCTCGAGAGAAACAACAAAGGCAACTGACCTTGGGTCTTGCTTCTCTAATAGGAGTATTTCTAAAAATTTTGCAAGGAGATATGCCAGCACTGCACAGCATTTTGCGTTTTATAAAATAGATTCTTCAGAGGCTGTTTAAAGAACTATACAGCAAGTTGCTTCTCTTTTTAAGGCGCGTTGCAGCCAAGCACTGCCCTTTAAGAGCTCCATCGCTTAGCCGCTTTGAAGCCAAAGACTCAAGGTTAGGATCTTGCTTGAGTTGCTTTGAAAACTGAAGCACAGGTCGGCTTTAATCATGGGAAATTAAATATCCTGTTTAATTTACGCTGCTACCGCTTCTACATAGGGGAAGTGATAGGGGCCTCTCCATCAGCCCCTTCTCTCCCTGCGTTCTTCTCTTTCTGCTCATGCAGGGGAATACTTTATAGCAAAGTTATTATTTCTGCCNCTTTGAAAATTGAAGCACAGGTCGGCTTTAATCGTGGGAAATTAAATATCCTGCCTAATTTACGCTGCTACCGCTTGTACTAATAGGGGAAGTGATAGGGGCCTCTCTATCAGCCCCTTCCCTCCCTGCGTTCTTCTCTTTCTGCTCATGCAGGGGAATACTTTATAGCAAGGTTATTATTTCTGCCCTGTTTTATACGGGTTATGTAATAAAATTTATATGCCAGCCCAATGCTGGACTCCGTGGCTTGGCTTTTATGAGGAGCCAAAGGCTCTGAAATCGTGTTGAGTTGCCAAAAGGTTTCAACATCCCTCCTCCCCGGCATCTGGTGAAACTACAGACATTTTTATAGATGTATTTTTTTTTATTTTATTGCTAAACGACTGCGCTTAGAACATCAGAGTAAAAATTCACCTGTGCATCTGTGCACAAATATGGATGGATATAAATGATGGGGCTTAGCAAAGAGCTAAAAGGAGAAATTTTCAGTGTTCGCATGTGGCTGAGGACACCTCGGAAGAGACTGATTTGACCCGGTGTGTATGGCAAAGATTGTCTCCTATAATTATTTTATAGTGACCACCGAGTTCTTCATGTATATTCCATAATCCTCCTTTGATAATTCGCCCTGCTTAAGAGGGGAATCTCATCAATATTCCTAACCTCCTCATAAATAATTCACTCTCCTCCCTTCCTATTAGCATACAAAAAGTTTCCAAGAAGTCATTTAACCGTCGAGAACCTAACTCTGCCTAAAGATTTTTAATAGCTGTTTTGTAAATCTCTTTTTGGGGGGTGAAGGGATAATTTTTTTGCATGTGTCTCTGATCTTATTTGGAAATAGTTACATGCATTGAATATTTGCCTAAATCATTTGAATTAGGGCCTAGAAAGCAAGACGGTTTCTGCCCCGGAAGACTGCATAGTGTGATACCATCTTAATACTTTTTGGACAGTTTCAAGAAGAAAAAAAGGTATCAAAAGAAATCGAAGTATTACTGAGATATATATGGACCACAATTCTGGATAGCTAAGAAGCAACCTGAAATGAACGATGATGGAATAAATTCTCTAATGCAAGTAGAGGAATTTGCAGATGTCCATTTGTTCTCTGAGAGCACAAGTGCCAGTAATAACATCTACTACACGATGATAAGTATTAGGAGCTCATAGAGTGCCTTGACCTTGCCGAAGAGTTGTCATCTAAATGTGATTTTTTCTCCAAACCCGCTGCTCTCTAATTTTCAAGGCATTTTCTCATTGAGTCTACTAAGAAATTATGTATGTTGAGGGGGAAAAAAAAGCCCCAAACACATAATTCCTAAGAGTCTAATAGTAAGCAAGGAGGAAAAATACCCTGGGACTTGCCCCCAGCTCCTCCGAGAAATTTATTTGACTTTTATTCCCCTCTTCCTATTCGGGTGGGATACATCCAAAGGGTAAATATTTACAGCGCAGCCACCTCTAAGTTACCTGCTCGTATTTCATTTCCAATTGTCAAAATTAGGAATGAGATGTTCTTGTTTTTCTCTTCTGATGTGTTTTTTTTGTGATGTGTGTTTTTTGTGATGTTCTTTTTTGTGTTCTGTTTTATTACTATTATTATTTCTATTTCTCCTTTCTCTGTTCATAAGTGGTACTTTGGAGACGGAGCATAAGATCACCCATAAGATGAGAAACTCCCTACCTTCATTTAATGACCTGTATTAATTTTTTTTTTTTAATCGGGTGGTGGCAGTGTATTTTACTCTTTATTAATTGTATATCCCCTTTTCCCGGTCCTATCCACGGTCCAATGTACTACACGTTTTCCATTTGCTTTTCTGATATGCTGTAATCATAAACAGGAAGCAATCAGCAACAGAACCACGTGCCCTTCTTTCTTCCTAGGAAGAAAATGTATGTTTAAATGCATCATTTTTAGGATACTGCCTACTGCAATGCCTCAATCTATTGCTTTTTTTCCTGGAACCACTCCTGAGTTCCTTAATTTAATACAAATCTTAGTCCAAACGCTAAGAAAACCTTCATTCTGGCACTTTGCATCATCAGAGCACTTGGTTTAAATTATAGCTTTCAACTGCCTGATATTCCTTTTTTTTAAAAAAAACATATAATATTTTATTCTTTTAAATGCAGTATGCAACTCTAGCACTCAAATTAGTCTACAGCTCTAAGAGAAAGGCTCTTCTCCTTTACAAGCCTGACTTTTACATTTGTATCATATTCATGCTTCAAATATTTCTGAATAACAAAATTGGACAAAGGCAAATAACATTTTGACAGTTTATTCCTCAAAACGGTGGAGGATAAAGGGAAACATGTTTGTAAGGTATCAGCAATTTCAATTTCTTCTCTAGGCTCAAGACATCTTTAAGAATATTGCCCGGTATTATACTTCTGGAGATGAATGACTTCTCTTTTCATAAGAAACAAGTCTGGAAATTGTCTGAGTCGGTGGATAGAAATTCACGTCATTTGCAATTAAGGGCAATTGGAGCTGTCTATGCAGTATTAATGAGGACCACCAGATGGCACAGGAAAATGAACCTCCTTAATAAAACTTTGTGGCTAGAACTTTTGGAGGGCGTTGCTGTCTGGTTTTGAAGGCAAATCTTTCCTTTTTGATATCAGAACGTTGAAAAATCCATGACCAAACCATATAGTCAGGTTAAAATGTAGGCTGCAATCCAACGATAAGGGGTATAGTCAAACACACATCTCTCAGGCATTTGGTTAATGCAAAAACTCTCGATTCTCATTAATTTTGAGGGGGGTATTTTCAACTTTTTCTCTTAATTCTGCACAAAAAAAAATATAAAAATAGAAAACTGTGAAATTTTCATGGAAGGATAAAATATCAGTATATGCCATTGATCAGAGAGAGAATGGTACTGACATTTGTAGCTGTTGATCCCAAATTTGATGAGACTGACAATATCATTAAGCAGATTAAACAATCTGTATCTATCCTTTGAGCCTTGAGTCTTCAGTTCTCGTTTTTATTTCGTGTCACGGGATGCTGTTTTCTTCTGGCACATTTCCCGAAAGTTCATCGGAAAATTAAATATTTGTCAACCACAGAATGCCTCAATCAATTAAAAAAAAAAGAGCTTGCCCTGTCCCATAGTTAGACTTTTAAATAATGCTGTTATTCTAATTTAATAGTAAATAATTCAATATAATTCAATACTATAATTTAATAGTAAATAATTCAATATAATTCAATGTTATAATTTAATAAGAAAATGCAGCATTTTCAATCTCTAGCAAATAAGCCTGATGTTCTGTAGCACCAAGAATAATGTGCAGTTTAGCTGTCTCTTCACCAACAAAAGCAACAAAAGGGATTTCTTCCTCGTATAGTATGACTAATAGTCACCTCTCTCACAGATCAGCTTTAAATTCTGGGGTAAATGTACATTTATTTATGTGGCTCCGAGAAAAAATATATTAAGAATCCCTTTTTCTTGTATGTCTACCCATCCTTGTAGCCACCCAATTTCTGCTTTTCTTCCACCTTGCAGCTTTTCTCTATTTTTGGTAAAAGACAGTTCCTGTCTTAGATTAAAAACTTGATTTTAAAATTCATCAAAAGAAAATTAAGCTTCCAGAGACAAGTTGTTTCAAAACTTAATATCCCATTAAAAAAAAAAGAAAATTTCTTTAAATCTCCACTAGTCTTATATTAACTTCAAATATTGGGTCATTCTATATCTTCTTTTGATAAGACCTTGTTATGTGGCATTGATGGATTTTTATTCTGATTATCCTATGCCAAGATAGAGGTCATGTTGTTGTCTCATTGTGACCTACAGGAATTTCTTGGGAATTTTTAGCAAGGCTCTTTTAGGGGACTGATACACCTCTGTCTGTTACGTTATCTGACTCCTGTCATTTCCATATATATATATATATAAAGGAAATAAAAAAGAAAAATTCAGCTTGAAGGATAACTCATCTTTCTCATAAACGAATGAATTTTGTTTCCATAAATAAATAAATTCCATAAATGCTTCAAATTCTTTCCACATCATTAGCAGTTCTGCATGCCTGACACAATGCTTTGCCATGGATAAATTTTGAAGTCATTAGAACAAATCTAACAGCTTTGCTTTTCGGAGTTTTCCATGTGTAATATTGCAGTTTGTAAACTCCCAATATTCTCTCCGAGAGGGTGTTGTGAATATTTTGCCAATAGTTTTCTGGAGCCACAAACCTGTGCCCAGGACAAGGGAACGTGCAGAAAATGCTGCAGTTCTTTGGAAGATCTGCCCAAGATCCGGTACTTCTTTGTAATTCCAAGGAGAACAGGGATTTGGAGCAGCTTGTAGGGATCCTCGGAGCGTGGTACCTTTCCAGAGTCCTCTCTTATACATTATACTAACATTATATGTTAGTAATGACTGTGGGGGAAAAAAAAATGTGTTTTATTCTATTTTTTCTAATCCACATTGTCTCATTTAACCCTGTGATCTTAGAAAATCTTCTAATGATTCAGGGATTTAATTTTAATGGTAGCACCGTCATCAGAGAGGCCAGACAAATCCTGGGATGAAAGCTGAGGATTTCCAACGTTGTCCTGGTCAGTTTTGTTAGAATGGGAAACAAAATTCTCATCTCACGGGGCCTCAGCGAGAGCTGGGTTGACTTGTTGGCTGCTGCAGCGACAGGCATCCCTGCTCGCTTCTGAAAACCACAGCCCGTTCTTGAAATCAAAAAGACGGCAGCAGTTTAAGGTAATTGAGTGCAAGGGAGTCTTTTCTTGAATGATAAATTCGTAGGTCTTGCCTGGATATAAAATCCATCTTTTTGCTGCGTCATGCTGCAAAGCGGGTGAATGTTTGTGTCCGGCTCACTGTGGAATTACTGCGCAAGGTATGAAGGAGAGGGTGACTCCAAACTCCCCTTTTCTTTCTCGTTTTTTAGCATTTTAATTATTTCAAGGAGAGGAGCGCAGGAAAAGAGAAGGAGCAATATAAAGAGTTATTGTGCGGAGCAAATACAAAATGCAGCGTCACGAGCCGCAGGCATCCTGCAGATATTGCTCTAAATTTCCATGTACGGGTCAGTAAGATAAGATCGTACATTCTCAAATCCCTGCTTACGCTAATACCATGCAAATTAATTGTCTGTCTATTCTTGTAGTTAGTGATCTAGCCTGGAATTTTCACAATAATTCATTATTGCTTTTGGCCATTTCTGAAATATAAACAGCGCCTGTCAAATGCCCACCCACTTAAATATGGTGTTATGTTATCAAGGTGCTCATCAGTTTTATATATATATATATATAGAGGATACATAAGGCAGATGGGGCTCAGGTGTTGGGCAATGCTGTTATCTTGACTCCCTCTTTGCAGCTCTGCAGGTGTTTGGGGTTAAGCGGGTGAGAAAGCAGCTGCTGGAAAGGCTGGAGTCTCTTGGGATGGACACTCCTTGCTGTAAAGTAAGTCAGGGTAGTGCTTGCTCCTCAGTAATTGGGTTTTTTTTTTAATTAATTAATTTTTAAGAAGCTGTGCAGAAAGGTAAGACCAAATCTGGACCAATTGCACTATGCTGAGGTGATCCTGCTGGGCGCAAGCTCTTTGCTTCTCTTTCCTTTTTGGCTATACTCTTATATTTATATAATCTTGTGTATCATTTATTTAGTGGTTTTACGTATGTGTTTTCTATTGCACACTGTGATGTTTTACAGGGAAAAAATGTACTCGTGGATTCCTCAGCGCAGCGGCCACCCTGGGATTCGCTTGTAGTTAAATAATTGCTTTGCTTTTACCCTGTGCTCATAGCCAGATTTCCAATCTTGGCATAAAAGGCAGCAAAAAGACTCAGGGCTGCCCACCAACTAAAGGAATTACTGCAGCAGCAACACCAAAATGCCTTTATCACCTGCTCTTTATAAATAAGTGCTTTAAGAGCAAACAGTAGCTTAAAGCAGTGCTACCTGAATGGACAAATGCCTCTCTCCTGCAGATATCTTGCAGAAAAAGGTGGGTTTTCAGGCAGCCTGTGTAGTTTGAAAACCCCAGCGCATCTTTTGTGGTCGCTTCTTGGCTGTCTCTAGTATTCAATGCACTTTGTATGTTTAGAATATTTTTTAATTATTATTTTTTTTGTCTAGATACCTCTCCCAGATACTTTTGCACCATATTTTTGGGACTGCTTGTATGCAACGCATAGGGTGTTTCAGCTGTTGCTGTTCCCTGCCCTGTAGCTGCCGGAATAAGTATTTTCTTATGGCTGGCTCAGTAATGGAAAGCCATAGTACAAGAAGACAGAAGGTCATATGCTATAAAACAAGACAAGAAGCAGAACAGAAACCTTTTCTTGTGTTTTCTGACGTGTCGAAGTTGTAGTCTTCTCCCTAAACAAAATTGCAAGATGGTTTTTTTTTTTTTTTTAACCTGATTCAAGTTTGCCATTGGCAAAAAGACTTTGGGGATAATCTAAATTTCAAGTATTTTGTTGTGATTAGTACAGTTATAAAGAGCTGTAGCACAAGAAGGCAGAGGGTTATATTCTATATTCTAGGAAGGGGGAGTTCCTGGGACCTGCATGTGGAGCAATTGGGAATGACTGGGGTGGTAACTGGAGGCACATGAGCCCTTTGGAATGATGATGTGATGAATTTGCTCAAAGTAAGAAGAGATGAAGGGATTTCTGCTCCCTAGAGAGCATCTGGGGCTTTTTAATTGGGTAGTTCCCATGCAGATGAAGTTTACTTGTAGCAATTGCAAAAGTAACCAGAAATCTTTGCTTTTAACATCATTGCAGTTAGTGACTTTTGCAGAGCGCTGTGGTCTTGAGAGTCTTGTCCTCATCTTTTTCTTCTTGTAATCAAGTGAATATTTTTCATAAAGAAGCGGGAGAGAGAAAGGAGAGGTCATAGTCCACGCGTTCATTACGTGCAATTCTTGGTTTTTATACTGGATGCTTGCGTGAAATCAGTCGTGCATTGGATCTAAGCAATGTAAAGTAATATTTCCTTCAATGTGCCAGAAGTAAGTCCTAGACTCCTAAGATTTAACAGTCAAGATGCATTTCCTCCTCTCTAATTTCAAGCGTCTCTCCTGGAATGCTTATGAGGAATATAATAGGAGCTTTAATAAACCCCATTTTTTAAATTAAATTGCTGAGTTATCTTTATTTGGGACTTTATTTCCCCTCTGTGCAGTTTAAACTCAGCAAAGCACTGCAGTTCGATAGATTTTTGTCTTGTGTCTAAACTGATGGCTGCTTTAAGTGATGATTTAGCTCACTCTGTGCGTAGGGAAGAGAAACCACCATGAAGTTAGCGGATTATTGCAGATCTGACAACTTGTATCCAGAAAAATTTGCTTAAATGTCGAAAGAGAAACGGAGGGACGTGCCGATGCTTTGAAACGGCTTCATAACAAGCCAGATGCCGTTTGTAGGGGTGTCCTGCGCATAAAAACTGTGAATTATGGCAAGGCATAAATGTGCTAATGTTCCCTTAATCGCAAAAAGGCTGACAAGTCTGGGCTTTATTCTGTAGCGTTTGATATGTTCTAATATTTTATTACAGTAACTGATGTAGCTTGTTTTTTATAGTGTGTCTGTACAAATATATATGCAGTTTGACTAATTATTTTAAGGTATCTTAGTGTTTTTCTTTCTCCTTAGGTTATTAAGCTGACACATTGGTCATGAAATGTGCATTAATTTGGAATTGGACTTGTTTCTTTGGTATTCTTGGAAGCAGACATTTCTCTAGAGCCCTCTCCTTCTCTGAACATTTGCTGCATGAAAGAGAGCTGGTTCACAAGGAGACCATCTCTGCACGACCAGCATAGACTTTGCTGCTTTCTTTATATTTTTTTAATATAAAATTTTATTCACGTGTTTAAGAAGTATGTAGGCAAATGAGGTCTGGACTTCCAACCTTCTTTTTCCCTCAACTGGGTGCAAATATTTTCTAGGTCTTTCCCATTCCTCCCTTGGATCTCTTGGCTAAAGCATGTAGCTTTTGGGTCAGAAGTGACTTCAAGTTGTACAGCCTGAGCACTTGGCTCCTCTGGCTCCTTTTAACCTCAGCTTTTATTTATTTATTTTTTTTTGTTGTGCATTTAATAGCCCTAATCTTAATTTTCATGGTCATACCTAAAAGTGAAAATCCAAACAACTCCCTTCCCCTGCCTTTTCAGTGAAGTTTAAATGTACAGCTGAAACATTGCATCTTTTTCAGGCTATACTTGAATAGCAACGTATCTAAACTACTTATCATACATGGAAATATCAACTTTGTTTTCCCTCTGTTTACTAAGAGAGGAATTGGCCTTTTTTTTTTTTTTCCCGGAGGGAAAACTTAATTCCTACTGACATAATTATTTTTATTTTGCTTTGATTTTGCCTCTTGCTCTGTCTAGCCCGCTGGAACGAGTGTTTCTACCTGTTTTGTGTTATTTTTGCCCAGGGTGATGGGAAGCGAGTTGGTGCTGACGTGACTTTGCTGCGAAGCTGCCACGAGATAACACGGAGATGCAGTTTGCAGGTTGTGATTTCTGCAGTTCTGCTGGCATCTGCGAGGGCTGCAGCACCCTGAAAATGTGCTGCTCTGAGCCAGGTAACGTCTTTAATTTGTGCTTCGTATCTACCGAGGCTTTGGCTGGTAGAGATGGAAGGAGGAGAAACAAACTCAGGAGGGGAGAGGAAGGAAGAGGCCCGCTGTTTTGTGTGTATTATATATATATATATATATNAGAGAAACAAACTCAGGAGATGAGGGGAGAGGAAGGAAGAGGCCCTCTGTTTTGTGTGTATGCAATATATATATTTTTGTTTGCATCTCTATTAAAATCTGCAAGCGAAGGGGAAGATAAGGTAGTGACAGAGCCGTGCAGCCCTGCTGGCTCCACTGGTACCACTTATTCATTAAAGGATAATGAAAGAAATTCTCTGNTCTGGCTCCACTGGTACCACTTATTAAAGGATAATGAAAGAAATTCTCTGACCTGCTGCTTGGCTGTTAATTTAGCCTCGTGCTGCCCAAGTACCCAAGGAGCAGGGCTACCTTCATTAGAGCATCCATCTGAAGATGNCCGTGCTGCCCAAGGAGCTCGGCTGCCTTCATTAGAGCATCCATCTGAAGATGCAAATTTATTACCCTATCTTTGACCAAATTACTTATAGCAGACCGTTAGGGACGTGTTCATCTGGTCCCTGTGAATTTTTAGCGTGTGATTCACCCATGGCTATAGGGTTTTATAATGGCAATGCAAGTAACAGAGGGAGTTTTGCTGCTCTTAATGCAGGGCAAGGAATGAAGTTCTGGGTGTACAGGGGTAACATCTCAAACTTGCAATTTAAAGGGCCTTGTTAATTCCCATTTAGGTTTCTCTAAGTATCATCAACTTGTACATAAGTGCTCTGAGATGAGGACGTGCTTGAAAGTGGCTCGTTTTGCGTAGTTTCCACATTATTAGTTATAATATGCTTAAAGCAGGTGGGCATTTCAGCAGTGTGTTCAGCTATTTGCTTGTTAAGTTTCAAGAGTCTCTAAACAGCGAAGAGCTTTCACCTTGTACTGGAAATGCTCATCTTGTGCATGGAGAATCTCCCAGCCTACGAAGCACGTCTAGCTTTGCAAGTGGTGCCCAACTAGGCTCGTTTTAACGTGTCTTTATAGCGAGCTTTCAATAGATGTTCTTGACCTTCAAAGAAGGGAGCGTATTTTATATGGAAAATACCATTGCGGGTCATAAAACATAGTTAACATTTCCATGGTGCTTATAATTCCTGATTTCTCAAATACTCTTTCAAAATTAAAAAAAAAAAAAAAAAATCAGTATATTATCCAAGTTTCTCGTAGATGCAAATCGGTTATGTGCTCCAAGGATGCGTGGCTCTACTCTTTGATCAATATGACTGTTTTTTTAGAGAATTTGGCCGTGTGCTTTCAGCTACAATTAATCCGCCCTCCAATGGTGCTAATACCCAGCGCTAGGAATTGGTTTTAGTAGCAAAAGAGCAAGCTGGTTATAAAAGATGGATGGAAAAGCTGTAATCTGAAAGGTTGTGGTTGCATCTTGTCCTTTAGCCGCTGCCGCGGTGGCTTCGGTTCCGATTTCCTGCTCTTCTGTCTTGTATTTTCTGTCCTCCAGTGGATAACGTCACAGACCTACCGAAATCTGTGTCTTGTCAAGCAAACCTAGGAGTAAATCTGTACCCATGCCCAGCTCCTAAGCAAATAGGATGAAACGTTGGTTTCTGCCAGCGTCAAGGGATGGTGATAAACTTAATTTCCTGCAATGGCGTCTCTGGTTACTGCGCGGAGGGACATGTCTTTGTCTCCAGATGACAACTGGGCTAACAGATACAATTTAAGTGTCGTTTGCAGCTGCTAATGACATCAGTTAAACTGCATTTGTGTAGATAAGTCGCTGCGGTTTCTAAGGGTGGACTAAAATTCTCGGTGAAGCTGACAATCTGTTTTCCGTAAGGAACTTCAGCTTTTCACTCCCTATTTCTTCGCAAAGAATGAGAACTTTAAATGATGAGACATTTTAAAAAAAAGCATAGAGAGAAGGGGGGGAAAAAAAAAAGGGTTTATGGAGGGAAGAGCTGGAAGTGTCAAAGGGGTGTGAAAAATGATGCAGCTGCAGCACGGTGTTTCCTGAGCGATAAGGAGAGCTGCGGAGCGAGCTCTGCCGAGGGGAATTGGAGCTGCAAAGTGCCAGAAACATCAGGGGAAGCATCAGGTGGCTTCAGGTTGAGGTTTACCTGGTGTGATCCGTGTTGCCGACGTAAATTCGAGCTTCTATTGCAGGGATCGCGCGAAGCCGTGGTCAGGGTTTTGGGAAGCACCTTTGATGCTTCCCAAAGGGACTTGGAATGGGTTCAGCAAGCCAAAATTTTGCACCCAAATTGCATTTTATACATGAGTGGGAACTGGCGATTCCTCCAAGCCCTGGGAAAATGAAAACCCAACTCGCAGCCAAGCAGCAGAGTATTGGAGAGGTGGTGAAATCCTGAGCTCGACTGCCCCTTTCCTGCTACCATTGGCCCCAATTTGCAAGCTTAGCATAAATATAGATAACTATAAAGTACCCCTTAAATGTGGAAGCGGTGGAAGTTGCAGGGACTCGAGGTATATGCTAACGTCGTGCATTTGTTTAGCTAATATCTAGGCACCTTTATTCCTCAAGAGGCAGAGCGCAATCGTATCAAAACAAACTGGATTGGGTTTTCTGCATAGCAAGTTGTGCCCTGCATGCAGCTTTTTGTTATATACAATTTGTATGGAATTGTGGAATTTTCCACTTTAGTGGAAAAAAACTGCCTCTTGTAGTAGCTTTTTTGATAAAGCACACTTTCAACTTTTGTGCATTCAATTGTAGTATCTTTCCAAAATCTATTTGCACAAAAAATCAAAAGTAGAGTTTGTCTTTTCCCTAGAAAGCCTAAATATGCAGCATTTTATTATGCCTCCTTAAATCATCTTATGTTTCATCCTGCTTACAAGCTCTGTAGCTTCTCTTTCATCTTTCTTTTATTACAAACGAAGCCAGGACTGCTCTAGCATATTCGAGTGGGCTGAACTGGACTAAACTCCTGGCATCTTTCCACTAATTCATGCTGGATTTCATAGTGCCCTGAAAAAGGGGCAGTTTCCCTCCCCTTCTGCTCTTTCCCCCGTGTTTTACCAACACTAACACATAGGATCCCCCTCTAAGAACTTCCAAACCTTTGAAAATAGCTGGACTAAGACTTAAAAAGAAAAAAAGCACCAGAGTTAATTATCTACCCAAGCTAATCATGCAGCGAGGAGGCTTGCACAAATTTAATTAGTTTTTTTCTTTTTGGTGATGTTAGCATTTGTTGCTCATTATTTCACGAGCAGTGCAAATATCTGCATTACCTAGTGGGGATACTGGCAAATTGGGATCCTGTTTGGCTGCAAAAAGTCCTTTGCTTATCATATTTAGACGCAGCAGATCAACTTTTCTGTTTAGTGCCAGCACTTGCTCGGGGAAAAAATATATATATTATTTTGGCTTGTGCTACTGATTAGATGGGAGTCCTAGAAAAAGCCAATAAGGTCCTTGTGCACAAACCTTGAGCTAGAGGTGCTGGATGAATAAAGAAAACTCCTATGGCCAAAAGAAGCTGTTTCAGCAGAAGGCAGAGGTTATCAGATGACTCCTGGCTTCAGCTGCAAAGAGCAAATGTAAAATATAGCTGAGATTCAAAAGCACTGAGCTCTGGGTATATAACCTCCAAGTGCTTTACATGACATTTTTTGTGTTCACAAGCAAATGAAACTGAACAGCGCTGGTGGCTGTGGCCTGATATAGTTTTATAGCCCTTTTTTTAGTATTACCTAAAATCCTGCACATGCCTCCAATGCGTTTCTTCCAAGACTGAGTTAAGAGTTATGGACCTTCTCTAGAGTAAATATACATTGCGAAAATGTTTAACCTAAAAATAATCTGAAGGAGGTTTTATATTTAGAATGAATGTTGAGCAAATGTTTCTTAACAGCCAGAAGTGGTGGTGGTGGGAGAGGGATCCTGATTTCCAGCCATCACAAAATCTGTCCTTTTTATGACCCTGGGATAGAATATATTTAATCCAGGTGCCACGTGCAACCTAAGTGTTTAGGTAGAAGCATAACACATCAATAAAAGCCTACATTTATTATATGGTAGTATAGTGCATGTTATCATTTGGATATTTATAAATCTGAGTCCCTTTTAAAAGCATAGAAAAAAGTGACCTCCAAAAAAAGGAGCAAACTAAATCCACCCATTGCCTTCAAGGAGAGGGAAAGGGCATTTAGCCGTAATTTTGCTCTTAGAGCCAACTAGCTGCTTTCTGTTGTTTTTTTTTGGATGATTTATTGAGGTTTCATGAGAATAACTGCTACTTGCAGCTTTGAAAACACTGAAAAAGCCTTCATGTTGGAGATCCATTATTCTTTGAGGCTTTTTCAGCAAATATTTAAAATAAATTGAAAAAAAAATGAACAATAATGTCAATTTGCCAGTTTTTCTTTGATACAAATAGGTGCTGTATGAAATGCTTGTCTGTGTTTTAAGGAGCAACTCCTGCAATGTCGAATGGCATATGTTTAGTGCAATATTTAATTTATATAATTTCCTGGCTAATTTATGCATTTGGTTAAATGAGACTAGGCCACTTTGTGGTCTGGTAGTGGGAAGCAAAGCTTTTGATCGGAAGAAACCCTTTTTCCTATGTTACAGAGCCCTCCTGAAAAACAGGGGATCCCTTTGGGGATTTACCAATAAGACTGAGCAGCCAATTGCAGATATTATTTAAGGAGACGTTAGTATTGAGCATTACTTAAAAAAAATGTGTAGATAGGGAAAATGATTATTGCATTCCATTTTTATGATGTTTATAAATTGCGGTGTTGATTTGTGTGCTTGGAAAATGCAGTTTCCCCTGTTCTCCACCTCAGGAGCGCGCTGTATTTAACCAGGGAGCGCGTGTCGGTCTTAACCAATTAATGTATTTCTGGTATTTGGGTAAGTTTAGCAGGAGACTAATTAGCATGATTGATGAGCGAGCGTCAATTCCGCAACGGGTCGGTGACTTTCCATATGCCGTGCGTTCGCATACCGGGTAGAAATAAATATTTCCCGGGACGAGCTCAAAATAAAGGTATTTCATAACCCGCTGTCGAGACCCAATTCCGTAGGAATGTGGACGTGCATCCTCAGCAGGTGAACGTAACCCTTTTGGCAGCCTTTTCCTTATTATTGCAAGGAATACGGCACACTATGAAAGGAAAGGGATGCAAAACTCCCAGTTTAAGTGTTTTTGTGGCTGTTTAAACAGCATCTTGGTGGCGGTGGGACATGTGCTGCCGGGTAGTTGGTTCTTGTCAGAGCAGCAGCGCGGCGGAAAGGCAAATAAATGCAGGATTTTATCTCCTGGGGTGGGAGGGGGCCACCCGCTGCGTTTTGACTTCCAACTAAGTCTTGCTGCCATTATGCTAACGTAGGGAAACGCGAAATTATAGCCGCGCTCAGCTTCCTCCTGAACCGCTGTTGAACAACGTTATTTAAAAACTTCATTAAAAGCACAGTAGATAAGCTACTGTAAAATAGCTGTCCTGATTCTTATTCTCTTGACGTGTTTTTTTTTTTTCTTCCTCCTCGTCTAATTTTGTAAGGCACAAAAATAGCAAGAACTGCTTGTACTAGATACTCGTGGCTGCATTTAGAGCTGCCGCCGTCAGCTCCTTGAGCGCATCCAAAGGCTGGGAATGCCATAGGGAGCTTTGCAACCCCCCTATGCATCTCTCCAGGGCAAAGGGCACCTCTTATAGACGTGGATTATGTATAGAAATTGTGAAGCTTTAATGCAATTGATTCTGGTCATGCGGTGCTTGATGTTTTCTATGGCTATGGGGTTTTATTATGGCTTGGCCAAGGCTTGTGAACCTTCTGTGCATTTATTTATTTATTATTTTATTTATTCTTTATTTTTGAGGATAGATATAGGTTACCTTGTTTGCAAGAAGAGTCCTGGATATAATTGAGTCTAAATAAAGGAATCCAAAGGAAGAAGGCAAGTGCAATCAGCAGTGTGAGAGGGAAATGTCAGTAAAATGGGCCTGCAAGGGGAGATTCATGCAGTGTAATCACATTGCATAGGAGATTAAGCAAGACATAAAGATGCATCAGCATGGAAAGAAGAAATAACTATAGAAAAAAATCATCTTGCAGTGTTGTATATCTGACGGAGCTGCATCTGAATAGCACAAAACAAAATTTACCAAAGAATGAGTAAGGAGAAATGTGCATTGTAAAGGAGGGACTGTGAGTGTTGCTGTAGATCTTAGTCTCAGTCCTGACTGTCCACCTTTCTGATATGAGGTATATGTTTTTTTGTATGTGTTTAAACACATTTTGAATCAAGCAGCAGCTTATTACAGCTGATGTGCCAAAGGAAAATGATTTGTTATGACGTATGGGAAGTAAAGCAAAGGAACTGGAAAAAAAAATGAATATTTCAAGCTGTATCGGCCCTGACTTTGATTTCATTACGTGTATTTTATGGCCTGTGTTTGGGAGATAATTAAGATTTTTATGGATGGCTTTGGATCTTCTTCCGGCTAGGTAGTCGTCGGGGATTTTGCGGAATTCAACTAGGGTTTCACCCAAACCATTTTAGTCTCGTGCTTCTTTTGTAGCTGACTCCCGAGTTGCTTGCAAATAATGCTGTGAACCCCAGAAATAATACTTATGTGGAAGGCTAGTTATGTCTCACTAGATTCATCTGCATTTTATGACGTAGAATTTCGGGCTAAATGTCAAACTTGAAAGTTTCTTCTGGACCACAATTTAAAGGCATTTAATGATAGTCTGGAGTGTGCTGTACTGGGATTTAATAAAATTATTGAGGGTAAAAGCACTCTTAACCAGCAACAAATCTGAGTTATGTCTATTTTGCCCTTTCTTCTTGGCCAGTGTGCTCCCACGTGCTGGAGTTTCAAGCCGAGCACATAACAAATTATATCTATATGTATCAAAGAATCAAGTGAATGGTGCAAGAGGTCAACTAGAGAGGGCTGCAAATATTGCAGGAGTGAAAGACTCAAAAAGCGGAACGCAAATGCAGAGAGCGAAGGTGAGGGATGAAAGGAAGGTTGCAGCAAAGGTTATGGTAAATAATAAGAAATTTATAAGCAACGAAAGGTCAGAAAAGGAGACGGTCAAACCTCGGTTCGATAGCGGCGGTAATTTATTGACTAAAGAGAAGAGAGTGCTAAGAAATGAATTCTGTTTCAGGGCTCGCAAAGGAGAAGCGGGGTGAGATGCCAGAACCGGTCATAAATTTCCGAAGAGCCAAGAGTGGTAGCGAAGAAAACGGGTTGTGCCAAGATAGGAGCTTTAGAAATTAGTGTGTGCAAACCTGAGAGCAAGCAGCAGCCTCGCTGGAGCTGGGGGTCTGCCTCAGGGCTGCGCTCAGCACAGCTATGGGGACCTTGGTCCGTTCCTTGATTATTTATATTTATTTTTGTCTCCGCTGGAGACATGAAATTCCGGTTTAGGTAGGAAAGCAGAACTCGCTGTCCTGCCTTGCTGCTGCTGAGTTGCTTATTAGAATAGTAGAGCTGGTCTGTGTTCAGAGCAGTCATCTTCAAGGCTCACGCGGTTGGAAAAGGGCCGTTGGATGCTCTGGGGCGTCCAGATGCTTGTCCTGTGGCTGGGTTATGTGCAAGAGATGACTTATTCTCTGGAAATAGTTATTTCCCTTGATTAGATGATCACTTTGTAGGGTTTAGACTTGGCTTTAGCCATATAGCCATAGCATAGATGCCTCCATCAGGATAACATCGCTCTCCTGGTATTAGGTTTTGTCCTTTGGAGTAAGAGGATTTGAGTTTGCTTTGCTGTTATAACTAGGGTGTTTTGACAACGGCCTCATTCCGCACGGGTTATGCTTAGTGATGCAGATATGGAGGATTTTCATGGTCAGAATTAGTAGAGCAGCTTTTCCCTTTATCATCAATAGCATTTTTCTCATGATTGAAAGAGTAACATTTTTCTCACCTTTTTTAGCATCACTTTTTTTCCTTCCCCTCCTCAAGAAGAGGGGCGTTCTGTGCCGTATTTACTCCTCCAAGCAAAACCAGTGAGCAACACTTCAGTTTTCAAGGTACTAAAGCCCAAAGGTCTCTTCCCATCTCAACCATTCCCTGATTCTCTGCCTTCCAACAGCATCCCCAGCGCTGAGGCTCCGCTCCCGGCTGCCAGGAGTTGGAATAAGGAAGTCTTGGCTGAATGGAGCAGCAAAGGGTTGCTTGGGCGATGGAGAAACTGCTTCATTCAAATGCAAAATGGTGTTTTCTTTGCTCTGAATGAATTTGCTTTTGAACTCGGGTAAGACAACTGCAGTGAAGGAGCCGGGAGGGGGACGGGAATTTTGCAGCAGAGAGGTTGAGCAATGGAAAATAAAACTCACATCCTTAACATTGAGGGAAAAAAAATACTGTGAGATAAAACCCTCTTCAACTGGAAAAGCAGTGATCGACCTAGTGCCTCCTAACGTGGCATTATTTTGAGTTGCAATAGATTCCTTCACCTTTTTAATCCTTCAGGCCTTTTGTGAGGCTTAATAATTTAAAGGCGTGATATATTGTGATAGCTAGTATTTTGCTGATTCAAGTGCTGAGCATCCTTAGCCTTTGCAAAGAATATTGAGATCTTCCCTGCAGTAAAGGCAGAATAGAGGCGTTAAGAATACCACTGCGTAGTGACGCAAACCCTTTAAAAAGATAATCCTATATTCAGAATTCTCAGTAATGATATTTTTCTACCTATGTAATATGCCATGTCAGAGCAAGTCCATTTATGTCGGAATTGTCATTTTAATGACATGAAGCAGAAGGGCAGGGAGGCCATTCTTATCTATTCCTTTTCCAGTAAATTCCACTTAAATGACAATACTCCAGTCCCTTCATCATCTATATTTATATTTTATATTATTATTGTTATTAGACCCAGTTCTCATTGTTGACTTTATATGACTTTACAGTTTTTAATGTATCCCAAGCAGCATTGAGGACCAGTTGACACAACCAAAGGTAAATTGTACTGATCGTATCTCAGTAAAACCATACAAATAAGCAGCTGGCTTGGGTAGCTTGTTAGTTTAAGGTAGTTGCAAGCGTTTCTTTTTGCCATTTGAAGATGGCAAGTTCCAAGAGCAACTGTACAATAGCGGAGTGCTGTATTATTGTGCATCCAATATAATGAAATAATGTTATCTAGGAGTGGTTGCCTTCCAGCATCTTTCTGATCTACAATCTTTTCTTACCAGGCTTATCCCAAGCGGGCTAGGTTGAGGCAGCCCAGCGTGCTCGGAAGCATTGTTTGATTAATGAGCACTTATTTGGAGTTATTCATTAGATTTCTTGCCTTGGAGACTCTCTTAATTAGCTAAGTGGAAAGTCTCTCCTATCAGTACACAGACAGATTGTGATATTTTGATGACACCAATAAGAGGGGAAAAAAAATAATGTTAATCATGTTCAAATAACTAGGAAAGGGATGGGAGATTGTTCAGGGTATTATTCCTCTGGGACATTTTGTTCCACATAAGCCGTGCACCCCCAAGAAAAGACAAGGCTAGGCAGCATGTGCTAGAAACCACTGAAAAAAATGCAGCGTACTCAAAAGACAACGATGATCTATTCCCTAAATATAGGGGTTTCCCAAGAGCAGGATCAAACCTGCAGAAGTCTAAGGACAGAGATGGATCTGGCATTGTGTTTCATAGGGACTTTGGATTTTGAAGGATTTTGATTTCCATCATACTGGCAGGGGAATTTCAAATAAGTCCAATACTCTTCGCCCTTGCCAAAACTGGAACGAAATAAGAATGCTCCTCTTCTAAGTTTTCTCACATGAATGTGAGAAACTCTGCCAGAAATGTAACTAATGATGCTGATAAGCTCACGGTTTATAATTGCAGCCGAGCATGTCTCTGAAATCAAAGGTTTTGAAATCGTTATTGTCAGAATTGAGCGATGCATCTGCTGTTCTGTCCTTCGTGAGGCTGAAGGAACCGATCTCCTTAGTTTGGTCTCTATTTGGAGCTGGAAGAAAGCTAAACTATTAGATGAAGAAAACTAAACTATTAGATATTTTTTGAGCTGTTAGTTATGCCCAAGTTTTTGTTTAGTAATGCTGTGAAAACAGGGCTGTTCTTGTTTGCGCTTAGTATGGTTAGAAAGAGTTTTAATTCAAGAATTAAAATTGAATTATATTGAGGTGTTCTAGAAACATTTTAACCATCTCTAGATCACCCACGATATAGTGTAGTGAAGGAAGAGCCAGACATTCAACATTAATTTGAGGTTGTTCGTTCTGATTAAAACTAAATTAACAATTTCCCAAGCCCTAGCAAAGTGGCTTCAATCTGCACTAAAAAAAAATCCTGGAAACTCACAGAAATGATAGTTAAAATATGCTGTCTTATGACTTTTCTTCTCAAATGCTGGGTTTTTTTTTGACCCTTATGAAAAGAATAATATAGTCCTTTTAATTAGAGAGATATCTGATTCAATACTGGCAATTTTTTGAGAGTTTTTAGACTTTTCACCTCAACAAATGATGTAAATATATGTCCAAAAATGCGATCAAAACTTGTGCTCCTTGTTTCTAACTCTTGAAGTATGTACGTGGTGTTCATATTTTTATGTTAGTAGGTGTTGAGAGCCTTCCCCCTGCCCCAGGGTGTATTTTGCCCCTAATGATAGTGTTAATTACATGGTGTTTACAGCTGCCCTTCAGGGCTGACATAGGTGTCAGGCAGTCCATACGCTCTGGTTTGTTTTCCAGGTCTCTCCTTGCGTTACGAAAAATGACGTGAACAGCAAATGGAATTAGACTTTTCCTCTCCTATTCCGTCACCCCGGGGTCTGGTGTGCTGCGGTTAAGCACATAAGGAGATTATGGCACATTAAGCCGGAAAAGGAGGGATGCTTTGGGTAAACAACGATGCGCCTCGCTGAAGCTGGGGACTTTTGGTGGGTTTTTTTACTCTTCCTCTTCACTACTGTCATGAAACTGTGGAGAAGAATCGCCTAAGAGGGCTGAAGAGCCAAAATCCTGGTGCACCTCCCCATGGGCAGGTACCTCCAGAAGAAGAGGACTGTCTGATGCTGTATTATTTTGTGGTTTCCAGCATCCTAAGGGTGTAAAATTGAGAATTGAAAAGATTCACAATTCCATTCTCCAAGTGTGGCTAAAGGAATGCTGGATAGTGATGGCTCCAGCTCACCAGTCCTCAAAGGTTTTTACCTGATAATGTGCCTGGGATCCTGAAGGAGCGGTCTGCATTCAGAAGCATCTCATTTGCCTTTTCCTTTGCTGCGGTACTACATTCGTAATGAAAATCACATCATTAGTTGGGGCTGGGGAGCAGCAGCCCTGCTTCTTAAGGCAGGGAATAAATCTTTTCCATTCGCTCCTGGGAAACCTGGCTTGCTTTGCGTGGTTTGAGTAGACTCCAATGCCATGAGAAATGAGCGTGACCAGTGGTTGGACTTCTTTCTGGTTTTATTATTTTTGTCTTTTTTTTTTAATGAAGTAATTACTCTGAAGATGCAATTGTTCAGGGGGACCTTATGCTGAAGGTGGAGTGCTAATTTGGAGCCTCTGGTCAAATAGCTCTGGCCACATCTTCCTCCAAGCTGAGGAAGAGCTTGCTCGGACCTTCTTATGAGCTGAGGAAGGGCAGTGGAGCCCTGGGGAGGGAGATGCTGGGGCAGGGAGTGAAGGGGAAAGCTCCAACCTTGTTGGTTTGCAAACAAGCCCCTGCCCTCGGCTCCCCTGTGGCTTCTCACCAGCGATGCCCAAGGATGCGGAGGCTTAAGATGCCTCGCAGGAGGGCTCTTAATGCAAGAAGAAAATTCATCTCGCCCGCAAATGTGTGTTTATGTCAGTGGAGGCGTTGAGAACAGGGCCCTTAAGGAGCTCTCCTACGCGACTGCTCTGTGCGAGATGGCTCTGGTGGGATGTTATCAAAAAGCTGCTTATTTTTAACGGGGTAAGAGAGCTCCGAGCTGGTGCAAATCTGAATAAACAGAGGCAGAAACTCTGCAGATCCAGCTGTGCGCAGTGTGTTAGAGATGTGGGAGCCGCAATGAAGAAAAGCAAAGGGTTCATCTGCAGTTAGCCCCAAAGCCAAAATGAGGGTTTTCCTTTTTTTAAAGAAAAATTCTTCACCGTGAAGATGACATATTTATATTTCCTGAAAGACACCAGGTACACATGCCAAAATTGTACTTAGACGCTGTGTGGAAAGGCAGGGCTGCAAAGAGGAATTAGGCTGTGTACAGCAAGCAGATGGTGGCTGAGCCTGCTAGGGAACACTGAATTAGCAGCTTTTGGAAATATCACGTTTTGTGCTAATAAAATGTATCGCTTGAACTCAAGGTTTTGTAGGCATACAAATAGATTTGTATAATTTCTTTGCCGAAAAGAAAAACACAATGAAAAAAACAATTTAAAAAGTAATATTAGCCTTAGGCAACCTGAACAAGGTGCTACGCAGTAACGTAGACTTAGAGGAGAATGGCAAAGCACCCATGCTCTGTTTTAAAATAAAAATAAAGTAAAAATAAGCAGACTGGAGCTGTCTCTTTTTCTTCCTACCTATGCAGCTACAGCAGTAATTGAAGGTGGAGGTAATTGGGTGTCACAGCAGTGATGTTCATACTGATATAGGAGAGATCAGAATCCCTAATAAGTTTTCTAGACTTGATATTCATCACCTGATCCGGTAAGCAGGTCATTGGCTCCTTAAAGAGCTAAACTGATTTAATGTGTGCATTGTTGTAAATAAGATTATTTCCATTGCTAATCTAAGAGATGCATCATGGATTACCACAGCTGTCTTCAATTTACTCTTTTTTATTCTTAAAAATTGCAGCTAATCTTAAAAATATGCAGCGTGATACCAGGTAGAGTCAAGTAATACAAACAGAATCGTGGGAAATTTAGTTTACAGGTTAGATTAAAATAATACATTGAACGGACACCCTTAATAACTACAAATGGCCAAAAGGTGCTCAGAACACAAGGTGAAGGTATGTTCCAAGCAGCATTACTTATCTTTGGGATTTCTTCTTGTTGTTTCTTAACGCTTAGCAAAATACCTGTGCCCAAATGCGGTGGACGTGGGAGGAGAGATTAAAACGCTGAATGTGCAGCACAGATGGGCAGGCAAGGTGCTAAAGAGTAAGTGATGTACCGGGGGGCCCTGCGCAAGCTGGTACCCAGGCAAATTCCTGGTTATTATTCTTGGGTTGCTAAACAGGCTGCATTTGAGAACTACTTGTTCCCAGCATGGAGTGGCAGGTTTTGTTTTCCCTCTTCCCTTTACTTATTTGAAAATACTTTTTTTTCCCCAGCCTTTTCTTAATGATTGTATCAGGAGTACAGCCTCTAATTTTCCTTTACAGTGGCTGATTTATATTACTTTTTAATCCATCTTGGTAGATGCCACCTTTCCCTCTCGCTGTATCCCTAATTCCAGAAATCTGGCCTCACGTGGGAGCTTTTGGATTTTGCAGTGTGTGGTAGGTTTGCTGTCACACGTGCTCTATTAAGTATTTGTTATTGCTCGCGCCTAGAATACAATCTAAATTTATGCTCTTGTAATNACAGTGGCTTATTTATATTACCTTTTAATCCGTCTTGGTAGATGCCACCTTTCCCCTTGCTCCCTGTATCCCTAATTCCAGAAATCTGGCCTCACGTGGGAGCTTTTGGATTTTGCAGTGTGTGGTAGGTTTGCTGTCACACGTGCTCTATTAAATATTTGTTATTGCACGCGCCTAGAATACAATCTAAATTTATGCTCTTGTAATCTGTGCAATTAAATTTTAAAGGCTCTTCAAATTTGGCTGGAGTACAAATCAATGCGTCTCAAAAAACCCCATTTTCCTGATGGAAACGCTTGCTCCAACGATCCGTAATGCGAGGGAATCCTATGGTTCTTAGGGAATCGTACGGTGAGCGGCATGTGCTGTGTTGGACAGGGACCTGCCCAAGATGCTGGGGATGCTCTGGGTCTGTGACTTCAAGGGAGCTCTGGAAAAGTTGTTTAAAGAAACCTGGAATTATGCAAGAGGCAATAACTGTCCTCTTCACCTTTGTATGAGAGCCTGGGGGAAAATGAGTGACTTAAAAAGGTCTATTTAACTTCATCACCCTTTAAGTATCCCATATGCAATTTAGATGGAGCTTTGTCCTCTCTTGCTGTGCTGAAGTCTTGATCTATGTGTAAATTTAGTAAAGCCAAAGCCTTGATGCAGTTCTCTGATGCACAGCAGCCTTCCCAAACTCGCCCAGCTCGGATCTTATNATATATAGGCTATATATCGTAGAAGGCTGTATTATGTGGCACCACTGCTAAAAGTGACATTTATTTGGGGTGGAGGCCAACTGGTGTGGTGTGATGGAGGCTTCTATAACAGCCGAAAAAGCATTTCACCTCAACTGGAGGCAAATTGACTAATATTGCATCTATAGGACCAGCTAGCGAGGAACACACATTGCATTTGGATGCCATGATAGAGGGATGGAACTGAACTGCTGGGGGGCTTTTGTTTTGTTTTATTATTGTTGCACACAATATAGCTTTTTTCTTTTTTTTAATGAGCTCTCCATTTTGTAAAACTACTTCCTTTCAGGAAAATCAATTAAATATATATATATATTTAATGCTCAATGGAGGTTATTTCAGGTTTCTGATTTAGTGAAAAAAAAACTTATATGGAATGAAAAGAGAAGGGAAGACTTGTAAAATCTGGCTATCCTCTTAAGGCTGGAAAATTTGTTTCCAGGTTCACTATATTGAAGTACATATGATATTTTTCAGGAGTAGGAGAAGGGAGAATAGCTGGAGAGGCATAACTGCAGCCTTTTTAATACACAGATCTCAAAAATGCCCNTTTTTTAATGCTCAATGGAGTTTTTCAGGTTTGTGATTTAGTGGAAAAAAAAAATCTAGTGATTTAGATGGAATGAAAAGAGAAGGGAAGACTTGTAAAATCTGGCTAACCTCTTAAGGATGGGAAATTTGTTCCCAGGTTCACTATATTGAAGTACCTATGATATTTTTCAGGAGTAGGAGAAGGGAGAATAGCTGGAGAGGCAGAACTGCAGCCTTTTTAATACACAGATCTCAAAAATGCCCAGATCTCAAAACGACCTCTAAAAATAGGCTTTGAAAGGTGTTAAGTAGAATCGTAGGGCTTGCTTTAAGCTGTGCAACATGGAACTATCAGATCTTCTTCTTCAAGAAATCCCACCGGATTGACTTCATATTCTGCCCTTTACTCTGCCCCCACTCTCTGCCCATCCCAAGATACTGCCCGGTCATTTGGAGCGCCGGTATCGGAGCAAGTTTGCAGTTTAAATTGATGACTTGAGTGTGATGATCCATCCACAGTGTGTGTAATGAGGGAGGAGGTGATAGAAATACATCCAGGTGATATATCTGCAAGACAAGTGATGCAGGGATAAATCTGGTGCCTTAAATGCATCATTTTCCCTGTATTTGCTGTGTTCCTCGCAGTGGTCTTTACGTGCAAAATAAAACCCAGTTTCTTTGCTGAAAAACTTGACACATACACAAGGAAACTTCAGGCATTCTTTACATCAACCTCATTTCTTGCAGGCCAAGCTCAGCCCGGTTTTATTTGTGAATTATCTCCTCCGCTGTGACTTCCCCTCAAGATCGCACCGTTATAGAAATGAAAGATGTGAAGTGCTGCAACGGGAGCAAAGTTATTCTGTTTTCTGCTGTCTCCACTGGGAAGGAAGGGAAGGAATTAAGACTACGAGGGCAAGAGCCCATTGAAACGAGGATTGATTTCTTTTCTTCCCATTGAGTAAACTTGTTATTTCTCTGTTAACTTGTCCAGTTTTTGGTTTAGGTCTTGAGTAGATTGACAAGCGCTGGGGGGGGTTGAGAGGCCTCCTCTTAATTGCTCTGGATGGGGCATTAGGGGAATTCGTCACCGTCTTCAAGGAGCTGCTTTGGGAAGAGAAGCTGCAACAACACTTTAGGAATTAGGAATAATTAGGAATAATCAATAGTGAAACACCCTGTTAAATAAAGACAATTAGTGATCATTTAAAATCTTTTTTTACAAGGAAAAATCTGTTTTTTAACTGGTGTGGTAGAGTCTCTGGACTGGAACATTATTTGGCAGAAGCAGAAATGCCTCCATGTGGTACTCTGGGGCACGTGTGTGTTTCAAGTTTTGAACATCTTGCCTGCATGAGCGGTTTGGTTTTTGGGAAGGGAGGATGGATGTGTCATTTTTGCACCCTGACCTGTGAAATGCCTCTTGCAGAAGAAGCTGTGAACGTGTTAAAAGAAACTGGACATGTCTGTTGGGGAAAAAAGAAATGCCATATGCTCTAAAACTCCGCACTTTTCCCAAAGCCTTTGGAAACGGAGCATCTCTGCTCTTTGGGGAGCTGGATGTCCCCCTCCGTCCCTCCTCAGCAGTGTGGAAGGGACCATTTTTCTTGTGGTAGCAAGGAGCATATTGCTTGGCTCTTTATTCTCCCTTCCCCATGAGGAGATGAGCAGTGACACAAATTTGTCACGGCGACAGTGGTGATAATTGCACTAAGTAGCTGAATGTTTCAGCCAGCAGAAACGACCTCGAGGCGAGTGAGCTCGACTATGCACAGTCTGGTGTGTGTGTGTGTTATTTGAAATTAATTCCAGAGTCATTTTCCTTACTGCAAAAAAAGCAAAGAAGAAGGAGTAAAATTCGGTGGGGTCATGGTTGGGTTGCCCTGGTTGAGCTCAGACCTACTCTTGAAGAAATTAATATCTATTAGTTAATCAAAGCTGCAGCCCGTCAGGCAATCAGCAATGATTCCCTTGCAGATAAGCGCTTGTCTGCATGGATGTAAAAGTTGAACTGAGTAAATTTTCCAACCTGACCGCACGAGCGAGGAGTTGCGGTGTATTTTTCCTGTCCTTTTTTGTTGCATCCGAGCGGGAGACGGTTCCGTAATGCTGATGTGCTTTGGCAGGTAGCTCTGAATCGACTTCCCCCGAGGGAGAGAAGGGAAGAAAGCAGAACTTTAGTGTTGCTTTCGTGTGCTGAAAATCAACCTACGTTGAGTGGTTGATTTTCTGAGTGCAATGTGATTTGTAGCTATAGCACGTAAGGAAAATCCTTGGATTGGGATCCTAACCTTCATCAAAAACTTGAATAGTAGGGTGATGATTCCACTTTTGAGTGGGAAGTAACAGACCATTTGTCTCCTTTTTGTTTGTTTCTTTCTTTGTGGCGTTGCCTTCACCAAAATGCTATTTTAATTTGTGTTTAGTTGAATTTTTAGCAAGAATCAATAGGGGAAAAAGAACATCCCAAGATGAACAAGTTCTGCCTCCAGAATTGGCCATGGGTTTTACAATAAGCCCTGCAATTGCTTAGTCCCTTTTGTTCTGTCTCTTCCCTCGGAAACAAAGCGTAATACCATTAGCTTGATCTAAACCCATTTGTTTTGCCTCTTGAAAACAAAATACTTCTCCCTTTCTCTCAGCACCATCAATGAGGTTTAATCATGCTGGCAATATGTGCAAATTCAAGAAAAAAAATGAGGTCTGGTTTTGTTGAAAAGAAAGAACGGGCATAATGTCATTTGTAGCTTTAAAATCCTGAATTTAAGGAGGAAAGTGAAAACTGGGGGTAATTGAAGCAGGGATGAACTGTGCTGCGATGGCAATAATATTTTGATGATGTAATATATATCATATATCAATGATATCATAACTTTGATTTGGATATGGAATGGGTGCTGGGATAGCCCTTTCCTGAATGCTTAGGTGTATGAACTAGACTAAACCAATGATAATATTTAAACTTATTAGGATTCTGTTTGGTAGATTTTCTTTTTTCCCACATGGGGGATCTGAAAAATCAGAGATTTGTACTTAAAAGACCCTTCAACCCTGTAAGAAGGGTTAAAATCTTTGATTTAGGACTCAATTGGCAGAGTAATAGGGACAAACCTAATGGGACCTTCTGGATGCCCAACCTAATGAATAAATAGCAGAAAATATTCTTGACACCAAGGCTAAACATTTGAAAATGTGACTAATCTTTGCTTTCCCTCAAAATTCCCTTTGGGTTTTGTGCACAAATTTGCTATTAAACTAAATAAAGGATAAGACTTATTGATTACGATTGCACTTGAAAATAATTTGGGATGCTGACATTAATACTTAATTTCAGAATCAGTTAAATTCTGGTCCATAATATTCTGGAGGTTCCTCACCTTCCCTCCCTGCCCTTCTTGTATTTGCAATTCAAGATGAAGATTTTGGGATACAAATGACTGTTTTCCACTTCCTCTTACCCTCGGTGTCTTTTCACAGGGCTATGAAATGAGACTGTTTTTTTGGGTTTCTAGACAAGTGAAGTATTTTTTATTTTTTTAAGCACATATGATTAGATTTAATGCTCAGTTATGTGCAATATGAAATGGTTATATTTGTATTGTATAACCCAGATGAAAATAGGCCGCAAATGTGTGCACCTTCCAGAAATAACCAATAAACTTCTGTGCAATTTCCTGTTAATACTGTGCTGAAATAATAAGAAAATGAAGTTAATAAAACAAGGGTGTCTGACCCAGAACTGCTGCGTGCTCCCTGCAAGTGCAAATCATCTTAACCTTGTAACTTGTTGTTCCAACCTTTTAGGTTTTTTCCTTGAGTTTTCTTGTAACTATCATGGGCAATAATAATACTATTTTGGAAACTGAGTTTATAGGTATATTGGGGATGAATTTGTGCTACTTCTCTATTCCCAGGAGCTTGGGAGCATGGAAGTGTTTTACACTGCTGGAACCCATTATGTTGTGAAGATAGAGCCAATACTGCTAGTTATTGCAACCTAGGGTTTTGATTTCTTTTTTTAAAGTATTAGAAAGATTAGGGGTATTTTAGAATTAGTTTTTTGTCTTAAGTCTGTAGGAAGATACGTGTAAAACCTGGTGTGATGATTCACGATGGGATTTGTGGGTGGAATTCCATAGGGTAGTCACTTGGGGGAATTTTAAGGAATGTCATCCACTTTTAGACTTGGGTAGCTTTGTGTGTGTTTGTTTTGTTACTTTGGGGTGTATTTGTTTTTGTAATGCGATTTGGATCCTGTAGAGTCCAACCCACAAGACGATCCTACCGGGGAGAATTGCCCTGAAGATGTAGGGGCAGATTTTCCCTTTTACTTTCACCTCTCTTGGGGCTGATGTGGGTGTTTTTGTCCCATTTCAGGATGGGATTGACTTCCTTTAAGTTGCTGCCTTGGGCTGCTTCCTTGGATCAAAACCAAACCAAGGAGGGGAAGGCGACTATAAATCCCCTGTTACCATGCGGGGAAAAGGTTGATAGTGACAAATGACAATTGCTTTGGCACAGGGCTTAGACCACAAAGATAAATTTATTAATCAATGATCTAGGAAGGAATATTAAGGGAAGGGAGGAAATATGACGTTCTAGGTGATGGATCACCTAGAAGGATCCATCCTTCTCCAGAAGGATCACCTTTCTGGAGAAGTATTCCAGAAAAACTCCACAGAAGCAGATAAATGGTAGATTTAGGCTTGATAAATAGAGCGTGATATGGCAAAGATGTTCAGTTTCATATATAGGGATGGAATAGCAAGCATTGAAATTATTATTTTTTTTAATGTCCATTATAATGAGAGAACATTATAATGAGGCTCACTCCCAGCACTTTTGGCATATAAACATGCTTTGGCATATAAAAATAGTAAATCAAGTAAATGGAAGATCAATACATTGAACGCAAAGATGAAATTTAATACTCATTGAAGTAGATTATATTTTTGTTAGGCAGAGAGAAAAACTCAAGAGTTTAAGGACTTAAAATAAGATTTTTAATAGCTGCCCAAAGAATGTCCATGGGCCTTATTAAAAGAGTTAAGCAAAATACATAGAGGTTTTCAGTTTTCTTTTATTCTGTCATAAAGGATAGGCACAAGAAAGGATTTTCTCCATAGGAGAAAGGATTTTCTCCATAAATTGTGCATAGGGACTCATGATTTTTTTTTTCTGAAATACCCTAAACAGGCAATCATGGAAAGTCTCCATAGAAAAGGCTGGTAGAGAAGAACACTTTTATGTTCCTGTCTTAGGAGCTCCTGTCTTTTAGTTTGTGGTTTCTGCGAGATTATGCCTGCAAGAAAAAGCTCTGAAGTGAAGTAAACCATGTCTGGCACTGTTCCATATTTGAGGTTTTGTGTTTTGCAACATTCGTATCTATATTTTAAGCTGTTATGATGGTCTTTGAACCTGCAAGATCCTCGAATATTTAATTTGATTTTTGTTTGTTTGTTTTTAACCTTGAAAATTGTAATGTTTTTCCACTCCAAGGTGCCAAAACTGGCTCTTTGGTGTACAAAGACAATATATTGCATTAAGTATTTTATATTTCAAGGAATTTAGTAATGATCTGCGAGACTTTCATGCCTTTGCAAGGTAACAAATGTTCTCTGTACATTTTCTAAGATCATCTAAGAAATGTGTGTTGCAAAAACCTTCCTGGGAGTGATTTACCTGCTGGCAAGTGGATGTGTGTGTTAGCACAGCCTAAGAAAAGCCAAACTTGGGGGATCCTCCCCAGCTTTCTGCTAACCTGATAGTAGGGAGCAGCTAAAATACTGCCACTTAGTCAATATTTGCAATGAGATTTTTGCGCAGCTCTGGCTCTGCAAAGAAATTAAACCAGTGTTTATTCACCAGCACCTGCAAGCAACGAGATGTAGGGCTGGTAGGTGGCTGAGAAAGACACAGGTCCAAAAAGGAGAATGGTTAAAGGTGAGGGGAGGAAGAGCACAGAAGTTGTAAGGGAACAGCACTAGGTTTATCATCACTTGTATGTCAGCTATTTCTGAAAGAAATAATGCTGGACTGTAAAGAAAACGCAAGTAATGTCATTTCGTTTCAAGTTGATAGGTTGTCTTTTGCAATTTCTACTTCTACGTGCAGCTTAGTGGGATTAAAAAATGCCAACGTTTCTAACGTAACTTCGGAATGACTCTATTTCAAGATCGCTGGGCTTCTCCAGTGGCGATGAAATTTTGAATTTTATTTATGATGACTTCTGAAAGGCCTTCCTCCAAAATGCATGTGGTAGCAAATGATGTGTAGAAAAGTGTGGACTTTTCTTCCAAAATAGGATTGGGCTTCCTT
The DNA here is from genome assembly GCA_013389825.1 of Crypturellus undulatus. Lineage (NCBI taxonomy): Eukaryota > Metazoa > Chordata > Aves > Tinamiformes > Tinamidae > Crypturellus > Crypturellus undulatus. Next base: position 91,348 of record VWPW01026686.1, read on the forward strand.
AAATTCTACGTGTTACTGTTCCCTGTTACATAACCCACAGTCAAGTCAACTTTTTGGTTTCATATGGCCACGTATAGATAACAGCAATTCAAGCCTTTTCTATTAAAATCTGTGCCAGAATGAAGTCCAACTTAAGCCTCTTCAATGGGAAATTCTTGAATAATCCAGCGCTAAGGTCGTTTGGTACAAAAGTGTAAAACCTCAAGCAAAAACCCTCTCGGTCCAAGTTTGCTGCAACTGTGTTAACAGGGGATATTATCTGTGGTGATAGTTCTCAGGTAAATGAGTCAAATACCAAATTTTGTGTGTGCCTACACATTGAATGGTTTCTCTTTTCTTTCTTTTCCATCCTGGGTTTTATAGAACTTTCCGTAGTTAAATACTGTTTCTTATTTTCCCTTTCTATCAAGACTTTTATATGTTAGCCTTCAGAAAAGTGATTAGCTCAAGCATCGTAGCAAGGATCCTTCACAACCTTGGATACAATGCGATAAAAGTCCTGAAGAGCTGAAAGCTCTCATTTAAGAATGGAAACAATAAACCAGAAAACTCATTCTGGCAAAAAGAAAACACAGCTTTATCCATCTAGCTCATAGGAAAAAATAGCTCTGTGCTTATCTACTTGGTGTTTACAGGGTTTATATTGCAGTCATTTTGGCATCGCTTTAAACATACGAATTTACACAGCATCTTGGAAAATACATCTGCACTCTGGTTTTGGTGCTTTGATTTCCCATTAATTCTATATTAATGATATTTTGATGGGATCCTGAGAGCGTAATCCTAATGCATTTCATGCTTAATAATATGTGAATTAAAGCTGTGCTTGTCTTAGCTTTTTGCAAGTTACATTTTTAATAGAGGGTAGCAGAAAACAGCTCCAAATATTAAGAAGTTCTCATTATTTCATCAAGGCAATCCAGTTACCAACGAGATGCTTATAGGCCTTCTTTGTTAGGTGGAAAGGGGAAAAAATTATGTATATCAGCAAGCAGCGTGGGGCTGAGGGGCTCCTGGTTTTGTGCATTTGAAGCAGGACGGACATATTTTAGTTTTGGGGGTGTTTGGGGTTTTTTTTCCCCTGTAGTTCTGATGTAGATGGGTGTCTTTTCCATAGGTTTGCACGTGGTTGATTGAGTGTTTTTTATTTTATTTTATTTTTTTGCCTGCTTGCAGTGATTGGGGCCTTTTTTCTGTTGGTTTCCAGGTGGTTGGGGGTCTATTGGTGTAGATATGAGGATGGTTGGGGATCTCTTCCTGTAGGTTTGCAACTGGATGGGGATTTTTTTGTTCTATACAGATGGAAAGGGAGAAGTTGGGGTTGAGGGGCAGGTAGTTTGGGTCTTCTTTTCACAGCTTTGTGGGTTGTTGGGGTGTTTTTTGTGGGTTTTCTTTCCCCAATGGCTCAAATGACTTCTCGGCAGAGCTTCCCCACATTTAGTGATCAAATGATAGGATATTTTATTAGAAAATCATGCAGAATGCAGAGGTCTCAGCAGTGTCCAGCTCTGGAGCCCCAGGATGGGCTCCTTGTGAAAGCCCCAGTGACCTGGTTGCAGTAATTCCCCATGGATCCATGGATGCCCATGGATCCCACTCCATTCTGGGGGAGCTCTCGAGGGCCCCACGCTTGACAAATGATCTGAGTGGATTTTAGTCGTATTTATTTGTCTTCTCTAAGATCTTTTCTAAGATCTCTTCTAAGATCGCTTCTAAGATCTCATGAACATCCTTCGCTCCGTATTGGAAATTCTGGAGTGTGGGTGGTTGGGGTCTTCTTTTTGTGGGTTTGTGGGTAGATGGGGTGTTTTTCCCCATAGATTAGTTACTTAATGTGGATTTCTTTTCCTGTAGTTTTGCAGATGGATAGGGATTTTTCTTTCATAATTTTGAGGGTGGGTTTGGATTTTTTTCCTGTAGGCTTGCAGCTGGTTTGGGTCTTTTTTTGGTAGGTTTGAGGGTGTTTGGGGTCTTTTTCTTGTAGGTTTTCAGGTGGAGATGGATTTTCTTTCGTAGATTTGCAACTGGATGGGGTCGTGGTTTGTAGTTTTACGGGTTTTTTTTTTTTTTTTTTNTTGTAGATTTGCAACTGGATGGGGTCACGGTTTGTAGTTTTATGGGATTTTTTTTTTTTCCTGTTGAATTCTTCAAAATAATTAAGGAAAAGAAAGCAATTTTCAAAACCTAAATAGGCTAAATTCCCTTTCTGGGTGGACTTCCAGGATTTTTTTCTTCCTTCTCTTTCAGAATTAATTCTTCATGATGAATTCTGAGGCAATTTCAGGTATATTTCATGTAAGAAAGGAGTCGCACTCAACTCCAGATGGGTATAAAATAGACAAATTTGGTTTCAATTAAAAACAGGTGCATGCAACAATTTTCAGCAGGTTTCTAAGACCTGGTGAACCTCCTGCCCCTATGAAACAAATCGGAGCAGCGGTGGCTGCTGCAGTGCTCCCTGAAACTGCATTGGTTCTGTTTGTTTTATAGAGAATCCTACTAAAATATCGTAAAAATATATTTTTTCCCACCCTTTTCAACATTGGAACTAAAGCGTCATTCAAGAATGGGCTAAAGCTGCTTCTGCCAAGACTGGAATTTCACTGTCTGGCAGGATTACGCCCTATTTTCCCTATAATTTTATGGGTGAAATCTTTTTATTTTTCATTTTCCCGAGTTTTGAGGCTGTCGGGGTCGCCTTTTGTGGGGTTTTTTTGTAGGTTTTTGGGTGTTTGCCATTATTTTTTTCTGCGGAATTCTTCAAAATAAGTCAGGGGAAGGAAGCAATTTTCAAAGCTGCTAAATAGGCTCAATTCCCTTTCAGGAAAGACTGCTCTTCAGGGAGCTTTATTATTCTTTTATTATTATTCATAATTAGTTCTAAAACAATTCTGGAAGAATTTCAGATGTATGTCATGTAAGAAACGAGTCCCACTCAACTCCCAAGGGATATAAAATACAGAAACTGGTTGGGGTCTGATTTCTTTTTTTCTCTAAGTTTGCAATTGATTTCTTTTTTTCTTTCCTTTTAATTTTATGTGTGGAAAGAGAATTTTTTGCCTACTTTGGTGGGTTTTGGGCTCTTTTTTGTAAGCTTTGAGTGGTTGGGTGTTAATTTCCAGTAGGTTTGAAGGTGGATGGGGTCAAAGCCGCTAAGTATTATAAATTCTCTTTCAGAATAGACTCTTTTTTGTCATTAAGATGAAGCAGTTTCAGGTTTATTTCATCCCAGAAAGGACATTAGGAAAGTTCTACTCAACTCCGCACGGACATAAAACACAAAAATAGTTGCTTTAAGATACAAACACGGGCATAAAACAATTTCAGCACATTTCCAGATCAGGTGAACCTCAAGCCCAGAGTAAGTTAGTCCTCTGTGAAACAAATATATATATATATATATGGAATATTTCCATCCATGGCCTTTTATTAAACATTATTGCTTGGTATTATGCATTAATGTAACATGCATTAACGTTTGGCCTCGCTTGCACTGGGTAACACTAAACAAATAGGTTATTCCATGCAAGTCTAGCAAAATCTGTAAGAAGTTCCATCTCTTTTTTTGTTTTTAACAGTTTATCCTCTTCTGAAGGTGTGCTGCCATTAACATCCATCTTCTCTCGCTCCGTATTTTGTTAAGAGGAAGAGAGAGGACTCAANGTATTATGCGTTAATGTAACATGCATTAACGTTCGGTCTCGCTTGCACTGGGTAACACTAAATGAATAGCTTATTCCATGCAAGTCTAGCAAAATCTATAAGAAGTTCCATCTCTTTTTTGTTATTAACAGTTTATCCTCTTCTGAAGATGTGCTGCCATTAACATCCATCTTCTCTCGCTCCGTATTTTAAGAGGAAGAGAGAGGACTCAAACTCGCATTCAGATACTTGTTCTGGATGCACTGGGGTGCTTTTTTCTACGTCTTTGAACACGAAGCTTCAGCACAACCAAGCCTAGCGTTGAAAATAAATGCCCGTCTTTAATTTATATTGAGTTTACCTCCAAACCTGCAGTTTTCCCCTGCCACCCAGAGCCCGTACGTGGCAGCTGAGCTGCAGCCCTCCTCAAAAGGGGCTCGGATGGGCACCCGGCTAGGGCAGCGGTGCCAGCGGGCACAAAAGGTTGCTCTGTACCCCCAAAAACAGCAGAGCGTTTGCAAAACTCAACAGCAATTCCTCGATTTCTACAATTCTGCCTCATCTGCCGAGCGAGTCGGGCGCAACTTGCTCCTCTGCGCCGGCGCCTGCTGCATTTAATTCCCGTTTTATCTCTGTGTGTGCGTATAAAAGAAGTGGTAGCAGCTACTGATACTGGTGCGAGCGGCTCGGAAATGCTGGCGCTTATGGACGAGAAAATGACAGGCTCGCGGCCCTTCCTCTGACCTTTTTGCTGTTCCCTCATAAGTAGCCATGGTAACGTGGCTGTTTCTTTGATGCTGATGCGTAGCATCAAAATAACAATAAAAGCGGATTTAAATTAACGTGCTCGGAGAGAATTTGCTTCCAGGTGTACTGGGAAAAAAGCAAGAGTAGGGACCCAAGTAGGAGTACTCATAAACGCCTGGTTTTAGTTGGGTTTGGCTATGCAAGCTGCATATTTTTCTCCTTTTTTTCCCCTCTCTCTCATTTCATTATTGAGCGAAGTATAATTTGTTGGGTTATTTCTCTTCATTTATTTCTATGCTCTATTCAAAGCGGTTCCTGTTCCCTGCAAACAGCGACTCCCCTGTTTGCACTGATGGGAGCCGCGCTGGCTCATATCAAAACTTCTTTTATACGTGGCATGTGCAGCGTAACTTCTGGCTTGCATTTTCACGTGAGCGGTTCAGCACCCAGGCAGCTAAAGCTCCCTCTTGTAACCATCATACCTGATGCAATTGCATGAAAAGTTAGGTTTTTTTTTGGCCTTACCTAGAGAGATACCCCTTGTTGAAGTGCAGTGCTTGCACAGGCTGGAAGGAAGACTTACCTTAGCTGCACTCGTGCGTGTTTTGTACATATCAAGTCATTTCTTGCCTGAATTTCTGCCCAGTTTAGGGAAAGGCAGAAGTTGGCAGCAGCAGGATGCGCTTGGCTTGTGACCAGGTTGCGAGAGCACCTCTGTCCCCGCTGCTCGAGTTAAACCGAGGCGAAGCCGACGTGAAACGCAAACCTGGGAACTGGGGAGGAGCAGGGAAATAAAAATATAACTTGCCCTGGAGGCTTTATGCGTTGTTCCTGGTGGTCAAGGGCTTGGGGAGATGACATCAGTGCTTCCAAATGCCATTTTGGAAGCGCTTTCCGCTTTTCTCTTTGACTCGGCGGGGAGCACGGGTACGTGGTAGTTATCGGGGCAGCCTCATTCCTGCGAGTAGGAGGAGGAGGAGCGTGCCGGGGATGCTCGGAGCCGCGCGGTGCCCCCTCCATCCATCCCTCCCTCCCTCCATCCCTCCCTCCCCTGCTCCGTGGCTCCCTCCCTCCCTCGCCGGGTACCACTTAAGCGGCTGGCGCTGCCGGAGCGGCTGTGCGGAGCTGCCTGGTGACATCACCCCCGAGCGCTCATCCCGCTCCGGGCTCCGCGGGCAAGAGCCGGAGCCGGCGGCGCCGAGGACGAAGCGGCGCCCACGCAGCACCCCGCCGGCATGAACCTGGTCCCCGCTCGCTGCCTCCTGCTGCTGCTGCCCGCGCTGGCCTGGGGCTCGAGGTGAGCGCGGAGCGGCCGCGCTCGGCGTCGCGGTGCCGCCGCGCCGGGGAAGAGCGTCCGCGTCCGAGTCCGCCTCGGCGCCGGCAGCAAGTTTGGAGAGCGGCTTCCCTCCTCGCGAGCCGCTGCTGACCTCCGCGAGAGGCTCCGCGCCGTTCCGCTGGGCTTTCCGTAGGATCTGGAGGAACCGCTCCCGTATCCGCTGACCGCGTGCGATTAGACAAGGCAGCTCCTTATAAGCTTTATATATTTAGCAGCAAAGCAGACAGGAGCCGGTGGCTGGGTGTAGGTTTAGGGCTTACCTTGCTGCTGGGAGGTACGGGTGGGAGATTGCAGGGGTGCCGGCGCGCCAGGAGGCGCGCTGAAAAGTTGCTGCAATCCGGGAGCGTTGCTGTGGGCGCCTCTAAGAAATCACCGGGGCAAAACATGAGCAAAATGTCCTGCGGCTTGCAAGGAAAGGCTGCTCTGCCTAGGCAGCTCCTGATAAGATGATGTGTTTCACGTATTGCACGCTTCACCCAGGGCCGTACGCGGGCTCGGGGCTGTGAATGCAGCGAGATAACGCTGAGGCATCGCGCTGTGGGCGCTGGGCGCGGATGGGAAGTTGGTGCTGATGTGACGGAGGGAGCTTGGGGTGAGGTTGGAGTCACTGGCGCAGGGAGAAGTCGGAAGCATCGGAGCACTTGGGTTATTTCCTTCTTCCAGGTGGTGGTTTGGCTTGAGGTTGGTTTTGCTCGTCGTGAAATTCCCCGTTCGGAGACTCCGGAGTCAGTGTGAATCACCCCAGCGCTCCTGGAGATCTAAAACTCGGGGAAATTGGAACATATTGTGATTCAATAATCGCTCCTTTTGATTCTAATAACTAGTCTAAGGAAGCATTTGCTAGCAGTGAAGTGTGAAACTTCCTGTCAATCCCGTCTAGTCTTACATTCATTTACAAGTGATATATTCTTTGCTAAATTACGCTGGGGGGAAGGAAATGTCGAGGCAGCCTCTGCGGTTGCAAGTTTGCCTCTTGCATGGCCTTCGGCGCATTAAAATGAGTCTAAAAAGTGTGGGAAATCACTGAAGTTTTGATATTTCTTTGGTGTTTGAAATCCTGCTTCAGTTGTCACGGATCTACACCGGGACGAAAGATGTGGTGTAAAACCCCAAAAGCAGGTGTCTATCACCTTCCCGGGGAAAATATTGGGTGTATAAATAAATAGGAACTGGACCTTAAGGATTGAAAAAGAATTCACGCTTCCCTCCGCTTCCAAAACAAAATTGGGCTGAGTACGAATAAGTTGGAGGTGGCATGTGAATACCAATTATGAATAATATGACTCCAAGGGGTGTATATTCTCATAAGGGTATAATTTTTTCGTGATGCATGAAGATTTACGCTCCTAGGTAACTGGAAGATGAAAACGAGGAGTTTGGGATAGACATTGGTTTTGTTGCATCTTTGAGCACCTCCAAGTCACATTTCCAGCTGGTTGTAGTACCAAAGAGGGAGCAAACCAGAGTTTCTCATTCGGTCAGTTAAATGTGTATTTAAATGGTTCAAGTAAAATGTACTACCCTAAAATCAGTCTCATTAAAGATAAATTAATAAAAATAAAAAGGTGAAGAAATCTTTGAAGGGGAAATGAACATGGTACAAGCTATCCTATAGTTGGCCATGTCCGTTTTTATATTTCCTTGGACTTGTCACTTTTGGCGGATCTGATAGATGTAAAGGTTGTGTATATGTTGTTCTGAAATGTTTATTTTTTCTTTTTTTCCTTTATTCCCCTTTCCATGGTGGGGAATGAAAGCCCCAGACCTTGGGCTTCTGCATGGAAAGTACCTGTTTATTGAGGGATGCACCTGCACGGAGTCATTCGTTTGGGTCAGTGATGGCATTCTGCAACCCAAATTGCCTTGTCTAATGAGACTCGTTTAACTAAAAGCACCCGTTTTCAAATATCACTTGGACAAAAGCTTACATTTTTGCTTGCAATGATTTTTGGTGGGCTCTAAATCCTGACTCCTCCTAAGAAGCTCGATATCTCTTGAAGCTTTTCATTTTCTATGATAACGGGCTCTCTTCTGTTCATGCATAAGGTCTGGCAGAGCCTCGATACTTCGCACAGTTTGACTGAAAAATATTTTTATAGTTGAGAAGAGGGCCATGAACCCAACACGACGCCATTTAGTAACAATAATAATATTACTGCTACAGTAGCTCGTTAAATGGCTGTACCAATAACAGGGAGAGAACTTGTGTTATTTTAATGGCAGTGAAATGGCCAGCACTATTCTTTTTTTCTTTTGCTTTTTCCCTAATAGTCCAGTTCCCCAGCAGCACGTTAAATTGCCATTAGGAAGTGATAGGTAATTCAGTGGCACCAGGAGAAATAGGTCTCATAGCGCGGTAAGAGCCGCCTGTGTTTTCTGGGGGGTTGTGAAGGTCATAGAAGGTCTTTGGAAGTGATCGGTGTCTTCTCCATTTACCTTAAAAAATAGGAGAAATAATAGACTCCAATGACTGTGGATATTCTCCCCAGTGTTTATTATCTTTGGGTACTTCTTTGCAGGGGACTTGAAAATACTCATGTCTTCCTCCCTCCTATCAAATAAAGCTAATGAAAGCACTCTAAAACGTGAGACTTGGGGAAGGTGGAGGTGAATGTCTTAGAAATTAGTGTCCTAAGTTAAAACAAAATCAGAAATTCTTGTTTCTAGTTCTTAGGAAACTTTGGGCCATAACCAGGTTTCTCACTGAGATGACTGTGAAGGCAGAGGAACCCTGGTCCCTTGTTCATGTTGGGGTGACCATCTAAACACAATTCTTTTCTGAATCCCCCCGCTACATAATGTTGAGTTTCTAAATTAGAAATACACCCAGTCCTTCTCTGGTTAGCAATGCTACAAATTAGGTGATTCCGTGATATTTTGTGTGATCTTTCTGGTCTCTGGAATCTGAAAGGGAAAAAATAGAAGCAGGGAGGGAGGGAAGGACACTGCAAAAAGCTTTTTTAACCTTTAGGAAAAAGACTTATTTTTAGATTTGATCCAATTTACAGTTAATATTTTCTTGACGTTCTGCATCACCTCAAGTAAATCTTGAAGCTCTCTAGAATTCAGTCTTAAAAATGTAGTAGAGTAGTTGGAGTTCTGCTTATTATGCTGGGTATAACCCATTTTTTCACGGGAGAATTAAAATGGAATTACTTTGGGCTTTTTTTGATATATTCTTTGTGATCAAAGAATTTCTCGATGATATCTAACGCTAGCACTTTCCTGTTTCTCGTTTATTAATTTATTGCTAGGCCTGGCTGTAAGGATATCTGAAATTAAATTTGTAATCCCCCTTTCTGCGAGGCGCTGGGGTTGATGCCGCTTCTATACGCTGAGCAGAAACCGGCTCCCAGATACTCGTGTTTATGATATATCACTCTGCAGGCCCATAAATCGCCCTTATGCAGCTTGTCAGGGATAGTGTGTCTTCTCGGAGCCGGTTTTACACGACGCTTCAGACAGACAAGAGTGCCCTTCTTGAGATGCTAAGCAAATATGATGATAGGAAATATGAATTTTTCCTTCCTTTCTGTTGTGTCCTTACCTGTCTTTCCCCCTTAGGTTGTACCGCTCTCGTGTTCTCATGTTTCTTAATCTTTACTTTTGCTGCACGTTATCTTAGGAGCGCTTAGTTTTAGTGTTCCCTCTGAAATCTGCTCTTGGACTTGTGGAAACGAGCAATATTTTGAGAGTTACAGGGAAATCTATCTATATCTATAGATAATTTTGTTAACCTGAAGAAATAGGCATGTGGAGTTCCTCAGCACTTTACTTGGCCAAGTTTATATATCGGAGCAGTCAACATCAACGTCTTGTAGGACTTGGAGCAGTCAACTTCAGCATCTTGTAGGATTTGACCATCATTTTGGTGGCTCTGTAGAAAGCATTATCTGATGATGGAAGAGGGGATGAGGGACATCCCCTAGTGCTATATGTGGTGAAAACCCTGGGCTTGTTACCCTTGTTTCCTTAGCAGTACATGGCACGTGCTAAGTCACACGGTAGTTGTGTTTGCAGTACTCGGTGCTTCAATTTGGGTGTTTCTGCGACTCTTGATGATGCCATGAGTTGGTGTCACCGAGATGGCTGGTGGTCCAGAGGACCCAGGGTGACACGAATGCCCTGCGGACCCCTTAAGTTTGCTTTTTGGGGATGCTTCCCCCCAATCCTTAGCGTTATCTGAACGCTTCTGCAAGGCAGAAAGAGGGGAAGGAGTGAGATTGGACTGAAACGTAGCGGGGAAGAAGTGTGAGGAATTGCATGGAGAAAGCAGCTGTGCTCTGCGTGGCGTTAGATGGGCTGGCGAGGCAGCTTGTTGCTCCCGATGTGACATAATGACACGTGCTCTCACCGCGCTCGCCAGCCGAGGCGGGAAATCAATTTTGCTCGCGCTTCCCTCCGCGCTTTTCCATAAGGGAATCCTCACGGGTGAGGCTGGAAGGCGGCCAGGGCGCGAGGCGAAGCACCGACTGCAGAAGCAGCCTGCGCCTTTGAGCCGCTTGCTGGAAAATGTTCATTTAGGGGTAATTTCTCTTATTTTTTTGGGGGGAAAAAGCGGCCTTTCAGCTGGTTTTGCTTAGCCACAAGCTGGAGGACAAGGTTATTTGGCTCGGTGCAATTGATAGGGTCGGTTAGAGCCCACTCTGAGACTTCTCTCTCTATATATATAGTTTTACTTTCATTAAGCTTCTCTAAATTTGCACTCAGCATTGTGAAAAGTCAGTCTTAACCGTGGTTTTGTCTGAAATCTTTTCATTCAAACATGAATGATGCAAAAAAAATCCACTCTTCTCAAGTGCTTCGATGGTGAATAGAGACTTCTCAGGAGTTCCATGTTATTTACCTGGAAAACCATTACATGTTGATCAGTACACGCAGATGTGCACTCTTTGGCTCAGAGAAGCTTATGAAAGCAGGCATTTAATTTTGTATTTTTCTTTAACTCCTACTTTTCTCTTTGTCCCAGTTGCAAACACTCTAGTTTGTTTGTTCCCTAATTTCTACTCAGCTGGAACTCTTTCAGCTCAAAGGAAGGACGTTGTAACCAGGTTCTGGAAGCAGGAAGAAATGCACATTTTTCTGCATATATTTGAAGATTTTCTTAGTATTTCCTTTTACTATTCATTTTTTCAGCATAAACTCCATTCAAGCTATTTTAACGTGATAAAACACGATATTGGCTGCTGAGTGGGTACCTGGACTGCCTATGCAAATGTAAATAGTTTCTGAAATAGTTGGGTAGAATTACAGGCAACACGTACAAGAAGTAAATGCGTGGAAGGAATTTTGTTCAATATAAATCCCCCAGCACTGGCTTGTAAAATATGATGCGAAACATTTAATCTGTTTTTGCATAAAATAGGTGATGTACAAAAGCTGATAATAGAAGCAGGATTAAGTACCCCATCTTCACTCTCCTCCCTTACTAGAGGGACATTGGATTTTTCCTTAGACTCTTGAACTTGTTTATGTCTATTTGGTAATGATACTTAATGGAAAACCCTTTCTAGCAACGTTTGGTTATTACAGCAACGTGCAATTTTCCTCAGAAGGGATTGAACAGGTGACATGACACTGTTGACAAGAGCAGAGGAAAATAGCAAGACCGTGGAGGAAAAAATATGAAATAATGTGTGTGTCAAGAATCCTGCGTCTTTTTAAAAATAATAATAAATAGATGAAGGTGAAAGTTTAATGTAAAAAAAAGAAAAATCTGCTTAGAGTGTTGCAAGAAGCCAATTTCTCTGCTTTGATTGTCAATGAAAAAGTTGCTCCTTGTTCTTAAACACCTGTAAAGGTGACCAGTGATGGGCTGGACTTGTCTACATGGCAAAGGGATAAAAGATTTCAGCTATTACTACAACTAAGTTGGTTCTTTATTCTCCTTTGGACAGATCTCCGTTGATGCAAATTGGTATCTCTTCATTTAATCAATATTACTTTTTATTTTCTGTCCTGCACTTATCGTTCTGTAAAAATGCTGTTATTATAAAAGCAGTAGTAGCAATAATGCCCCCTACCATGATGAATTTGTTTGTACTTATGCAGATTTGCAATAGCAGACGATTTATTGCTGCTTTTGAATAACTGTGCTCCCCTCGCCGGGCATTAGCTTTTTGACCCATGTTACAGTAAGTTGTCCTTAAATAAAGGAAAAGAATGAAGTAATGGGAACTTTCAGTCAATGATTAAGATATATAGTTACAGAAATGCCTGGGATTGGAAGCTATTGATCGATAGGCTTGCATCAAGCCATAGTGGTGCTTCTGCAAGGTGGGTGTACGTTCATATTCACTGCACTTGTGTTCACTTAAACACTCATATTTAAGTTGCACATCTTCTATTTGAGGTGTCAGAGAAAAAAGAATGCAAAAAAAAAAGCAAATCAGTCGATGGTTTTGGTGCAATTCTAGGTAAATTCCACTGAAATTTTGCCAGATTACACCTGTATAATCAAGTGGAGTGTGTGTTTCTACAACCAAGGATATGTAAAACGAGTGCTGGGTATTTACAGAGATTGGATTGTCTCCCCGCTTTTGAAACGGGAATAATAGAGGCAAACAGTTCTTTCAGGAACAGGATAATGAATATGTGTGAATATATTTATCCACAGTGAGCATTAAAATGCAACCTTTTAAAGATGTTTTTTTTAAGTGATTCTCAAATGGATGTTATTGTGTCAAAGATTTGTGTTCTGAAAGTTTCCTCCGTTAATGTTATTGTGACTGCTATCTCCCCCTCTAGTTTCCCAGCAAAGTTGCGTGCAGAAACTAATTACAGTATCTTAACGCCAGAGATAACTCTTTTCTGAGCGAAGAATGATGTATTCAGATGGATGTGCTGCTTTGCAATAAATCTTTAATAGTTATGGTAATTTTTTTAGAATTTTTTTAGAAAGGATCCGCCTCCTTAATCTCTTCGTTTGGTTACTGGTTTCTTAGACGCTTCCACACTTGGGGCAGTGTTCACAAAGCAGCTGCGCTCCCAATTATAGAGCTGTTCCCATGTGATTCTTCAATGAAATCAATATCAAAGCAAATAAACTTCCAGCCCAGAGTGAATCCATTTATAGACTCTCACTCTGCACCAGCCCTTTGCCCACTTTGGGTTTGAATTACTATTTTTGTGCTAGTAAGTAAAAGGCTCCCTTGTTTATTCAGGAGCCATTTAGAGCAGTTACTGGGCCTATTTGGTAGTGTGTGTCAGCTTGAGCTTGAAGTGCTGGCTTAAAATACAAAAGGAAGAAAACTACTAACTTTATTAGTTAATTAGTAATAATAATAAAAATTTCTGATAGCTTTTTCATTGCCATTGGTCAATGACATAAAAGTTTGCCTTGCTCAGGATAGCCATAACACTGGGAATACTAACTAGCTTGGCTGTGTTCAGAGGAGCTAAGAACTCGTTGGGGGATTTTGTAGCATCCAGCTGAAGTGAAATTTAATTTTGACTTTTTGGATGCCATTGCAACGTGTCCCCAATAGTCTCTTTTGTAACTTGTTCAGAAGTTTAAAGAAAAAAATTAATACAAACTCTTTTTGAATGTCACTTATAGGAAATGCATCCTAAAGCATTTGCTTGCTTACATTGAGCAGGTTAAGAATGGAGCAATCTGGTATTTTAAAGAAAGAATGAAGGATACAAGCTTTTTATTAAAAATAAAGGGAGGTAGGGATCTTTAAAAAGTAATTAGAGACACGGCTTAGCTTATCTTGCAAACTTATTGAATCACCATAATTTTTAGAATATAAACTTCTAGTGTGATCCTTCTGGTATGGTGTAGGATGAAAGAATATGCCTTTTAATATGCCCAAATACAACCCAAGGTGTGTAAGAAGTGTCACGTGTGATATTTGCTTTATCTTTTAGGTTAGGGAAATGCTGACGTGTGGTGCTGTTGTGTCCTCATACCCATCTGGCAGGCTTTGCTCATCCCTCCTCTTCTTTTGGTGTGTGTGATAGTTAAGGGCGATGTTCAATCATTTTATAACTTTACATTTACACCAAAAATACAGACACTCACTCTGTTGTCTCCTTGTAGGCGTCCTGTCTGCAAACACACGAGAGGTCTCGGGTCTGCTAAAGCATCTTGGTCTCCACATGTATTGCTCTGAGACCTTCTTGCATGCGGTGCAAGCCCTTCTCCTCTCACATCTGTTTTCATTTTTGTGCTTGAAATAGCATCTATGACCCCAAAATGTTCATCCTTAATTTCATTTGTGTAGTAGTAGCTGTGGAACAGTGCTAGCTAATCTCCACTAGATCTATCCTTATGGTTCTTCTCTGCCGGGCGTTTGGATATTTTAAGTCTTCTCTCTGTGCTTTAAAGGTTTTTTCATTTCTCCACTATTTAATTCTGTGTTCAGAGGAAAGACTTGGGCTCCTCTGCATGACACGAGCGTGGAAACAGGATGGTTTATGCAAAGTTAATCAGTCCTGACTTGACGAGTGCATACGGGTAGGCCCTTGGGGTCATCTCTAGGATGGAGTGGGCAGCTCCAAAGAATAAAGTGGGTGTCTGGGAGTAATCAGATATTGAGCGTCAACAGGAAGAGTTGGAGGGTGTCCTAATTGAAGGATGCCCCTGAGAGCAGAATCTTGATATTCTAATGTTGAAGTTAGGGCTGGATAAATGTCAGGGGGGAAATAAAATAAAAACAATCCTCCCCTTTTTAAGAGCTGCCGTGTGAGGTCAGTGACTAGAGTGAAATGCAAATCCCCCGGGGGCCTGAAGAAATACAGTAGTGTATTTGAGTGAAATTGGCTCAGATCTCCAGCTGGCATCTGCCCCTTTATTCCAGCTCGGGATCTGGCTGCTGCCCAAATGGAGACGTCTTTTAATTTGGAGCATTGTGTCTTTGCCAGTTTGACCAGCGCTTTCTGCATTTCCATCCAAACCGGGATGCGAGGCTTGATGCTTAGGCCAAGCTCTACAAGAACAGCCTCTGCTTAAAGCAGAAAACAAGAAAAACAAGGGTTGAGGTGACTACTTGTCTCCAGAGATAGCTGAGCCCCTTGGAGATGGGCTCAGTGCATGAAATGGGGCTCCTCGGGGTTTTGGTTGGGTTCCCCAAGCTCATCCCTACGTGATGCCTTCCCTTCTCACCAACAGGACTCTTTCCACGGGCCTCCGTGTTTGCTCTGGAGGCCTGGAGAAGACCAAATCAGGTGTTTTTATGGGATATAATGATCTATAATACACCTGTCTCTGCAATCACCTCTCACTAAATGAGGAAATGAGGACTGTTGGGTTGAGCAAATGGTCGTACCTGAGAATCCCCTTTCACGTTGGTGGGCGATGCTTCTTTTTCCTTCTTTTCTGAACCTACGTACATAAATGGTGACACTTCTATAAATGGTTTAGCCTGGACAGATTTAGCAGTCTGAGTTCTCCCCTGGTGCTGCTGGAGATGGTGGAACCGCGTAAGGTGGAGCTGGTGGAACAGAGTAAAAATATATATATTTTTACTCAGAAAGCAAGACTTGAGCAGAAAGCAAGAAATGAAACTTGCAGGCTGATGCTTGCATCCCTGTAATTGAAATGTAGGAATTCAAACGCCTCGAGTTTCCAGTAAAACAGCTGAAGAGTCGTTTTCTCCCCCTGAGGAGGAAATGCTAATGAAAATGAATCTTTCTTTTTAAAAGTGTTTTTTTTTAAGAAGTAAAACTTGGGACATACACAGAGCAAGCTACATTATTCAGAAGCAGAAGTGCTCTTGCTTCAGAAAAAGAAAACTATGCCCTTGTCTTTAGAGAGGAAGGAAAACATTAGGGAGAGTAAATAGAAATTAGCTGAAGAGGAGAGACATTCTGCATTTAAAATATTTAAACCTCTTGTCTTGGTTTGTTGCTATTTCGCGATATTGTGTGTTATAATTCTTGCTTCATGAGATTTTGTCAATGGTTGTTAGTATGGTCCAAGTATCTTTAATATCTCTGCACTTGTAAATGCTCTTCACTTAAATCATATAAATCTTATTCAAAGTTTGGGTGGGTGGAGGTTTTTTTTATGACTACCAACTTATGCATTTTATTGCTATTAAGAGCTGTTTTGGTTATGAAATGTAGTGAACGTTAAGGTCATCCCTTAGGAATACCATTATTCAATAATATGTGCCTTTCTAAAACACCATCTTTTAGTGGAAAGCCACTTTCTGATCCCATAATAATCCCATAGTAATAGGTCACTTCTGAATTCTTTAAAAACAAAAAAAACCACAAAAATACCCTTAGAGTTTTCCATAGCTCAAAATGCAGTGACATCAGGTAAGCTTCCTTGCACCTCGTCAAGTAGAATTGGAGATATTTTAGCATAAGCATGCAATTTTCAGGGGGAAAAAAAAAAACCCCTATATATATTTATATATCTATGCTGTGTTAGAAAGGATCATGCTGCGAATGATAATGACATAATTATTTTTACTTAGCTGGTGCACTTGTAGAGGTAGGTAATGTATTGGTTGCTGTTTGCTTTATTTTGGAATTATCCCTGGAGTTCTGGAGTTCAAAATGGTCTTTCATGGTTTTTCTTTTAAGCTTTTATGAGCCTATTATCCAAAAAAAAAACCAAAAAAAAAAAGAAAAAAACCCCCACCTTTCTTGTCAAGCTGCCCTGCTCACTTGCTAGCAATTCAATATATTATTGGAAAAAAAATATATACAGAATGTTTCCCTTGGTTTTATAGCACAAAATATGTGGAGTTTTCTATAGTGCATCTTCAATAATTATGTAATGGAGAAATAGAAACAAAATGAAAGTATTTGTGGAAAAGTGGGGCCTGATCCTCTATTGAACATGTCTCTGTTTTCAGCATGGTTTCCTCAAGGTGATCTCTGTGCTTTTACACACCAACTGCTGTGGTTTGAATTCCTCTTTTCACATTTGTTTCCCAGAGCCCAGAATCGGAGGGTTCTGCTGCATTTAGCATATTTATTGTATTGGCACAATTTGTAAAGCATCATTAGCTTGTTGCTTTCCAGTTGCCTCTTTTTTTGACGTTATAATACAGCAGGTTATGGAAAAAGAAAGCTGAAAAGGAGAACTCTGGAAGGGAAATAACCAATAGTGTGGGGAGCTTGACAGATTAATAGTTTTCAGAGACATTCTTAAGCCTCTGCCATAGATATAATGCACAAGGCAAAGCAGCAGGACATAATGAAACTGTGTTTTACTTGTAATATTTAGGTTTTATCCTTTGTGGATTCAGTGTTGGTCTGTCTCGAAATCAGAAGGAAGCAGCCCAGTTGGCTTTGCTGCAATCAGTATTTGTTCGTATTATCAGGAGCGGTGTGTAAACATTTACTGAATTAATTTTTCCTCCCAGGACTTGAGGATAGTGGTAAAATAGAAGTTTCCATTTCCATTTTTTCCCTGAAGACAGAGCAAGGTTTCAGCTTCTTCTGTGATCTGCTTGCATTTTAGAGAGGTTTTCTCATTGCGTTTCCTATTGTGAATCTTATTTGACTGAGGAAAACCACAATGTTTAGAACTAGAGGAAGTTTCCCAAGTAACTTTGTCCTAATACTGACATTTTTGTTTTTAATTGTAAATCTTTTAGCTGATAAATTCCTTGGAAATCAGTAGGTAGATTTTGACCTAATATACACGTCGTTTTGATGGAAATGGGAAATTCTGTGTAGTCATTTGGCACGCAGGACACACTATGGTGTAGCATAGCTAAAAATCTTATAAAACAGCTTTTGTTTTTAAAACAATACTTCAGAAACCACTTTTGTTGAGGAGACGCTACTAGTTTGAAGGAAAAAACAAGGAAAATAGGCCAAGTGCTGGCCAAGCCTGCAGATACGCAGCCTATATGCATTAGTGATGAGTGTGATTTGTCCTTAAGAGTAAAATTTTATCCCTGAGAAGCTGCTCATAGTGTGAAGTGAGGGGAAAAAATAGCAGGGCCGCTCAAGCGCTGTCACTGCTGCACGTCTAACCTGCCCGGGCTTCCTGCGGTAATGAGGCTCGTGGCAGCGTTGGAAGGCAAATCCCCCTGGAAAAGTCTGCTTTTTAAGACCACTTGGATTCCTGGGTCTAAATTACCCGTGCTCCTGAAAGGCAGGTAAGTTGCAGCCCAAAAGCCAGCAGCCCGAATGGAGATATTTCCTAAAATCTCCGTATTTCGGGTGCTGTTAATATTGCACGTGCAGCAGCACCCGTGAAAGTGCTTCTCGACGAGCAAGATGTGCAAAGCGGGGGACAAAAGGGAGGTACAAAAGCAGAATTTGCAAACTGGGGGTTTTCAAGCCGCTGTCAAACAGGAGAGCAGTTCCCAAACCTGCTTTTCTTGGGCTTTCCTGCATCCGTGGGTAGCCCTTTGGACGTGACATAAGCTTAATGATCTCTGGTGTGAGTAATTAGCTTTGGATTCACTATGTGCGGTACAAGTAGCTGCAAAATGTGTTTCCAATGAGTGGAATAATTCCTTTTTCCTGTAATTGTGAAAAAACCCTGGTGTAGCTGCCTGTCCAATGGAGATAAAGGACGAAATAATTTATCCCCTCTTCGTTACTTCTTAATGTCGCGTCCAATGTACCTTTCATCTCCTCTATCTTTCCAGATGTAAGTCAGAGTTGCCATTAAATTTAGCTGGAAAGAACCATTACGGGTAATAGATTTGTATTTTCTGGACTAAAACACGTTTAAATCAATGAGTTACATTTAGCTCAGTAGAAATAAATACCCGCTGTTGAATGCACTGTGCGAATCCAACTGTTTTTCCATTAAAATATAAAATTAAGATTATGCAGCACCACGTATGATGCATACTACAAAACAAGCCTCATTGCTATGGCTTAAAATTATGCTGGAAAAATCCACTCTATTATCAATTAAATAGAAATACCTTTTTTTGGCTTTTTCAGTACCTTTGCAAAGTTGCAGTGCAAAGTTCTTTGAAACTACCATGTGGATGCAGTTATAGCAGAGGATTGCTCCAAAATGAATGCCCTTTGAATGCTGTCAAACACGAGCACATAAAAAAAAAAATCCCGACCCCAATTTCATCACCTTTTGTATGTCTGTGAAATCTCATTACTGTAGTTTTAGGAAAGGAAAAGCGAGAGTGATAATTACATCTCAGGGCAATGATAGTTTGCTTGGTCTTATCTACCGATAAACACTAGCTTCAGGGAAGACTAATTAGTGACTGGGAAATAACTTTAAAATAGAGTTTTCTGTTCCTCTGCAGTAAAGAACAGAGGAGAGTAACATGAGAAAAATACCATAGAAGAACGCAGCTTGTGAACATCAATAAGAAGTTGTTAAATGCAAAATTTCTGTATGATTTTTTGCTCTGTTTTCCATTATAAATGGGCAGTGTCCCTAAAATATCACGCTATTAACTGTGAATTATTGAGTTAGCTTTCTGCGATCATTATTAATGATCCCCTCGCATGCAATTTGTTAAAACTATGTTGTAGAATTATTTTTAGGATGGCCAATACTTACGGAATAGTGTATGGCTGATAAGGAAATCATGGCCACTAGATCATGGCTGATCTGGGAAGTATTTTCGTTATTCTTGGGCGACTGAGCCTTGCTGTCCATCTCTACGTGAATTATATGTGAGATTTCTCTTGCCCATGGGGCAGGATTAATAGGAGAAGGTGAGAAAGCAGCGTTGACCCAAGCCCTTCCCTGTAAGTTTTATCCGTGATTGGACTAAAAATTTAATTCACTATTTTTAACAGACTTGGTGGAATTGAATGTGTTGATGGCAACGAACATGACTCTAGGGAGAGCTGCGAAAATCCACAGCGCTTAATTTTCATTTGGCAAACATTTCTGAGGTCTTTGTATTGAGATGTTTGATTCGCTGTGCAGAGAGGATTTATTATTGCAGCATTAATTACTATCATTATGGTGCTATAGGAATTATTGTTTCCACGCTGAAGCCTTTCTGTCCTCGGAAAGGCTCATAGAAAAATGACTTGGAACGTAGTCCTAGTAACATAAAAAGCTATTGTCTTTTAGAACTATTTTTCATTTTCAGTGCAAATAACTGTCCACTTCTAGGGGGAAAAAAAAAGATAAAAAATACAGCTATATTCATAATGGTTTCTCTGAATCCAGTGGAGAACTATATTCTCCGAGCGTGTCTGCTTGTAATTTCTCTTGAGCCAAACTCTTTAATGGTCAATGAGCTCTCACTGAATAAGAACTTAACTTGCATTGCATAGTATGTGGTGTGTGTACGTATAGACAGCTCTACAGCTATATAGGAACTGCTGTAGATGAATTAACTCCAAAGGAAAAAGTCCCTTGAAAAGGTGCTAGTAGGAGTCTAGAGCAAGTGTTTGAAATGAGATATATGTCAACAGAGTGGCCATCGTGGCTCATTCTAAACTGTGGCTTGGATTAGACTGAGGCAACTTGTCTTCATGCAGCTGAAAATGTAAAATTCTCACACTCTAGGATTGCTATCAATATAAAGTCTATGCTTTTTATTTTTATTTTTGCCAAAATGCCAAAGTTGTCTTGTAAACCTTGACTGAAGACTCGTAAGGCATATTAGAAGCTTTTTATGCAGTCCTAGGTGACTTATAACTTGATACGCTGTAGCTGAAATCAGATGGATTAGAGCCTTTTCCTTAAGCTGTTTCAACATAAACTTTGATTTTTGACTCGTTCAGTTCCTGCTGCTGTAGGGATCCCGTGTAATGTGCACCTACAAGTCTGCTAGACTGCCAGAAATAAATAAAAATAATAACAGGATATAAAATAACAAAGGGTAGAAAAATTCCTTATGCTCTGTAGAACTCCTTAGCATTAAGGACACTTCAGGAATAATTTAAGTGTTGTCCAAGAGGCAGAAAATATTAGAAAGGTCTATAGTTTATCTTTTATTGAGGTATTCTGTCTACAGCAGCTTTATGCTGATCTGTAGATCCATTCTCGTGTACATATGAATTGGAAGGTATTTAAAGGGTGACTTTATGATCAGCATCTGTGTCTCAGGGGCAATAACTTAGTAGCTTCCTGTAGTCTTGTTGGTGACATGAATATTGGTCGTATAGATATTACACAAGGTTATCAAATGAAGAAGATTACAAGAGTTACAATATTTTATTTTTTATCTTCCACTTAGGTGTTAATGATGCAAAAGCTCGGGGAGAGTAAATCTTAGAAATGTTAGTAGATGTTTATGATGATAATGCATAATGTTCTGGTTAATATAGAATATACCCAAGGAGATCATTTTCGCTGAGAAATCCCTTTTTGCTCTCCCTCTCACTGGTTGAGATGAATCTCCCAAAAGAATGGACACGTATTACACGGCACATATTTGCTGAAAACATTTTCAACGTGGGAGGATATCGTTGTCCAAACCAATCCATTTCACCAGTTCATGCCACAGCGGGGGCCAAGTTTCCATTGTAATCCTGCCTACCAGTTGAAGGCCATTTAAGCAGGTTGTGTATTACGTGGATATATGTAAAATATATCACTTGTGCTGCAAAAAAAATGCTAATGCACGGCCAGAAAGCTAATTACAAATGGCAGCAGCGGTAGCTTTTGGCTCAGTTGTTGCTGTTGACACAACAGGAGGTCTTAATGAAACGGAGCGGACGACTTAACAACTTTTGCGTGGTGTCAGTGCTGTATGGCAGGGGAAAAAGGCAAAGCAGCACATCAGAAGAATATAGAATATAAGAATAAGTTATTTTCAACCATATGCTCTCTAGGACGCGCCCCAGAAATGAGAAGAGCAAAGCGACGACATTGGCAGTCTCAAGAAAGTCAGCAGCCACCTAAAATCAATAACGCGACAGAGGGTTTTTCATTTATTAATGAGCACATCGAGCCAGATGGCATGAGCGGTGCCTACAAGTATAAACGGCTGCTCATCAGCGTCTCGCTAAATAGAGACATTCACCTTGAACCTTTCGCTTGTTAATTATATTTCGCTTAAAAGAGAAAAATTATAATGTTGAAAACTCAGTTGGCACCTAAGATTTTGACCAGAAATGCAAAGCACACTAAAAGGAGTATATTTTCTAAAATAATTTCCTGAAATTTCCTTATTCTAGTCAGTGCTCTTCAAGCAGAACTTCCATACCTGAGCAGGAGGATGTATTATGTATTAGTGTTTTTTTTCATAAATTCTTAGGGTTGGTAAATGCTGTGATTAAATTTTTACTCACTTGAAATCAATGTTAAAAACTATGAAAATAACTAAATAACTATGAAAATGACTTGGAAAATCCAATATATTGGTAAATTAGAAAGTGGATTCGCGTGGATTAGAAATTTCTGCATAAGAAAGTGAAGAAAGACTTTTGTTCGAATAGATTTTTGTGACAACTTGATTCTGTCCTGGAATTGACTGGATTTGCTCTCTTTTATGTGCATACAGTCACGATAGCCAGAGGTTATTGAAACGGCTCCAAAAAAAAGAAGATTAAAACAAAAACCAGCAACAACGACCACAAAACACCAGCACACTCTGTATCCTACTAAGGCAACCCCTATAGGGATATTTAGACTGTGCAAAAGTAGATTATGTTATAAAGGTTTTCCTTAAAGACAAAACTCAGTTGTTTGCTGCATATCTAGCAATTTTAGGAGCACCATTTGGGAGGAATGATGCTTGGAAAATCCTTATTAATGACTGTGATACAGTTTCCAAGTCAGATTACAGTTTACCATACAGATTTCATGGTTGTCCCATATTCTTTCCCTTCTCTTTTGGTATCTCCTGTCCTGGTGACCAGCCTTGTGATATAGTTTTTCTTCCTCAAAACCTTGTTTTAGAAGACAGTGATATTTCATATAGGAGGGATTCAAGCTCCTGTATATAATGCCTCTCCGTGCTATTTGATATCAATGGTATGTTAAAACTGGAGTAATTTATATCCAATTTAGAGCAACTTTGTCCTTTTTGCCCCTGCTTTGTGAGTGAGCAAACACTTCTCACCTAGGGAAGGGGTTCCTGCTTCATCAGCTTTCATGGCTCAAATCTCTGAAGTGCACTGCTAACATGTGCTTAGGAAAAACTTGAATAAGAAATGTTGGTAAGTGTATTTAATCGACCTGTTTTGGTAAATAGTGTGATCCGGGCAGTAGCAGGAGGCCTGAGGATTCTGTAGCTCACCTATTAGACCATTCTCTTCTGTCCCCCTTGCTTTTCTGCAGCAAAAAAACAGCTTCTTTTCACTTGAGCATGAAAACCCTCAATAGCAGCGCCAGTATTTTGAGCCTGTAGGCACTGTTGTTGCATAAATAAATAATAGACTGTAATAATAATTGCATTTTAGGTGTTAAAGCAGAGGGAATATCTGAGATGGTAGTTTTTAGCAGCAAATAATAATGGAGTCTTTATCTTGTTCTCGTTGTGTGCATTAGAAACACTGTTCTCTTTGTTTATCTGCAAGGCTTGGTTATAGAAAAAGCAAAATCAGAAAGTAATGGCCTCAATCTCTAAAGCTGGGAAATAACAGTGCATTTATCAGTGGGACGCCTCAGTCTATTGATGTTCGTGTGTTGCCTTTTCCCAATAAGCCACTTTTTGCTTATCTTTGGAAACAAAGTCAACTTTGTTTATCTTAAAACATAAACCAGGCAAGCTCTGCTGTAATTACAACTGCTCCCTTTGCTCAGCCTAATGAAACACACACACAAAAATGTATTCAAAGGCATCAAAATTCAGAATATGTGCTCAGCAGACACTGAATATATTCCGGCGTTATGTGCAGCTTTAACTGTTTGGAAAACCTGCTTTGGCTTGTTTCCAGGATGCTCAGGGTGCAAATTGGTTGATCACTAAGAAGAGCGTAGTAGTAATAGTGTGAAATAGTCACCCATTGGTGGTATCACTAATATTATCAATATCTTAATTCAGTTTTGTTCCAGAACATGTAAAAGGAGAAAAGCAAAAAGATGATAGAGTAACCTGCTGGCAATTCCTCACTTTTCTAAGCAAGGATCAGGAAAACTAGTAGAAAGAAAAGGCTAGAACTATGAGATAAATATATGGTGAAAAGAATGAAGTTGGCATCTGTTGGCATCTCCAGTTTTCTCAGCTCTAGAATAAACTCATGACAAAAAATGCTTAGACCTAATACTCTTAAATTAGCAAGGTATTAGTGGAGTATTTTTTTCTCAAATTTCTGACTGCAAACAATTATTTAAACACTTTCTGATTGTTGAGAAAACTGGGAAGTTGCAGTTTGCAGCAAAAAGGGCTGTGTTTTTATTACCTAAAATGCTGCATAAGGTTCATTTTCCCCCCTCCATTTTCTGTCAGCTGAAATGAATAGCCTGTTAGTTTATCTGTGATAAATGTACTGTATTTAATGTAATGGGACAGTCCCTTAATTTAAGCACCTAGCACGGTGACAACCTAAATCTCCTTGAGCTGATTTAATTAGCAAAGCTCTATGTTAATCAATTTGCAATTAAACATTTTCAGGCTTGTGCTAAGAGAAAAGAATCCTTTCACAAAACAACACAAAAAAGTAGAATTATCTCGGCAATAAAAGTAATTTATATGTTTTTTAGTAACTGAATTATTCAACACTGGGTGTCTGTTGCAGATTTACAGATTTTAATGAGCTTTCCTAATTTGACTTCCCACGCTAAATTGTACCATTTCTTGAATACTTATTAAATGAGAAAGGTTCATTAGGAGAACTTATTCATCAGTATATTATCTCTTGCTAATAATTGCACACTTTTTTCCCCCCATATTCATTGATTTATTAGCTCAGTTATGCAAAAGAGAAGAAGGGTTATTGGATGAAGTTTTTATTTCTTGGCTAATTTCTGAGGATTTTAATGATTAACAGCAAAACTCACTTAGATCCTTTTCTTTTGTGGCGCTTGGGAACAACCAGCACCATTTAAGTTCTTGAGAACATTTCTATGGTATGAGAGTAGATGCCATCTTTGAACACCCACCTTTCAATTTCCATGTAAAAAACAGAAGGGTACGACCAGATTGGCACCTCTGCGGGGAGCACAACAGAGTTTGGCCGCAGGGTCTTCACTCCGTTCACTCTTCATCCGCACGGTACCATCAGGGAAGCCAACCAGGTTTGGCCATGGTGTCTCCATTCTGCTCCGCTCTTGTTTCCTCTTATTCATGTGTGCTAGGAGGGCAGACTGGGATGCCAAGGGAATCGTGGAGAAGTAGATTTTGTACGTACCAACCATCCTGGAAGGGGTAACTGTCTCTCACCTCAAGCAATCCTGGATATTTCAGCAAACCTGAGGTTCTGCTAGAAGTTTTGAGTACATTTGAGAAGATGGTCTTGGACAACCGATGAGATTAAGATCAGTGTGAGATCTCCGTCGGAGAAGAGGGAGAGAAATAGTTCTTATTAAACAAAGATGCGTCGNTGGTCTTGGGCAACCGATGAGATTAAGGCGCCGGATCAGTGTGAGATCTCCGTCGGAGAAGAGGGAGAGAAATAGTTCTTATTAAACAAAGATGCGTCGGGTGATTGGACTGTTGCACTCATTGCATCCATAGGATAGGAAGCATTTTGAGTTGACTCAATAGAAAAATTTGAAGTCTGAGCCCCAGTACTTGCATAGAAATTACAGTAAGTGGTAATAATCTCTTTCACGTCTTGAAATGAGAATATTTCCACAAAACAAGACGTAGTGGTTTATCTACAATTGCCTGATGAATAACAGTGACCCAAGACCCTGATTCCAAATTTGATGTGTTTCTGGTCCTACTCTCTAACTGAAGAGGGAGATTCTGTTGCTACTTACATGTCTAAGGATCTGGTAGTCAACTTGAGGTCCAGCTCTATAGACCAAACTTGACTGAAATTTTCTCCTTGTAACATCCCATTTAAATGAATCAAGTGAGGAAAAGAGCAGCCTTTTGCTCCTCTAAATTATGGTAATGTAACTGGAGACGAGCATTCATTTCCTCAAGAGGTTTCAAAACCCATCTCCATTTGTACCTCATGCACCTAATATATTTTAATTATTCATTATTACCATTTTAATTGCACTTGTAATTCTCAAAATGACCTAGGTTTTGTGTCATTACATTAATTTGCCATCTCTTTGAAGCCGATTATTCCTAGGCAATAATTCAATTTCTCCAAATAGCCAGGGAAAAAAAAAAGAAATCTTAAAATGTGCTATAAAATGTAAGAGTATAAAATGAACTTTGCAGCACCCGGCATGCTACTTATTTTTTTCTGCTTATTTTTGGTGAATTCTGCAGAGAAAAGAGTGCAAGTCTCCTTGACGCTCATGTGTTTTTACTAACATTTAGACCAGCATCTTGAGGGCGCCAACACTTCTGAACATGCTCTCCTGCCCTTACTACCTTACCCGCTGCCTGCCCGTCTTTGAGCTCAGAACAGAATTCCAAGGTTTGGAACTAGCTTGGAAGCGTTAACAGGGACATGGGGAGTGTTGGCGCCAAGACTTGGTTTCCATTGGGTTCCTTGAAAAAGCTCTTGCTTTGTCAATGGAGAGATTTCTCTAGACTTTGTTCTGTGCTTCTTTTTGCCCCATTTGGGCAACTCAATGTTTCTGTTTTAGCGTTTTCA
Source organism: Crypturellus undulatus (assembly GCA_013389825.1). NCBI lineage: Eukaryota > Metazoa > Chordata > Aves > Tinamiformes > Tinamidae > Crypturellus > Crypturellus undulatus. Next base: position 117,602 of record VWPW01026686.1, read on the forward strand.
CAACGTTGGGGGCAATAAAATCTAACTCAGCTAATTGAACCAAACAGTGTCATCAAAGGTTGATTTAAAAATGCTGAAAACATTTACCTGATGCCTTTTGGGCACCGAGTTTTGATTTTTTTGCAAGGCCTTTTCTACGTGTGGGAAACTAGATTTACTAGGAGTAAATCCTGACCCAGGACCGTTAGTTCTTGGATATTTCACAGCTGTAGAGTGATAAAGATGCCTCGCTTTATCTGTTGAAGCTGGGAGAACTACAATTTAGTTGTTTTCTGGTGATCACTGCTTTAATTTCTTAAAAAAATGTGGCAAAAAATGTCCATCGGTCAGGGCAACTCTACTGTACAGTGTTCTGCTACCTTGTTTGAATTAATATTATATGGAATTGGGGAAAAACAAAAAAGAACAGTCAAATCTGTTCTCTCTGTGAACAGCCCTGCGTAGGTTATATGTAACATAGATAGCTTGTATGTTGGAAGAAAGGTAGTGCTGGAAAAACACTTTTCATTGGAGCTAAAACAACAATTATGAGCTCTTCAGATAAGAAATTTAAAGCAAAGATATTATCTAGATGATAGAGGATTGTAATAATCTCCTTTTTTACCACTTGTTGGTGCGTACGGGAAGGAGTAATGATATACCAGCCAAGGTCTAGAGAAAAAGAAAGGTCTTTCTATCATTACCCTTGAAAAGTTCAAGCAAAGGTCTCTTTTCTTAAAGTACAGGCTGTGACTTTTTGCTTTCAAGGTGAGAAAAAATGCTTATAAATGAACCAAAAGTACCCTGCACAAAATACTTAAGGCAAATAATTTTTCCCAATACGTGAAAGCAAATTCAGTGCGAGTCTGTTGACATCCTTTGATTTATTTTGTGGTTTTCATCCTTTCTTTGTAGAGAGATTTCTCCAAAGCAAGCCGACAGATGTGAGCATTCATGAAGAGAAATAAAAATGCAGCACTATGGAATATTTTCACAAATTTACATTTGAATTGGGAGCACTGCTTTCTTGATTTGTTCCTGTTTTCTGTCTTCCAAACGTTCTGGAGGGGAATGTATGTGGAAGACAGCTATTTTTGAGCTGAACTCTCTATAATGTAGTCACAAAATCAATCCTTTTAAAATTCCAGAGTATTCAATGTCTGAAATCGGCTAGAAAAAATTGCAGTTCTTTTCCACTCTGATTGAGCTCTTAATGTTTTTCATCCACTGCAAATCCTTGGCAATGCTGATCAGCACGACACACCAGGATGACAAATTAAACATGATTTGTTTCTTCGCATGTATTATGTATTGGGGAGGATATGCGCTTGCATGGTGAAATAGGCTTCAAATGCTCAAAAAGAGCACAAGAACCCATCAAATTTATAACCTGAAAAGGAGCAGAGAGACTGTGTCTGTGTTCATATTAACCTACGTTTTTCTTTGGCATCGTGATACTGCTCCTTCTATGCTGTCATATCTGTGTTAAGTCGCTGGCTCTCTTAAATGGCAACTGTAATAAAAGTCCCCGTTGCCTTTTTATCGCTTCTCGAAAAACCAGAATGTCCTATTTTTGTGGAGATGATTTGGATACTCTGTATTTAAAGTCTCACTAGGCATATGTCCTTTACCCTTTACGTTTGATTTTTAGCTAGTCACCTGCATGACATTATAAAATTAAAAGATCTATTGTGTTTAAAATACCTCATTTTTTTTCAATTCCATTGGCCTGTATTTCTGATCCTGTATCATGAATTCTAGTTGCGAGTATACAGCTCATACATATGTATGAACTATAAATAGTTGCAAGCTATTTTCAGTTATGACATTCTCTTGTACTAGCAGTGACATTTCCTAGATCTTGTTGTTGTTCATTAACTTGCATATAGGAGATCTCTGTCTAGCAGATAAAGTATGCCACATATTTTTGTTTTTCCAGACGATATGGACTTGTTATTTATATTATTTTATGTTTATTAATGCCCATGAGGATTTCTGAGATACTGTTATGAAATTTTGAGATTTTCATTAAGGAGATAAACCCAAATATTCAATTAAAAACCAAAACCAAAAAAAAAACAGTGAAAACTTTAAGTATGGAAAGTGCAAGAAGAACATATCAAAAATAAAATCAGGATGTGCGAAAAGAATATTGGAATCCAGAGACTAGAAAAGACATGACAGCTGCATTTTCTTATTAGGATAAGCACAGGTATTCTTAACCTACTTGTTTGTAAAATGTGTCAAAATAGTCTCTGATTTCCTGCGTGCCACTTTCTATTTCAAAAGAGGATTCTCTTCCACTTTCTTCTGGATTGCGCCACTTATTTTTATCCCAATACCCCAATGCACAAGTCTCCTGAGTGGGTTTCATAGCACTACGCAGCAGCGCGAGGAAACACGGAGTGTTTTAAGACCATCAGCTGAAGGATATTTAATGGGTACTGGATGCAAGTACGAGCAAGGCTCCTCTTCCTCTGTATGGCCAATTTTGCCGCTGTTATTGAAGCTCTATGAAGAGCAGCACGACAAGACGGAGAGGTGCTAGCCCGGGGATTGATGGCTTTGGCTCTTCAGAAATCATATCATGGGTAGCCTGACATAAATCTGGCGTGACTGGGTGCAGAGCTAGGCCTGATGTTGCAGAAATTCGGAGGTGTAGGCATTAATCAAGGCGGATATCTCTATATATCTATATATTTTTTATTAGATCAATGATTGAACTGCTTGCTGTAAGTCAAAATGTCTTTCCTGAAGCGGCAGGAGCTCTTCCATTCGGAGGTGTCTTACGTGTGTCTAGAGGCAGAAAATGTAGTTGTTTCACCTGCTCAATAGCCAAAGCGTTGCAGTTTGATGCTTCATTTTAAATAGATACTCTGTTGGGGAGGGTGGGTATTTAAATAGAAAAATACCAAAGTGTGGAATACTTACAACGATGGTTTCGTTCCATTGGAAAACTGCACAAAATACTACTTTGATAAAGTTTTCTGTATCTCTGAAACAAAGAATCAACTGCCTTTGATATACCATCAAGTGCATTAAGCTAATAGTAGGAATTTCTTTATTGTATTTTCTTTTTACTGAAATGTTGCCCATAACTGTGTTTGGTTTTTTTTTTAAGAGAACCTTCTTGCAGTCAGTTATTTTATTAAGCACTTTAGTCATGTCATCGTTACGAAAATCACAAACCTGAATCCTTTGTATTTTCATTTTACTGAAATGTTGCCTATAACTGTGTGTTTTTTTTTTAAGAGAAACTTCTTGCAGTCAGTTATTTTATTAAGCACTTTAGTCATGTCATCGTTACGAAAATCACAAACCTGAATCCTTTGTATTTTCATTTTTTAATTGTAAGATTTTCTGAAAAAAAAATCTTGTTTTATATATATATATATTTATTGCTATTTTTTGCATCTAAAGTGTTAATGAACTCATTAATGATCATATATGATGTCATATGGTGTTTGTTATCGGCAGTAAATACTTCAGTACCATATAGGGGACAACCCGTGTGGTGCATGTGATCGGACATGTGCAAGTCCAATCAGCGAATTTAGGTTTTTTGTGGATTTTGTTGTGAAACACAAGAATTTAATTCTGTCCCACTCTTGAAGTTATCTGCACCCTTAATTTTTTTTTTACTCTTTCATGGACCCATTAAATTTACTTTGTTTAAAATGGGAAGAAAATAACTTCAGTCTTGACACATCCTGCATAATCTCAGTTCATTTCTGTTTGTAGCAGTTCTGGATAAAATTCCTATCTTCTCTCTTGATGTTGTCAAATGTTTATGAAAAGCATAAGAGTGATGTTGCACTAACTGTGTTTGCTCTGAGGACTGCTTTTCCTACAGGAATTTGCTCTCCGAAGAGTTTGGGGTTGTTTCATGTATTTTCTTAAATGTGAATGAGTGTTAATTTCTCAAAAGTTAATTCTTCTTTTGACGTTAGAGTGAGGGGTGCACCTGGCCCTCCAAAGGGCTTGTGTCAAACTGGAAATAACCAGCCACAGAGGAGTTAGAATCATTAGAATTCAGTTTAAATAAAATGTGTGGATTGCAGCAGTGTCTGGTCTTGTTACATAATACATAATATAGTCTATATCTATACATATTATATTCTATATCTATATATTACATTATATATATATAAATATATATATTACATAATTTATGTTCTAAGGCCATCACAGTTTATGTGATATTCTGAAGCCTCTTTCACCCGTAGTATTAAAAACTGTATAGTATTTTGTGCACCTACTGAAAGGGTCTTTACAATACACAGTATTGCTTTTTCAATTTAGGAAGAGGTGGGAATTAGCAGCTTGATTTGTTTGTCATGGGGAAATATGAAATCACCCATTTAAGCCCTTGCTGGGTTTTCCATTTTAATACAAGCTAACAATCCCCGTAAAACTGAAAACTAGAGACTTGGGAAGCTATAAGCTTGCCAACCTTTCTGTCTATTAATCAAGATATTCTGTATTGATAATGATATTTTAGATATGTTTGCTTAAAACCAAGCCAAAACTGTGTTCTTAACAGGAAGCAAAGAAAATTAAAGCTGATGACACAAGCAGGAGATTCTAGTTATGTATCCTGTGCGTTTCAGTGTAATAGTAAAATATGTCGAGCTTTAAGGAGGACTTTTAAATTCTAAAAGCAATGGCATTAAAGCATCGAGGAGTGATCTTCCATTTAACAAAAAATAGCAGAAAGTTCTGGACATAAGTTCATGTATATAATATTTTTAGAAAGACTATTTTGCAGAGTGAGTGGGAGAGCGCTAAGAAACTAGAAACAAGCTTCCAGGCCATGGGATGTAGATGTAAAAATGCATCTTTTTAATACATGTTTGTAGATATATATTTTAAGCTAATCAAATGATTTTCAAGTGAAACTCTCAGCAAACTTTCCTTCATAGTCCTTGACATTTTTTTTTTCAAATAAGAAGAATCCTTTCTTTATTTATAATAATATTACAATAAATATTTTAGCTTGGTTCCAGGTTTTCATTTAAGCCATCTCTTCTCTATTCCTTGATGTCCCTCGTTTTTAAAGAAATGTTTCTTTACTGAGATCGCTTGGCTTTTCTTCTTAATCTCAGTTTAGGTTTTTATAGTTTAGCTGAAATGTGGTAATACTGGCGTAATATGATGCTTATAGGCTTTTCTCAAGCTTTAAGAGACTCACAAAAGGCACATTTAAGCTTGATAAATAGGTGCGTTCCCCTCTGATAAAATCCAAAATGCCTCAAGTGAAATTTAGCAAACCACGCTTCTCAAATATTTACGAAGAGAGTCCAGATTGAGAGCTTAATGGAGTAGCTCTAGGTTTGTGTTTTTGCGATTCTATTTCTTGTAGTCTTATAAACGGTGTACAGAGAATAAGGAGCAGGATGTGCATCTCTGGACTGGGTGCAACACCAAACCTCTGGTTTGGAGATGGTTATAGCTTATATAGGTGCTGAAGAGTGAGGTTGGTGCAAGCAGCAGCATGTTCTTTTCTTGGACACATTTTAAGGAGGAGGAAAATTTAGTGCATTATGACCATTCCTCTGAAAAAAAGAGTCTGTAAATGGAGTCGTCTCTACACTATACATGAAGAAAAGATAATGCCATTATTGTTTGAATAGCACGGAATAAATTAGTATATAGGTTTAAAATGTGTGTGTTAAAGTTGATAACTGCATTCAGTTTTTATGACCATAGTTGGCTTATATCTGCACTAAAATAAGTCGTGGTTGGCAAATCTCTTTTAAATGACTGAGGAACTGGCATTTAAATATCTTTGCTTCTGCCAGTGTTGCAGGGAGATTAATGTATCCTTTGCTAACTAATAACTGAACCATTATATTCAAGAAGCAACCGTGCATTCCCTCCTAACCCCTCAACTGACAATATTTTAAGGTTTGGGTTTTTATTTTTCAAATTTCTCAGCAATATTGCTTTTTTCCTTTAGGTCAGGAAGGTGCCTCTTTCTATATAGACGAGAAGATGAGAAGCAAGCCAAAACTTGACTCCGTTTTTTAACTTGGTCAAAATATCTATTTGCTTTCTGTGTGTGTGTTCTGTATTTACATTGTGTTTTATATCCTGAATCTTGTGGGGTTTATGTAAGTGAAAATCCAGTTGATTCCTCTCACAGTAAGGAAAGGTTTATTTTATTTCATTGGCCATTTTATTGGACATTTATTGGACATTATTATTTGATTGGATGTTCCCATATTTCATTTCTTTTCCACTGTTGCCTCTTGTGCTGTTACTGGACACCGCTGAGGAGGTTCTCACCCCATCTTCTTTATTCTCCCATCAGATATTTGTGAACATTGAGGAGGTCCCTCTGAATTCTAATGGCTGAATAATCCCAGCTCTCTGTCTATCAGAAGCTTCGGGCCTTTGATGATCTTCAGGGCCCATTTATTTATCTATATTTTGGCCATGAACTTTTAGGAATGTCACCAAACGTGAAAAACAAATGAGTAAAATATTGGAAATCAGAGTATTATCTACAGCAGCAAGGTATAGCATGAATGAGTGTAGAAAAAGACATATTCTTCAGTAATGTGCTGTCAACTTGTCACTCATGTAATTATCACTCTCCATCACAAGTCAAACGCCCAGAAGGGGGTGCGTTTGAGGGCCATAAATAAAATCAGTCATAAAATAGCTTTTCCCAGGTATCAAAACATGACTATAAACCAATAAAGATAGAAGAGCCTTCCCTAAGTGGTAGTGTGGCTACCTCAGTGGGACCAAATGGTTTTATAAAGGCTTAACTGAATTTTTTCGACAAGAATTTATAAAAGAAATTAATGCTGAAATGTCTGTTTGCCAGGAAATTCCTATGTGTCTGGACAGTTTTGTCCTCCCATTTAAAAAATAATAAAAAATTTAAAAAAAAGGGAAGAGAACTTACAGATCTCTTACAGAGAGAGCTTATATATAGTTCTCTTACAGAGAAGAGAACTTATAGGTGGAGTTCCCAGATTTGCTGCAGAACCCCCAGGTATGCCTGACTTCAACTTTTATTTAAGGGAGGAAATTATTAATACTGTGGTGCCTTTGAGAACTGTAGAAAGGAAAAACCAGCTTCAAGATGAAGCTTTCAATTTATTTCTGATTCAATTTATTTATTTGACCTGAAGAAAACTCAGGAGCTGTTAAGCACTGGACTTCTAACAATGTTCTGGCAAGAGATTGTGCATTTATATTGTACCAAAGCAGCCAGGAAAAAAGGGCAGCTCTTAAAATTACTATTATACTCTAAGGCTAGGGTAAAATCTGATTTTTTTTTAAAAGAGCACAGTTCAAATCCAAGATCGCCATCTCAGATAATAAATGATGAATACTGTTGAAATCAGGAGTCTTTTCAAACAAAACATCTGTGTGGAAGTTCTCATTAATTTGCTTGATTGAGATAAAAATGTACAAAATGAAGCTCAAAACTGAACAAAAGAATACACACTATACCATTTTTCCATACAGTATTTGCATATTTTTATATTTTGCATGTGGCTTTTTTGGATGTGGTTTTTTTCATTTTTACAAGTTTCTTCTTGCAGAGGATACAAATATTGGATTTTTTTTCTGAATATTTTGCTTTGAAAGAAATACAATCTGCAGGGAATTTTCTCTTGTTAAAGTTGAGATGAACATCTGAAAAATGTTTACAGTCAATAGGAAACCCAATGAAATTCAAATCTCTGAAAATATTTAGTTTTGTAGATAGGATTATTCTGGCTTTTTCACTCTAGATACTTGTTTGGTATTCAATACCCTTATAGCACCTAAATATTTTAGAATTCTTAAAATTCTGTAGGACATTTTCTTACTCATTAAGTGTGGAAGAATTGTTTAAAAGGGAGGATTTATATTCCCTTCTTCAGAGTGAGAAGTAAGAACATACTGAGGTCAGGTTCAGAGCAGGCAACTCAAACTAAAGAACTACATGAAAGCTCATTGAGTAGAAATACAAAAAGCTCTAAAGATCCTTATCATTTACTTAAAAATCAGTGTAGAAACAAGAAAAAATAGTTAAAATACAGTGGGACTGTAGGCAGGTAAGAGAGATCTGTTTCAGGTCCAAAGTGCTTAAATAACTTTTGACAAAAATGCACATAACTGTGCTACTATTTGTGTGTTTATAACTAGGTGCATGGACATTTACCAATGAGTAACCATAATGACTGTAAATAAAAAGGGTTTAGAACTAATTTGGTTGTCATTCTTATTAAATGGCAAAACAAGATGTGATTTAGTGACGATAAAATATTGCTGGATTGTCTTTGATTATTAAATTTTGAGTAGTAAAGCAGAATGGGCGACAGGGGCAAATCCTGGTTGACCTTGCAGCATTCTTCTCGGCTTTATAGAAGGCATCAGCTTTTCTTTTTCAGGAAATAAAACTATAAATGAGGCATCATGCTTATTATTAAACATGTGATTGATTCTAGCACAGTAAATGCCATAGAAACAAATTATTAGGGAGTTTTAGGGTAAAATGCAAAAAGGGGAAAAAAGTCTCCTGCTAGGAGAGGAAAATGACGGTTTCACTTATAAAGTGTGGGCAAACGCATGAGTTTATCTTAAAGGCAAACTTTATACGGGTCTGTTGTGTGTAATGTCTGGACTAATTGATTTTAGAAGCCGACAGAAATGTATTTGTTGGTTTTAACAGCTCTAGTCAATGCTCCTTGAGCAGGGCTTGCCCTTATGCTGCCCGTGTTCAGCTTTCCTCCGTTCTGGCCCAGGTTTTAGTAGGTGATGATGCTCTCAATCTCTTGCTCAAATACACTGAGCAAAATTCTGGAAATGAAGAGTGTAATTATACTCTATTTTAAAAATGATCTCCAGTTAGGGAGGGCACTTGGGAATTGATTTTCACTTTGTTTTGGTGATGAAGTACAAGGTTTTTTTTTTCCTTTTAGCTAGATGCTAAACCTATTTTTCTACTCTTGCTTCTGACTTTCTTTTTTAGTTTATTTCCTTTTATTTATTTATTTATTTTGGCCCAGCTGCTACTGTTCTTATTTCCAGCTAGTATGTGCAATGCATATTTGGTATGGAGGAGAAAATAAAGATCAGATCAGAAGATAGATGGTGATTGTACCTAAATGCTTCTCAGTACTGCAATGGAACTGCTTTTCTTTTCTTTTTTTCTTATTTCTTTTTTCTTTTTCCTACAGTTTGCAGATCTGGAGTTCAGAGTAATTGAGGAAATCTGTTCTCTCCTTAGTTCAGAGTTTAGCTATGCCTCGGGAATCCACCATAAATCAGCAAAGTGCACCATATATCTGTCTTTTTATTTGTTTTATTTGTTTTTAGAAAGTGTTTTAGGTGAGACTGAGAATGAAACAAATTTCTATTTAACATATTGTGTTTGTATTTTATATTTAATTTGTATTTAATATCAGCAGAGATGTTTAATCTGAAAACAGGTTATAGATTCAAAATTGCACTACAACCCCTCAGCCTCCAGGATTGTGTTCAACAGCATTGTAAAAGATGATTCATGGCTATGAAAATTGTCTAGCTTTGAGCTATTTGTTGTATAGGGTAAAATATAGAATATAAAAATAAATTTATTGATGTTAGCCTGGCATGCCCAGTTCATATCGGATTGCAAACTATGCTTCAACGTGGATTAAAGTGATAATTATAATAGTCATAAAAGTGGTTGATGCTGTCAGAGACCTGCAACTTGCCTGGCTATCAAGAATCTGGATGCTGAGAACATCTGGAATAGGTACAAAATACACATTATTAGAGAACCAAGGTCTGAATAATTACATAACAGATCACAGTATGAAAATTCATCTTTGTGGATATAAAACTAATGATAATTAATTCCTAACCCATAGGCAGAGCATGTTTACCTGCCCACAGGCAACATATCTGTATATACATCTCCTGGGATGTGATTTCCTGAGCGGATCAGTGCCAAAAACCTGTTGAGTACAATAATACGTGATGCACCAATCTGTAAATGGATCTTTGGGGTCAACAGTGCCCTTGTGCTTGGAGAGGTGCAAATAAAATGCACCACATTTGCTAAAATGAGGCAGGCAGTGTGTTGCGTTTGCCATGAGAGGGCTTCTTACTCTCGTCCATAGGGATTTGCTTGGGAACTCATATTTTTGCTTCACTGGAGGGTCAAGAAAGTGGCTCCAAAGAAGGCCCCCAGCCTTGAGCAATCCAAACCTTTCCTACCTTTGCCAACACAGGGTCTATAGGAGGAAGCGGTTGAGTGTGTCCACCAAAGGAGCTTTGGTCTTTGACTTTGTTCATGAACCAAAAGCAATCTTTACTCCGCGCTAAGGTTAACCGTGGAAGCCATCCGATCCAGAATAATTAGTTTATTCTTTTCTCTATCCATTTCATACAGATATCTTTCATTTCAAAAATTGTACAGCCCATAAGAAATGCAGAAAATCTTGCCGAAGGTAGCTCATGCATAAGATGCAAACAGACTTTACAAGGCAAAGGTTAAATATCTAGAGAAGAATATTGCAGATAGGTAGACCACTATGTTGGCTTTTTGCTAGGAGCAACAGCAAAAAAAAAGTCTATCTTTATTCTGCACCCCGCAGAAAAGAACTGAACTCCACCTTTTCCCTTTTATTTCTTTCCTCTATTTCTGAATAACCTCAGCTTTGCTGATTATTTCAGCCTCTCCAGGAGAAAATGAACTGTGAATGATGAATTAGACATCAATTCATGTCCATGCAGGGTCCAGCCCTCGTGCTTTCTCAGTCTGGATACATTAAAATAGTACCAGAAAGCCACTTAAACTGGAATACTTAATGCTGGGTTTGAGAAAAAAAAAAAAAAAAGGAAGAAAAAAAAGGAAAAAAAAAAAAAAAGGGAAAAAAAAAAAAAAAAGACAGACTATGAGTGATAATGGATGCGATTTTAATACAGGTTTAGAAACTGGCAGTAGGGAGCTATTCAAAGGCTTTCTGAACATATCACTGGAGAAAAGGTTAGCAGACTTGCAAGCCAAGAAAGGATCAACTTATCTGAGAAGCTAAAATAACTTTTTAATTTTTTTCCCCCCACAATGAATTTCTTGACAAATTAAGTCTTTGACTGCTGTCCTAGATGGCTCGTCGTGGGCATGTTTTTTGCTAGCGAAGAGCCCCTGGTTTGTTTGTCAATTTGTTTTGGAGGAATTAAGTGGAAATACAGGTTTTTATACCCAGTATTCTTCCTGCAGGACCCCTTAAAATATTTAAATGCAAATAATAAAATATTTAGAATTCTATTGCAATTAACTTGCTGAATTATCCAGGATTTTTGCTGTGGAGGTGTATTATCCAGGATTTTTGGAGCTGTATTGAAGAACCTCAATTACAGGGATGTTGCCCACCTGAATTGGAATCTAAAGCCTGGCTTTCAATATTGATGAATTGAGTCTTCTGTTTAAGTGAACCAAAGTTTCCTCCTGTGTGTAAATATCCATCCAAGCAGAGCATTGATCACGATATAGCTCCTAATCCAGGTTCCACTGAGGTCAATATGAGCTCTTCCATTGACAAAATACTTACATCACCCTCTTTAATGAGTCTGATGCAGCTCACTTGGCATTTAATTTGTGTTTGCATAAGCTTTGAAAGCCTCTTCGTGATGTATGGATACGAATATAAAGAAAAATAATCTCCTTGCCTAGAGACTAGTCCTACCTGTCTGAGATGATCTTTTTATTTTAGCATAATATTATTTTTTATTTTATCATAATATCATTTTTATTTTATCAGAATATCATTTTTGACTTCCGATCTACATAAGACATGTGAGGCAAGCATTATTTTCCTTTTTTTTTAAATTGGGAAATGGATTATAAATATTTCATCAAGCCTTTACCTCATGTCTCCTCCTCTAAAGTTACTGAAATGAGTGCAAGGTTATTTCCATGCTAACGAATAGAGCATATATTTATAAAAGATGTTTCTGCAAGATTTCAAGTGTTCTAATTTGATCCTCAGCAAAAAAAATACTAAATACAAAAGATACCTTGTTGTTTTGGGTAGGTGTGTGTATATATATATTGATATAAAAAGTATTTTGCATTTATCCCCAGGTGGAAGGAGCACTTGGTCTGAAAATACATTTTTTTTCCCCCATTTATGTTACAGGAGTGAGGGAGCCAACAATGATGGGATTATCAGAAAGCCCAAACCCCAAATTTTATTCAGCACAAACCATAAAGAAGATGTGTTACATCTGCCTTTCACCCTGTAAACAACTAGTGCTTCTTCATGTCTAATAATACCATAATTGAGTATAATTAAAGTCCCTCATGCAGATTCACTGCAGTAAAACATCTGGGTACACATCTGGGTACAACAAGCAAAATGCATCACTTTGAGTGGACTTTTCATGAGAAAATCAACGTACAGTTCAGGTACAGACCCAGTCGATAAACCCTTTAACCGTTGGGTTCTAGAGGTTTTACTCATTTTCTAGCATTTTTGGCATGCGTTGTGGTTGACAGAGGTGCAGAGGTACCATTTTGCTGTGGTCGCTGTTGAGGTCACTTGAATGACCACAAACCAACCCTGATGTTGTTACTGCTGTTACTGATGAACCTCCAAGCAATATGTATTATAAGCAGGATTTATTAAACACTTTTAATAATGCTAATTTTATTACCATTAACAGGACTAAGACTGCTTTATAAAGAGGAAAAAATGTTTTACGTGCTGGTTTCATGGTGCTCTTAGCCCTTAACTTATGAATTGCAATTTTTTATTTTGAAGGTTGATTGTCAGTATATATTTAAGGAAAGCGAAAAGGCGTCTTGCGGAATAAAGAGGCCTTGAAAGAATATGTGCAGCTTGTTAAATCACCTGTTAAGAAGAGAGCCACTAAGTACAGTGTGATTTTGCAGTTTTATATGTATAGACACTTCTGAATAATTTTCTCCTCTTGAATTTGAATGTCATAGACCTCGCGTATGAATTTGCAATATTTTAGCAAGTGTTAGGCACAGAGAGAGATTTATTTTTCTGTACCTTTCATTTATTTTGTGATATAAGTTCTTCGGGAAGATTCTTCCTTTTTTATTATTATTATTTTTCCCCTTCCCTTTCCTTCTCCTTTCCGTTTTTCTTTCTCCCATTGATTGTGTTGGATTCATAAATACAAGTGAAATTATGTTATGGCTGAAATAAACATGCTGGTTTTGACTGGTCGATACATAACCTAGCAAGTGATGCATTTTGGAGCTAGTATTTAATTGTATTTAAAACAGAAATGCCTTTCTTCACCACACGCCTATGTGGGTCTTTGCACACATGAGCCCCAAGAACCCTTTGGGTTACACTGAGTTAATGGCAACTATTTTCCACGCTGGTCTTTCTTGTTTAGGCAGCATTTTTGTGCAAGAACAGGATAATAGCGTCTTCGGATGATCTGTTTGCATGGTGCAATGAGCAAAGCTAACGGTGCCTTGATACTATGCAGACAAATTTAACGCTGAGTTATTTGAAGTTGTTCTTTAGGCAGAATTTAAGGGTAAATGAACTATGCAATTTTTTTTTCCAGTCTATTCTGCTTATTATGATGTGCAAAGGGTGAAGAATGGGTGGAAGGACACGACTGTTACCGGAATTGCTGAGTGGATGAGTTTGGGGGCATGAGAGGGAAGTGGGGTGGGATTATTTTTTTTTTTTCATGCTATGACAAGTGTCCAGAAATAAATATTGCAAGTAGATACAATATTCTTATGCACGTCATTTAAGAAGGAAGTATGCTCTGAAATGGTTTGTATAATAATCTAGTGCATTAAAAAGAGAAAGGAAATAAATAAATAAATAAAAAGAATTTCCTTTCAGGTCGTTCTGAAAAACTTGCCAGCAGGAATAAACAGGTTCTGGTATTCCTTTGAGAGACACTTTAATTTTGTAAGACCCAGGGCCCAAAGTCTATTGACTTTGTAGAGCCAGAATGAGCCCTCGCTAGATGTCCCCCAGGTTTCGCTAAGTTTTTATGTATTATATAATATTTCAAGGTGATTTTTGAAGTGAGAGTAGCATCAGAGTGAGATGTTCTGCTTGAATGTTGGAGCCTTTTAATGAAATGCAAAGTAATGAACCTATACTGTCAAAATGAAAGATATAAAGTCCTGCTCTTCTCAGGTCGGCAAGGTTCAGTAAGTGACGTGCTGGCCTGAACGCGTCTTATTCCATCTTCTGGATGCAGTCGCTTCTCAGCTTTGCCTGAGAGAGAAGCTGTAGATAGTGAAATTTGGTTTTTTAAAACTCTAGGTAGGCTCTGTTCCTGCTGATAGTGCTAAATCTCCTAACGCTGAAGGACATAAACCAAAACCTAGGTATTAAACCAGCCATGCAACTTGCCTGCAAGTCACAGTAACAAAATGAGTTATTTACATTTGATGCCTTTCCAGTTACGTGGCTGTCCTTGCTCTTTATGTGCCCAGTATTTTGGGACTTAATTTCTAGCAACGTGGAAGGTGCTGAGTGGCAGCAGAGCAAGAATTGAGGAGCCTGGAAGCAAATGAAATGAACGGAGTTTGGAAGTGTACCACCTTCATTGGGAAAAATGTAGATTTTCTGTGAATGGAGATAGCAGCCTGGGTAGAGAGAGGTTTAGAGCTAACTGAGATGGGAAGATTAACCTAACTGTGCAGCGAGAGGCAATGAAAAAGCATTCAGTGCCTCTCCATATGCCAAAGGCCTTGCTGGTTATCCAAGGAGATTCATGTAAGTGAAATATGCTTAAAGGTAATGATGGCGAGGCCGCAGCTAAGAGCTTCTTTGGGTGTGCGGCAGAAAACCCGACCAAAGGCGGTGTTAGATGTATAAATTATGGAGACTATCAGAATCGAAAAGGGTAATGTCACCTATCAGCAAGTAAATGGTTTTAATGTGAATGGTTTTGCTATTAAAGCCTAAAGCTGGTAGATTAGACGTGAAAAGTCAGCTCTGTGCAGAGGACACCTCCATATTTACTCAGTTCGTATTTTAGTGGTTGTAAGACCTATTTAATAATGTTGTTTTCATGGGATTTAATGACTTCCTTTCCACCTTACAACTCTATGAGTCTGTGTGAGACAGAAGAGCCAACGGGCTGCTGCTCTGCTCTCCTTTTCACTGATTTCCACCTCGAGTTCCAACTTATTTTAGTTTTACAGATTCTTGTCTTCAGCTTCCAGGTAGGGTGATTCCAAATGAAGATTAATCTTGCTCTCACTTCAGTATAAACCATGTTCACGTGTGCAATCAAGAAGATCTTTGAGTGTTTGCTTTAGAAACACCTGGGCAAACATGTGCTTTGCGAGTGTAAGCAGCGATTTTAGTAAATAATTCTGTTTATATTTTCTTAAGTATCGTTGCTTAAAAAAAAAAAAATCAAACCAAGAACCCCCAGCCAAATCCACGGCATAAATTTCTAAGAGTTTACACTAAGGTACCTTGAATTATAAATTGCGAGTAGAGGAAAACAAAGCAAAACAACCCTTAGATTTATGGAAAGCAACTGAACACAGATTTTTTCCTTGGCATTTGTTGAAAGAAGCATCCAATCAAGTTTATCATCTTGGACCGAATTTCTTATGTTCTGTGGAGCATACTCCAATTTTCCCTTTTGTTTTAAGCTTCCTTTTCAGGCAGGGACATTTATGTAGCATAAATAAATAATTGAAGTGTTTATAAAAGTTGTATTTCAAAGACAGCCTTTGCAAACCTAGAGGGAACACAGAATCAATTTTCCTTTGTCCTGACATAGTACATATTACTCGGCGAGCAGCAGACTCGGGGCTGGATTTTGAAGACTAAAAGCTTAACTTATGAAAACTGGGAAGTAGAGTGATCTCTGGGGACCCGAATCTTTCTAGGCACTTGTCTCCATTGCATCCTGCTGAAAATTAGAAGCTGTTCAAATGGGGCTGTGTCTATTCAGTCATGTCAGAACTACTAAAACTAGAGGAGAAAAATGTTGCATGAGAACCATTTGCACTGATTCTGTGTCGAGGTGCTGATGGTAGAAGTGAAACAACCTGCTATTAGGAATTTGCCATTGCCCATTGAACCCATTGTGGGGTTGGTTTTTTCACTCTCTAGCCACCTAATGTTTTGTGTTATGCTTTAAAGGAAATATATGGGCGTTCCAGCATATCGAAGTGTTTAAAAAATGGTTAGAGCATTCTAATTTATGCAAATTGATAAACAGCAGAAGGTACAAGACAAGAAACCTGCGCTAAGTGAATGCCCGTGGGAGAGTAGAATTGGCTACTTGGGACAGGTGGCCTTTAAATGCTCAAACAAAGCATAAAAACTCCTGGGAATCCCATAGAAAAGTGAATACATCCCTAAAGAAATTGCTTAAGACAGTCTTGCCAGTTGCAGGTAGTTGAATTATTTTATTATTTTTTAATGCAAGGAACCATCCAGCTTCATTTGCTCTTTTTGTGCTGCTAAAAAGGGATCCAAGGGGTGATCCTTGCTGAGACCAACTGCCTGCTTATTGCATATATTTACTTATTGCATATATACGTATATTGCATGTACTTATTTTGGAAATTGGAGATGTTTTACATCTCATTAAAGATATGCAAACTAAAAAAAATCCATGCTTTTTCATTAGTTATGTCTGCAACATATTGGCAAAGTAAGCTGAAGATAATTAATGTGGAAACTTCAAAATAATGTTGAGCTAATTTTGAGCTTGAAAATGCTTTTCCTAAAGTCTTATGTTGATAGAAGAGATACTTTTATCTCTTCTATCCAAAATCTCTTCTATCTCTTTTATCCGAAACATCATTTGGTGTTAAACAAATAATTTGTTTTTTCATATATCTGTCATCTGAGCTGTCTATTGCCAAAATAGAGCTGAATGATATTAAATGGCATATTAATTGATTGTCTTTGCTAAAGTTTGAAGTCTGTGAAGGGAATTGTAAGATCATTGTTTAGCTTCAAGATCTGATAATGAAATAGCGCTGATGTGTTGGAGAGGTGAATTTTTTCCACCCTTTTTAGAAAGAGTTACTGGAAGGAGGGGGAAAAAGGGGGAAAAAAATCAAATTGCAGTTGTACCAGAAACAGATGTCTCAGTTCACTGATCAATCTTTTTCAAAAAGAAAATTTTTAAATGAAAAAAATAGGCTATTTTGACTCTCCATCAAATTGTGGCATGATGAGATCTGCTTCCCCTTGGCGTATTTGTTAGTTTGGGTTTGCACTGGAAGGAGGTTTAGGTGGGAAGAGATAATTCTGCAGAGTTTTGCTAGCTCTGAGTCATCTCGCTCTCAAATTGCAGGCTGTCACCAAACTTCAGATTTCTAAAGGTTTATTGTGTGGAAGATCTTTCAAAACATGAAAAATCTTCCACTCTTCAGGTCGTGTTAGATGCAGCCTTCTTGCTTCTTACTCATCCTGCACAATGTGCTCCTGCCAGTGTTTGGGTCTGATGTGTGTACTCGTGTGCAAGACATTTGGCTGCATAACACACCTATTTATCAATATTAAGAGAAAGCAAATTATTAGTTTAATTTAAATTAAGTGGACAATCTGGAATCTAAAACCCCTTTGGGAAGTGGTGGGTTATGGATGAACGGAGACTGCCTTCCAACGTGCCGAGGAATGTTTTGGGGAGCTCACGCTTTGCTGTTCTGTGTTAGACAGAGCTATGAAGAACTGGAAAGGCAGCTGAAAGAAGTCTTTAAGGAACGGAGCAATATCCTTCGGCAGCTCTCGAAGACTTCTAAAGAGCTTGAGGGAATTAAAGTAAACCTCCAGGTGAGCTTATGTCCTCATTTCTGTGGCTCGTTTTGTTCATATTGGTCTCAATTTCTTGTGAAAGGTGATTTACGTGAATATTTATTTATTCTCTTAATCTTGTACTTAACCTAAACCTGATATTTTTATAGAAAAAATAATCCAAATGAATTGGACCCTTTGCCCATGCACTGAACAACTGAAGCAAATGTGAAAATATAATATAGTAGAGCAAAAAAGGAGAGAGAACCAAGTGCCTTAGGGGGACTTCTGCAAAGGATGCATCAGCAAAAGGAGATGCTCTGATGTGCCACTCTGAGTTGGAGCCTACTGAACCTGCTCTCTCTTATTTTATTGTTGCTGTTGAGTACCATACTTTTTATTATAGCTTTTTTTCTTCTTACTTTTTAAGAGGGATTTTTCCTTGTAACACAATTATGCTGGAATGGGATTTCCTGTGCAAGAAAATTCAAGGCTGTGCTTAGCAAATCTAGCCCAACAGAGATGAGGCCAAGCACTTGTGCTATTATTTTCTGCATACACATATTTGTCACACATCTTTAATGCTTTTAGCCATTTGCTTGTTTCTAAATCATTGTTTTGGATCAAATCTCCTTTAATATTTGAGACAAAGCAACCGTGTGCCGCTAGCAGTGATGAACTACGGTAAAAAATCAGACTGTTCCCCTTTTCTTCCTCGCAAATGGTGATGTGTGTAATTCACTGGAAGCCCTTTCTGAAAGAGGTCCCAGATTAATCATTTTTTACAGGTGAATAATGTTAAAGATCTCTTTGGTAACACATTTCCTACTTTGTTCTCAGTCGTTGAAAGACGATGAAGCATCAGCCAAGAATGATGTGCAGAAACTGCTGGAGCTGGGCCAAAAGCAAAGGTAACGTCCCATCTCCACCCTGCTTGAGTCCCAGACTGAAAACTGTGCGGTCTGGAAGCACTGGTGTGTTCCAGACAGAATTTTTCTGCCATGACAGAAAAATAAGGGCAAGAATAAGGCTATTTTGGAATGATTTTCAAACAAATGACATTGAACACTTAATGAAAGAGTGACTTTACGTGGCTGGGAATGCAAACATAGTCCTTAGTCACTGCCTATTGTAACCTAACTAGCATTATTTAACACAGAGTGACTTAGTTCTCTTATTTCTTGGAGTTCGAAATTATGGGTCCCTGTATCTGTACAAGTTTGCCATGCAACATCACTGACACAGGGATCCCTTTCTCTGAAATAATGCGATGTGATGAATGCATATCTCCCATTTTTGCCTTAAGTTTGTAATAAACGATTTTTTTCTAGTGAGTATTTTGTCGTTAGAAATGTGATATTGTGTTTAACCGAAGCTCTGTAGCACATATGAAATTGCTTTGCTATAGAGGAGGCTTGTGATTAAACGGCCTGCCGTTCTTCAATACAAACCAGGTTAGAGCTGTAATACAGTAGCCAGGGATGTGTCTTATTTTTGCTTCAGCTGAGATGGATCAAATCCCTAAGGGAATTTAGGATATTCTAGATAAATCTGTTGAACGATTAAGGCAAGACTTATGGACTATCGAGTAAAATTTTTAATGGACTTCTTTAGTGGAAGATGCAAAATTTGAGTTCTCTGAGGGGAAATGTCTACTGCTTAGTAATACTAGCAAATATTCCAAATCTCCCGCTCACCTCATCTCACGAGTTCTATCCAAAAACACACATGGATTTCTGTTTGTAGGGAGGCAACTGCTGAGCATGATTCAGACAAGTGTTTTCTAGAGAGAGTCCCATAATCAGGGTCACTCTTGGACCTCCCTACAGCTCTGTAAGGCTATGGGCAACGTGACCAGCAGAGCAGCTCAGTCCACTCTAGTTAAGAGCAGGGAAATTCAGGCTCCATCACTGATCTGCCAAAACCCAGTGAAAACAACACCTTTTGGTTTCTTCTCCCACTATAGGCTAGAATATTCTGCTGCATTTTGTGTTGTGTCTTTCTAGAAGGTCAAGTGAAGGTTTAATTTTATCAGCTTGGTTTTTTTTATTATTTATTTTTTAATAGTGTAAACTATTTCTCATTGATAATAGCACAGTCTCTTTTTATTTTGCTTTTATTGTGCCAATCCTTTTAGCCAGGAATTATGCCCTGGCAGGTGTTTAGCGCAGCAGGATGCTCGGTGGATGCACAAGGTAGCCAATTTCCATTACAGATCATTTTTGTTTTGCGCTAGCGCTAGAGTTCGTGGGGTCATTATGAGTTTATGAGCAAGACAAATAGACGGAGCACGGCTGGGTGTCACGCTGAATAATTAAAAGTGCATTTTGTTGAAACGAATGGATTATTTCTTAATGGACACTTGTAATGAAGTTGCTCTTCTGTGTTTGCAACAAACTAGGGAAGAAATGAAATCTCTCCAGGAGGCCTTTCAAAAGCAGCTTAATGAGGCAACTGAGAAAGCCGAAAAGCAGCAGGCGACCGTGAGTTATTCCTTGTCCCTCCTTCATTAGTTTTGTTTATTTCTTCTGTCTTCTTCTTTTTTTTTTTTTAATTCTCCTGCCTTGAGAATTTTCCATTATCTCGAACATCTTTGTATGGGGGAAAAGGAGAACTTTGATTTCATGTATGCATTGGTTCTCTCCAAGCTTCATCAAAAAGGAGCTGAAGAAAGTTTGGATACTCGTGTTCCCTAGTTTCTGTGGGATTTGAGGATAGGAACTCTTGCACGTGGTGGCATAAATAGTGAACAAGACATGAGTGTATTATTAACTCAATTATTAGTTTAGGAAATAAAGATATTCCCAGGGAAGTTAATGGACCTATTCAGTGCATTGGGTAAGAACAGAGCTCTCGTGTTCCTCTGAGCAGTTGAACTGTGGGTTGTTCTGTTAAGTCCAAACTTAATGTCAGGTTATTCAAGTGTCAAACCTTGGATTCTTAGGATTTGAATCTTGGATTCTGAGTATTTGAGTCAAGTTTAAAATATTTTTTAGATTTTCTGGATATTCAGGCCATTATATATCTTGGAAAAATGCCTTTTTTTCAAGATGGTTTTGCACTGAGCAAATAATAGCGTCTTGGAAAAAAAAAATTGCTCTTCAAAAGTTGAGCAAAATATACTCTTAAGCATAAGGCAAAAATATGAGGTGCAAACAATAGGAGGAAAAAAATCCATTTGAGTTGAGAACAGAATTTGACTGGAAGTGTTGTCAGCTGGTTAGAGGGGGAAAAAAATTCTTCAGCTCTATTTTAAAATTCACCAATAATAGAGTAATAAATTTGCCACCGATTTTAAGGAAAGCTGAACTGAGTCCTTGGTTTGTGACATTTTTATTTTTTTTATTACCTCAGGGTAAAATGTACATAATAAAACTTAGCGGTACAGGGAAAGTGAATGAATATTCACGAAATGCTTCAGGAGCCTTGGATGAAAGCTGTGATGGAAATGGAAATAAATATTGCTGTCACACGGCATTACTTTACACCTGTTTTCTCCATGCGTTTTGCATATTTCTGAAAGCAAAATGAATATTATGGAAGAAGGTCTAGGTAGGTTGGGACAAGCCTTGTTCAAGGCTGGGAGCTTGGACTTAATTCTGATTTAATGAACTGTAAGCCTGGTTTCTAATCAAACTTTTGCACAGTTTATTCTACAAGACCTAATGAAGTGAATCGTGATTTATATCAGTGTAAACAAGAATAGAATTACATTTTCCAAGGCCCTATGCATAAAAAATTGGAGTTAAAATAAAAGTATATGTTTTTCTGCTCTTGCTAAGGAGGCATAATATGTTGCTTACAGTATTTTAATTGGTACTTTCATGCTGTGTATTTTCAATGGGCAACAGGGCATAATTCCAATTCCTGTTGTCCTCTTGAACCATCAGTAAAAACTGATGGAGCTGTTTGGTTTGGAACCCTGTTATCTGTATTTAGTGCCAGAATAAATACATGAGTAGATTGTAACGGGGTGTTAGGCAACAAATGATTATTAACAAACAGCCAAGCTAGCATTTTATCATATATGTCTCTAAATGGGATGGGGAAAAGCTTCCTCCAGAAGCAGGGTTAGGCAGTTTGTTAACAACGAGGCAGCTATATCGGCAATTATGAACTATTCTGGATGAGTGGAAGAGAAATATGTAAAAACAGTCAAGCTGTGACAAAGCTTGCCCTGTATTTTACTTCATGCCCCCATTAGTATTTTCTGCCGTTCTCACAATTTCTGAAAACCCTTGGTGATATTTAACTTTGCGATTAAAATACAGTCTGTTGAGACAAAGGAGAAAACATGTCTGGGTAAATGCTTGTTCCTGCTTGCTGAGAGTTCATTATGAAAATCTAGAATTAGGGGAAACATTTACACGTATGGATTGTAAAGATAAATCTGCACTAGCATGGGTGAAGGGAGGAAGAAATGAGTTTTAAAGATAAATAATGGCTCATTTCTCTTGGGATGCGACTGCCTCTCTATCCGCTCTGGTCTGTTCTTCCCTTAAATACGGATCAGGGAGAATCTCCAGTGGTCAAGCCTGGTTCTGACCATCCTTGGATATTTCGAAGTACTGTAGGATGAGGGGGGAAATTTTCCTTGAAACTTCAAGAACAATAGGGTCATTTTGACAGTAGGCTTATTTTTTTTCTTTTAATTAGCAATAACACATCCTTGACAAAATATATAAAATTTAATTTAGGGAGATCCATCATCAAAGAGGAGTCAAGGGTCACCACAAACACATGCCTGAAATACTTTTTGCTAGAAAGATGCTCATTTTATTACAATATTTCTTAAAATATTTATTAAACATTAATACTATATTTTGTCTACTTTATGGCAAGTATGGCCTGCCTCTATGACAAAAATCTGAAATCTGCTTCTCCATTAATATAGAGTATGATTCTGTGCATGGTAATTTGAACTTAAGACCACAAAAATGAATGTTGAGGATGTTAGGGTTGCCAGATATGCCCATATGCTGCCATAGTTAATCGTGGTGGTGAACACCATGAGTTTCTGTCCTGTCTTAACTGCTTGTGTCTCAGTTCCAAGTAAGATGGAACAAGACAGAGGCCAGCAAATAAGCATACAGCTGAGCTTTGGCTTTTATTTCTGTATTCTTCCACCCTTCTTCTGTAATCAGTAGCCAACTACGGTCTGACTTTTAGAGCTGGATCGTTGCCACCTGCTAGAGCATTTTGTTTTTCAACGGGGAAAAAATTTAATTTGAATGTTTCAAGGTCACAAGCTGCAGAGAGTGAAGGCCACTGGGTGGAAGATGTTGCTTTTAATAAACGTAATGAGCTCTGAAACGCACGCAGCTCTGAATATTTTGAGTGTCTACCTCCTGGAGACAGAGGCAATGCCCTTGCTTTGCTATCAAAGTTCAGTCTTGGAACACCGACATATTTTCATTATGGATTTTTGTAATTACAGCTAGATATTTAATTAAAGGCAGGCAACATTTGGAAACATCTGAATGTCAAACGAGCAAAGAGTTAGCGGGAAGGTCAAAAAGATGTAGAAAAGAAAATTTTCAGTTTCTACGCCGTTAATATAGAGCCGAACTTAAATGCCTATTCAGGTATGTTACATTGTCAGGTTTTGGAGACTGAAAATAGAATTCTTGCTCCTCGTGCTCCTTAGAAGTGGTTCGTGCCTTGCTGCTGCTTGCTGCAGAATAGGGAATATTGGGCTTTGGCTTCTGGAGCAGCGTTGTAGAGCAGCATGACAGCTTTTCTCAGGGGTTGACTGGAAGCATCAGGTAAATAGTCTGGTACAGAATCATCTGCCTGAGAGCAGCAAATTAAGGAGACACAGATGCATTTAAATGGACGGGTAGGTTGCCTCTGCATTACCCCCTGTAACCAAGCTGTGTAAAACCCTCCTATGTAGCCTTCTATAGCCAGACTTTATGACTAAGTGCCTCTTCAGGTGTTAAAGATTAAGTAGAATGACTTTATTGCTATAAAAGCAAAAAAAAAAGTCTGATTTTTTTACCTAATATTGGTATACTAAAAAGAAACATCATTGTTATGTATTTCTCATTATTCAGAAAAGCTAAAATGGTAAGATCATGCTAGGTGAGATGTCCATAGCAGTGATATCAGATACCAGGTATACGTGAGTAGTAATTAACATAAATTGCTGGTTTAATCAACATAAATTAGCAGTGAAATGAACGCTGTTGTGGTTTGACATAAATATCTGCCCTCAGAAGATCCAGGCTAATACGGGCTCTGCGTAGAGAGCACCCAAAGAGCAATTTCTGTATCATATATTTTAAATTATTTCATATCTGTGTATGATGCGGAAAGGATATGCTTTGAAGGAATAATGATAGTCTTGAAACGACTAAGAAAAGAAATGGTCTTTAACAGAGGTCACTGACACTTTTTGTCCGTGTTTAATGTTAGCTGGTAAATCATTTGAACACATAAAACACCTGAATATCTGAATACTGATTTTTCTTATTTTTCACCTGGTCTTAAGTTTTACACTTGGTGACTTTAATCCATGTATATTTCATAATCAATTCCAACCTTTTGGACACCAATAAATAACACTTCAGGGTGTGGGAATGGGAGTGCTAGTTTGCAGTTAGGGCCTGATGTAAATAATTTGCTCATCGCTTTTGAAAGCTCTGGTAGGACGAAAGTAGAAATTGATGCTTGAAGTGATAAGTATATTTCAAGAGCTTACGCTCCACTGTTCTTTACATTTACAGATTAACTTTTTGAAGACTGAAATGGAAAGGAAGAGCAAAATGATCCGTGACCTCCAGAACGAGGTAAGAGGGATGCTGGATTGTCAGCAGTGTGTTAGAAGTCCACCTCAGAGCAAGTTTAATTTCGGAACAATATTGAATAGATTTTTTTCCTCCCCTATTTAACTGTAAAGCACTGAGGCGTGTCGGATTTCTTTTTTTCCACAGCCTTGTATTAGAATTGTGAAATGATGAAAGTTTCGAGATATTCTGAGGTCTGCCGCTTTACTGTGTCAAGCAATACGTGTTATTCTGGTGCACACATTCATTTTCATTATGGCATCATGATATTTTAGAATGTGGAGCTAAATCATTCAGTGCAAACATACTAAATAGGCTATTAAAATAAATTAGAATGATTTAAATCTAATTTTCTACTGTAGTCTTTTAATTCACACCATATCTCTGTCTGCTGCTGTACTGAGGATGAAAAATAGCCCATGATTAATTATCTGATTCCTCCATACAGAAATGAAAGGATATTTTTGTCTGGGGGTATTCAGCTAGCAAATCTTCGTATGAGTATTTTACTTAGTTACTCAGCTATGGGATAGTAGTTTAATTTTATCCTATTAACATGAACTCCGGAGCACTGCACGAACATAAAAATAAACCGCTTAGAGACTGAAGGCAAAAAGAGAAAGCAGAAAGGGAAATTAATTATCCTGACACTGCTCTCATTTTTCTCTTTGTTGTTAACACATTCTACTCCAGTTTCTCATAAATTTTGAAGTGTGAACGAACCCATCGAGCATCCTACATATTCACAGGTACCTTTGGTGCATACTTTTCCTGTCCATTGCTTCATTTGGCTGCCTGCTGTATGGCTAGGTTGCTTTTTGAGAAGACCAGGGCCAAGTAGAAGTCTTGTTGCACTTGAGAGTTGTGGTTTCGCAGAAAGGTCCAGTCCTGTAGGTCATTGCTACATGGAGGAACTTCATTTACATTGTCGTTCCCTGCTTCCAAGAAACGAAAGAAGACGAGGAAGGACATAAAAATCTCGAAATTGAGATTCTTAATAGAGTCAAGTTGAAGGAAACTCTTCTAAAATGTTTCCTGTAAGCTTTATTTCAGGTATACGTAAGCTTTATTTCATGAATGTGAGTCTCAAATGGGTACATTTCTATTAAGCTTTATGTTATATTTTAAACATAAGAATTTTTTCAAAAAAAAAAAAAAATCCTGGATTTTTTCAAAAATTATGGCCTGATTTGTGTTGCTCATCACTTTTTAAAGAGATAGATAGAAAAAGCTTTTAACAAGCAGACTAGAAGAAAAAAGGGCAATGTTCTTCTCTAGGAAGGTTGTGAGTTAATGTCTAGATGCTCTAAATGGCATTGCAGAACCTTTGAGTGCTTGGTACAAATGCTTCATATTTGATGTGGGTATAAAAGGATTAAATCTTGTGGAAGGAATGAAGTGAGAAAGACATGACTAAGGAAAAGGGACTTAATTTGATGTGAAATAAAGAGAGATGAGGTGTAGCAAAAATGCAATGAGGAATTCAGTGTACTAGGTTTTCAAAATTACATGAGAAGTGATAAAGGATCTCTATTTTTTTTCCTTCTCCCCATCAAAAAAAAATCAAGCTTTGGCACAGCCATGTGTTTAAGAGCAATGGTTTGTAGCTAGGAAAGATGAAAGTTTAACACAAGTACTGAAACTACTCCATTAAAATAACGCATTTGTCATTCTTTTGTATGCAAGCACACAAGCATGGGTGAACAGAGGAAAAGTCCACAAGTGATTTTATTTAATTAAATCAAATCTTTGAAGTATTTCCTGAATAACATGATATCCTGTTGAATAACAGGAGGCTGTTAAGTCTGTGTTTCTGTTGTTTGTTTTGGGGGTGGGAGGAACAGACAGGTTGTGTGGATTTTTTCTTTTGTTTTCTCAAGTGACCAAAAAAATCTTCTGTCCTGACACTTACTATTTGGCATTAAGGACCGAATGTTTTGGGTGCAACTCTAAACATGCATGAATTAACTTCCTAAATTAAATTCTTTAATGGTTAGATGTAAGTCATACATTTGGTTGTTCTGTTTGTTTGTTTGTTTTTTCATTAGTTTTCTCTTGGTAATGATATAAAGGTCATCCAAAGGGGAGTGTTATAGGTGACATACGTTTATATACCATTTTCTTGAGGTCAATGAGTTGGGAGTTTTCCCCACAACTTCATAAGAGGCACCTTTTCCCATAGGCTGAACTGAAAGGAAGAGAAATGAATTTAGTCTTTCTCCTGGGGCATTGCAGCTTGGGCTCGCATCATGCTGGTTTGGGTTATGACAATTATGTTATCCCTGCATTCCCTGACAATGTTCCTATGTTCTTCCCATGGGGCCTGGTCCTTCTTCCACATTATGACAATATAAATATATATTAAGGTATGCTCATTCCTTACAGATTCTATTTACGACAACCTTACGTATTTGTAAAGTTGATACGGTGGTTTATAGCAAGCTGTACATTTCGTTGCTGCTTAGACTGTGGCAGAATTTGGAAAACTGTGAATTACATTAAAGAGCTATAGGAGTACAGGCAATATAAAATAAACCAGGGGTAGAAAATGAATTTGCTTGTAGCTCCCAGTAATATTTGTTCTTCTAAGAGGCATGTTTTTAAATAACTACCCTGTAAACAATGCTTGGGCTCGATTCATGTATAAATTGTGGTTACAGCTTTAGTGCCGAGTAAATCATCCTCACGCAGAATTTTAGCCGATCTTTCTGTGCTTAGCCACACTAATAAAAGGTAAAGTTGTGGTAGTTTAAAATCCCACCTGATCTATAGGGAATCTCATGCCCTGCGGGGTGAATTCAATCGAACTGCTTTGAGTTATGGGGAAAGAAACCTCCCCGAGCGAAGCCAAAATGAAATTTTAGGCCTTTGAGACTCTGTCCTGCCACTGCCCTGCATAGGAGGACATTGTAGTTCTTGACTCTTTGTGCTCTACAGGTAAAATTAAATCCTGTCCTCGTTGTTCTAAGTATAGAACCTGCCCTTCTCATTTCTACTCAGTTTTCCCAGGCTGCTCAGGACTCCTTATTAAATTCTTAGTCCCAACATCCACCTTTGCTGCCTCCAAAACATATCTGGATTCCTAACTTTTGTCTTCCTCACTAGCTGCTGGGTTTTGATGCCGCCTAATGTGATAATACCCAAGGTAAACTATGAAATTTCTTGTGTAAAAATGGCCAAGGTCGGACTGTAGAGGGCACAGGGAGTAGGGAGACGCTGGGGTTGTCTGATGCTGAAGCATAATTTTTGCTATTGAGAACTCTGCACTAAACTGGTCTGCTGTTACTTCATAGCCTTTTTAATTCCGGGCGAAATTAAGTGTAACTGCAAAATGTTAACTTCATACGGTGAAGTATTTCTCCTTTTACACAGGTTGATAGCCTGTGACTTTATAGAAATTCTAGTCCTCTCCTGAGACTCTTTATCCCTTATTCTTAATTTAACAAACTAAATACAATATTTGGAATGATAATTCCCATTATTGGATAGATATTTGAAGAGGTTAAAAATAATAAAATACTTAATTAAAATCCATGTTAGAGTTAGTCTAGGAAAAAGAGCTTCCCGTGAAATTCTTTGCTTGTCTGTAATGTTGGTACCTGAGTTAATGCATCTCTTGGATTTTCCATTCTCTGCAAACGGAAGCTGTAGAAATGTGAAGACATAAACATTGCAGGGCAAAGTGTCCTTCAAACTGTCAGGGATTGTAAGCATAATGCTCAAGATAAAATAATAAAAAATAACTCAAGTTCTTTTATTTAGTTGTCATTGGAATACTGATTAAGTATTGATCTTAAGGATGTTGTTTTATATCTAGGCTATAATTAAAAATACAGCTTTTGTTAGCCCCCTAGATAGGTCTTTGCTCTATTGGTCCCAATAATTATCCAAATTTGTCAAATTGACCTGCAAAACTCTTCTCGTGTGCTGACTCTTCAGTTGTTCACAACTTGGTTCCACAATTATTGTAGC
Organism: Crypturellus undulatus; assembly: GCA_013389825.1. Taxonomy (NCBI): domain Eukaryota; kingdom Metazoa; phylum Chordata; class Aves; order Tinamiformes; family Tinamidae; genus Crypturellus; species Crypturellus undulatus. Next base: position 146,061 of record VWPW01026686.1, read on the forward strand.
TGAAAATGCTTAAAACTACAGCCAAAAGAAATTGGGTTATTAACTTCTTTTTAACCATCTCTGACATTTTAAACAATTTAAAATGTGAAGAATTGAATAGCGTTGGATATGTTTCCCAGGTGAAATTAAAAGGGCTTAATAAGCAGGTGTTGCTTTGAAGTGCTGGGGAAGCTGTTGCCTGGTTTCATCTCAAATTTTCGTTGTGATTAATAATTTGAGTATTTTTTTATTGTATCAAGTAGCAAAGGAGGAACTTCAGGTCTGCTTGCAGGCTCCCTCTTGTGTTTTACCTGTCCAGGTGCCTCGTAAAGAGCATATTTGATCCTCGGTAGAATCAAGCTTAAATCCCCATGCAAGGCTGGACAAGTGAAGTGCTGGTCGTGTTGTTCGTTGCAGGCTGAGCCCATATTGGTAGGTAGTTGCTTTTATAGGTTCAGGTTTTTGCATTCAGACAGGCTTGAATGCAAAAACAACCAAATGCTGGAAGACACTTCAGTTAGTCTAATATGTATACACCAGCCTATGNCAAGGCTGGGCAAGTGAAGTGCTGGTCATGTTGTTCGTTGCAGACTGAGCCTATATTGGTAGGTAGTTATTAGGCTCTTGCAGAAGGAAGGATCTGCAGCCTGTGCTATTGCAAGTTGCTTTTATAGGCTCAGGCTTTTGTGTCTGCTCAAAGAATGCAAAAACAACCAAATGCTGGAAGACACTTCAGTTAGTCTAATATGTATACACCAGCCTATGACTGACAAACCAATATCCACCTTGGTATTTCCACACGGGATCAATAATGTTTTTCTATCCCTCTTCAGTGGAACAAGTGTTATTGTGAAACCTGCTGACTGCCAACCTTTTTTGTTGTCCAAAACTATTAACTCTTAGCTTCAAATAAAATAAAAGAGGGAAAAAAACGGGTAGGTATTGCAATATAAATAGAGTTGAATTAAAAATAAATTTTTCACCTGCAAACCGCTGTCCTCAGCTCAAGAGCCAGAGATGCTTCTAGCACAAGAGGCTGAAGTCCCCCACGGTCTTCCTGGCTGTATCACCCACCGACATGAGCTTTCTGGTCCACGTATTTTAAACCATGCAATGCAATTTGTGGCCAAACTCCTTTCGGTCTGAAGCTGAGATCATCTCAGATATTTTGCTCATGCTATTTTCAAGATCAGGCCTTGAGAGCAAGGTCTTCCTTGAGCCATGCAGCGTGGCCATGCCATTGCAAGCTGCGGGTTTGACTTCACGTGATGCATGGTGGTGCATTTGAAGAAAGGACGTAAAAAAGGGGCTTTATTCCATATCAAGGTACTGGTTTAAAGCTGCTAATTAAATGTGCTAAGCACTGCAAAACAGCTAGAATCATGGCTGAGGTTTTGACACCTGGTGCTGATAATAAATTGAACTGGATGGACTGCCACCTAATTTCTGAAAATGGCTTTACTGGAAGTTCTCTTCCCAAGCAATCTGCACCTTGTTTTGTTGCAGCAATGATGATACAGAGCTGAACGTGAAGTTGCTTAAGTATCGCAGAACATTTTTTCTGACACTTAAATGCAATAAATGGTCCCAAGTGCCTTCAGAGGCAAATTAATTTTTGCAGCTCATGCATCAGCGCGGCTGCTAAGAGAACATTATCAATGACAGATGGCGTTTGGGGTGTGCACAAAAGCAGCAGGCCAAGCGATAGCAGCAAAAACTATATGTTTAGAGAGAAAAAGTGCCACTAATATATTTCCTGAGAAAGGAAGCAGGGGCTTTTTGCTAGAAGGTTTTTGCTAGAGATACTCTGACTGTAGTAAAGTACTATCGTAATTTGTGTAACAAAATCTAGGTGGGTGTGAAATCATTGCTATTTCATCTGGGCCAAAGACCCTGCCCTCGCAACCATGATCTGGTCCTTCAGACCTTGCAGCCCCAGGAATTGTGCATGGGTAGAGCTTGCGGATCCGAAATAATATTTTAGAATATACCGGAATATCCACACATGGAAATTACTCTGCAGATTGCCTTCTGATCTATCAAATATGCTAAGACAGAGGCAATATTAGCTAGTGAAAGGGGCAGCATAAATCAGGGCTATTTGCGCCCAGCATACAGTAGCGCTGCCTAAGAGCCATCTATCATCAAAGGGAATCATAGTACCTTCTTTAAAGCAGCTGATGTATGTTTTAGATTTGGTTTTCTTTTTTTTTTTTTTTAAGGTTGTACTTGCAAAACTACTTCTTTTAAAAATTAAGTATCTTGTCAAAAAAGCAAAAAAAAACGTTATGTAACAGCAATGCTCAGTGTACTGCTACTAGGAGAATTCTGGAGCCAGAGTCTATTAATATTAAAGGCAACTTGGCTGCTACAGCTCCACAGAGAGCAGCACAAACGTATTTCCTAGTCATCTCCCGGCCTCCTCCTTTCGTGCCTGTTATTTATGTTTCAAGACAGACGTTGACGATTTGGAGACAAAAACGTGCTGCATTTGCAGCACCAAAGATCAGCACTCGCAGGGCTGCCCCTAACCAGCGTGGCCCCCTCGTGCTGCTAGTGACGGAGCAGCCTGTGTTCCTTGCGAGTCAGAAATGCTTTCGATATTTGGGTTATTTGTAAATATCCCAATTTGCAAATCACATTCAGAGTGATCCCTTTTTTTCTCTCATCTGGTCTTAGTAAAGCTGTCAAAGCTATACATATATATACACACACACATATATGTATTTTAAGCATAACCTGCACCTTGCAGCAGCAGTAGCTCCTCTTCACCATTCTGCTCACAAACATCCAACATGTGAAAAGAAGGAGTTTCAGGCCCATATCCACCTAACCAGGTGCTCTGCTTTGCTCATCCCCCAAGCAAGCCCTGGAGTTGCCTCTACNGATCCCTTTGTTTCTGTCATCTGGCCTTAGTAGAGCTGTCAAAACTGTTTTATATATAAATATATATATACACACACACATATATATTTTTTAAGCATAACCTGCACCTTGCAGCAGCAGTAGCTCCTCTTCACCATTCTGCTCACAAACATCCAACATGTGAAAAGAAGGAGTTTCAGGCCCATATCCACCTAACCAGGTGCTCTGCTTTGCTCATCCCCCAAGCAAGCCCTGGAGTTGCCTCTACCCAACAGAAAGATCAAAAAACTGTCGAATTTTTTTCCTCTGGATAATCCTACATGACATAAGCAATTACCCCTCGATTCAGAAATACACCCTGCAAAAGGGGAAGCCGTATTTAGTCTGTTCCTTTGTTTTTAATTAGGCTATTTGACATGGAAAGAATAATAAAAGGCACTTGCTTTCCTATGCTAGAGTCTTGCTGAAATGACTGGAAACATTTAATTTATTAAAGGTTTAATATATAAATGTTTACGCATGTATGGACATAAGTGTGTGTGTGTGTATATATATGTATGGAAATATATATGTGTGTGTGTAAAATTTTAGGCTTATATGGTGGGTAACCCTTTAAAATTTAAATTCAGTTTGATGGTTAAAAAATGCATAAATTGACGGTATGTGCCAATATTCAATAATGCAAAAACAATAATACTCATTAGTCTTTTTTTGTCATCCGCGGATACACATTTGCAAACTTTGGTGGAAAGTTAATATTCAGTTGCTTTTTTTTTTTTAGTAAAAGTGGAGTCATTCAATTTGAGTTGCAGGAGATAAAAAGAAGGGAATTTGGCGTTAAAGATGAGTGAACCAATGTCCAAAGCGCTAGAGAATCATCACTGTAGGGAGCCGGGTTCTGAATGGTCATCGTGGGATAAATTCCGGTACCCCGAGCTGGCATCATTCTCCAGGTGATTCTGATCGTAACAAGAAGAACCTTAAAGCAAGAGTTTAGATCCCTTTTCTTGCAGAAATGTTCTGAAATTGGAGATGCACCCACTTTCATGCAGTGTTCTGGGCCGCTCACAGCAACCAGGAGAGTCGTGGAAATCAGGGCTACCTGAAACCTGTGGGGAGGCGAGGGGAGAAACCCGAATGTCTTTGAGAATATCAGGGCAAGCCCTTTCTCTTGCGGAAATTGCCTTAAGAAGAAGCAATACAGAACTGCAGTTTTTAAGGTCTTGTCTGAAATGGCAAGTGCAGGAGCCTCGGTTTACCAACCCCAGCACAGAGGTTGAAGCAGACTCATGGATTCCGTGTCCTGAAATACGAACCTAATATTCAAAACAAAGTAGGTAGGAGCCAGCAGCCAACATTGACTCGTCTCGTATCGATGATATCTCCGTGGTGGAGTCTGTCCACCAAACGCCTGGCAGCACCTTATCCCGCTTCCCAGAGGGACTTTAATCCCGGGATAAATAATGGAAATCCCCTCTGAGATGCCCATGCCACTTGCAGGAGCAAGCATGGATTAATAGGATTTTGCTGCTTTTGTAATAGTACCTCTTCAGATGTTTAATTTTGATGATTATTCTGGCCTGTTGCAGGACTTTTTTGATGTTTTTATTCCTAGGGTACACGTATCTCTTTAGCTAGGAGAAGGAGGGTTTTATTTTGCTTTCCAGGGTCCAGAGGCCCGCGTGGTGGTTAGGCTTGAAATACCTAAGTACTTCGTGACAAATGAAATTTTTGAAACTGTTAACTGTGTAAAGCTCCAGTTAGTTTAACTTATTTATTGTTGCTCTTTAAGGGAGGTCTGACAGGAAAATAAGAAACGTCGTCTTTAGTTCTCATCTAAGACTTAGCCTACGACTTCTGTCCTGGCTTCATGAGCATTTGTAACCTCCAATTCCCTCTGATTAATTGATCTGATTTTGAGCAGCCTCTTCCTAGCCAGCTAATGGGATACAGACGTGATGAGAGTCCTCGTTTTGTGCCATTTAACTCCTGATCAAATTAGGCTCCCATCTACATCCCCCGGCTTCCCCAGCACGCTGTGGAAAACCCTGGGAATTAATCAGGATGCAAAGCTGTGCCCGTAGAGCCATCTGATTTGTTAAGTACCAAAAAAACACTCCAACTCCAAGGAAGAAGTTGTCAGGTTCCTGCCAAGTTCCTCTTTATGCCCTTGATAGCTGTAACCTTTAACGCTGCCTCTCATTTATAAACAAGGGTGTTCATTGCTCGAGTATCTACTTATTCAATATTTAAAAGTCTCCAAACAGTTTACACGGCAGCAAAATCTTTACACTGGATTCTCTGCTCTAGAATAACATGAGCGAAGAGTGCAGAAAGAATTATCAGTTTCCTGATAATTTATTTTGCTTTTTTGCTTTTCTTCCCACCCACTGTAAATGAGAAGAAATATGGTTAAAACCGCTATATGGAAAAGGATCTTGAGTAGGGGAAATGCTTTCAGTTTGTAGGCTTGGGAATGTTTTGAAATTTATGAAATTGGCTTCTTGAAATTTAACGATGAGAACCCATTAGTTTGGTCTGCAGGGTTGAGTCATTGATGCTTGATGTACTACTATCTAGTGCATCATATTATCATGCTTGACCCTATTGTTAATTTTTTTTGGTAATAATTTACTGTAATAATTTACTTGTAATAATTTTTGTAATTATTTACTGAAAATGATACTCAGTATGCAGCTGATAAAGACTAAGTTTTCCTTGTTTTTTTTCACCCAGCTGATCGTCTGTAAGAGAGAATACCACGACACCAGGATATTGCTGTCTTGCTTTTTAATTTGTGTCTTTTTTAGTGACTTGCGGATATTATTCCTCTATAAAATAAAAACAGTAAGATAAAATATTTAATATGTCCCTTAGTTTTTTAATACCCTCGGTAATAAAGCTGTATTTTTTTTTCTCCTCCCAGAACAAAAGCCTGAAAAACAAACTCCTGTCGGGAAGCAAGCTCTGTGGTATCCACGCAGAAGAGGTAAGGATTTTAAATTGTAAATATTTAAAAAATGTAACTCTGTTTTAAATGGAACCTACCCAGAAAGAAGCTTGCAGCAATGGCTTTTGTCCAGGGGTCCTGGCATATATACCATGTGCTTATATGATATTAAAGCTGCTGTGTCTCAATTCATTCATTCCTGTAACTGCTCTGGAAGTGACTTAGGGATTTTGGAAAATTGAGCTGAAACTACTAGTTTTGGACAAATACGCTAAAGTTGGGACGTGCTTGTGAAAACCATGTCTAGCTTTGGGGACGTACCTCTGTTAGAGGCATAAAACTGATTTTTTTTCTTCCATGGCCTAGAAAATGAAAAGCATTTTTGTTTTTAGAATAAGGCAAAGTGCATATTTTAAATAACTTATAGAAATGGGAATGATTTATTATTACTGATGCTTAGAATGTTTCATTATTTGAAGAAAAGAGAGAATTTGATTTTGTAAAACATAGGAAAAACATCTCCCCTTAGCTAAAACACCTATCTAAGGGTTTGTGGTAATGAACCTTTTTCTATATATGTATATGTATCTACTTATATGTTCACTTAACTGCCCTCACGTGAGCAGCCGATTTAACTCCCCTCTTCAAGAGTGGATATTACTACAAATGAATTTGACTTCTTTTGCCACCAGCTTTTGCATATCCAACTCCTGCAAAAGTTTTCTCTTCCTAAAATGCACCAGGAACACAACACTTAGAGAGATTTAATTAAAAAAAGAAGGCTGAATGTATTTTCCTCGATAAAGATACTATTTTTGAAGCCACAACTTAGGAATTCGTAGCGAGATTTCTAATGATTTTAGTTATTTGACCTAAACGAGGATCTGCAACAACTGTTCCTGAGAAACCCTCACCAGAGAGAAATAATACATGTCTTTGCCAGCTTGTCCAAATCTCTGTTATCTTCCTGATATCATCAGGATTGTTTTCAAACACGCCACAATATTTGGATACAATATGTTTTCTTCCCTTTTTAATGCTTAAAAAATTGTCATTTCCACCCTTTTTCAAGTTTGTTTTCCCTTGCTGCGTAACATCTTGAGCGTTTGGTAATTAACTTGAAGATCTCTTCCCTGATTATATCTACTTTAATATTTACAGCATAAATGTGTATAATTCTGGGGAGGAAGTCTGGAATTATTTGGTATTTAGTGTAGCACGCCAAGTGTTGCTGTCAGGAAATTGCAGGAAACCCAAATCTGTGCGAACTAAACGGATGGCAACAGACTGCGAATGTGTTTTTAAGCTCGAGAACGTCAGACTTGGTGGATATTCCTTGCAAAAACGTGGCTTTTCGGGGGGCTAGTGCCATTCGACCAAGTAAAGATGCTGCAGAAGTCAACCACAAAGTGGCCAATGTTTTTCCCTAACTGTCCTTCAGGGAGACCTTTTGGAGAGTTGCTTCCTCAGAAGGTCTGGCAGCAGGGTCAGAACTAAGAGAAAGGGGGGAAAAAAGAGGTTATTTACTTGATTTAATAATTATCTGGCCCAGAACAAGCTCAGCAATGTCATCTTAAGACATTGTACTCAACTGCGTGGCTAATAAATACCAGCTTGAGGCAGCCGAAAGGCCACCAAGAAAGAGCTGGGCATCTCCAGAGTGAATATTGATGGCATGTAAAAATACTTGAAATTAGATTCTAAGAGAAAAAGTAAAGATATTTCAAGTGGAAGTGCAAGAGACTCATTTTGACTTTTTTTTTTCCTGCATCTTAAGTTTATTTTAAGCTTCTTTCTTCACCCCCTTCCCCACCCCGATTTTTAAAAGGACAAAATAAAATATTTTAACTTAAAAAAATAAATAAAAACTATTTTTTATCCTCTCTCTCTCGCAGTCAAAAAAGATCCAGGCCCAGCTGAAAGAGCTCCGTTATGGGAAAAAGGATTTGATTTTTAAGGTGAGTTTTATTTCACTGGCGCCAGCTAAGGCTGTAGAGCTGATGGAATATTGAAGTAATCTGGAAGTGTGATAGCTACCTTTATTGCTGTAGTTCTAAGGAAAAAGATTGCCTTTTCCCCACGCCGAATGAGTTCGAAACACCAAAGACAGATGATAACATAATGTAATTTCAGAAATATCATCTATTTCAATGGCATTTTTTTTGCAAACTACTGTAGCAGGGACAGTGCTTTTTATTAAATTGCTTTCTGGAGCAAAGAGAAGATCCAAAGCCTACAAAATCACCATGTATCTTTGTTTCTAAGTAGACAGAAGGAGGGGGAAATAGCTGGTTTCTGAACATCTGTATTCCTGTGCTCACATAAAGCCAAGTTCTTGTTGCCTGACCGTGACCAAAGTCTTTTGCACTGTTCCATAGATTCCACATAATATCTTTCATCATCCTGGTTAAACAATGGAATATTTTACATCTCTTTACTGTTTTTCCCCCCCTTTGATTAGCAGTTCTCCATGGCAATTCCTGTTAACGCTGAAAGTTGTGTATTTCCAACAAGCCTGAGCAATAGGATGCTGCTTAGATTCCTGCATCCAAGTTCCTATTAGATGCTGAAATATCTTTACTAAAACTGAAGTTTTTAGGGAAAAAGAAGTGCAGACGCTTTGCTGAAGGGCACCCAGGCCCTGTTGAAGAGACACTTGGGTCACCTGGCCTGAGGCTGCTGATTGAGTAGTGCTTTGGGGCCCTGCATAAAGGCTGAAGCTACGTAGTCATCTTCAAAGGGACCAGAACTAGGATGTTTTAAAAGAAATTCCTCTCAGTATGGGATCCTAATTACTCTCTGGAAATGCTGAACTCTCCCTGCTGTCTCTTTATGTCGAGTACTGGAGAGATTGGCTAACACAGTTGAAAATACACAGTGTGAGTCTATTCCATACTGATGTTGATTCCAAGCTTTTTTTTGGAACCTGCATTTTTTTGGGTCTCATCATAAGGCCCAAAACAAGGGACTAGGTTTAGAGATAAGAGATAAGGTAATTTATACATCAAATTAAATGTTAATACTAGCCATTTTTAGCAAAACCAACAATTTCTCTTCCAAATCCATCTAGATGTAATTGAGAATTTGCACAAAGGATGATATTTCCTCAACCTGCCTTGGCGTGGAGGTTTGTGTTACTTAGTTGAACTTCTTATGCTATCGCTGTCATCACTCGGGCGTGCAGCGGTTCCCAAAAGGGGTCTGAGTTATGCAAGGCCATGCTTAACAAGAAGCATTCCTGCCCTGAAAAACAGAAAACGAAAGGATGGAGGAGCAAATAAATTGCCAAAGGTTACTGATATACCTGAAGTGATATACCTGATGTACAAGTTACTGATCTTCCTGAAGTGAAATCCTCCCGTTTTTGACTCCTAGTCATCATTGCAGCATAGACTCCAACTTTCATCTTTGGCATCTGGAAACAAGGAATTTCAACCTGTTCTAAAGCAGATGTATCTATTGGGCCACAAGAATGTTCCCTTTAGCTTCCTTATCTGCACCGAGTAGGTGAAGTTCTTTATTATATAGGGATGGTAGGACTGTCTGCTCAAGTGTCGAGCCCAAATTAGGTAGGGTGAATGCAGCTCTAAATTCACTTAGCCTGCAAAATAGGAAAAAAAATGTTTAGGGAAACCCTAAAGCAATATAACTGAAAATGCTTTGAGAACTTCACATGGAAGGTGTGATGGAAGGTGTAAATAAGTTGTGAAGGCTGAGGTATTGAGAAACCCTGTTTATTACTTAGGCAAACGGTTTATACACTTCTTGACTCTGTGCAGTTGCGTGTGCGATTGAATTCGTGATTCACTACTTTGATAAGTCCTTTATGAGTCATCAAAAATGTCTTTGCAGGGTTGATTTGTCTGTCTTTTCCTGAGTAAAGCCATTAATTTCCGTTCTGTGACGGCAATGGAATACTTATCAAGTAGTAACAAATAAAACAGAACTTTATTATCTTGTATTATACACCTTTCTTATACGTTCTGAGTGGTTTATGACCTAATAGATTACTTATGGAGCAAATAGGGTGGTATAATGTCATGCAACAGTAGCTAATGTCACTTAACACCCTTTGGTGTTAAATGAGAGGTTGCTGGTACCTCTCTGCAATTAAGATTTAAGTTCCTGTGTCCTGGGCGAATGTTCAGTCCCTTAACCTGCACAGAGACCTTAAGTAGTGGACAGAGGAGTCATAATTAATAACCAGGTTTCACTCGAGCTCTTTAATTTTACAGCTGCATTTGTACCATGTATGATCTCGGGTAGGCGCCTACAAACTCTGAGTAATCACTGTAATACCTGTAAGTAGTAGTGCAAAATCATCAAGAAGGTAGTTCAGTATTTCGTCTTTCTGCACCCATTTCCCCAGCCCCATTCAGAAGAGGAGGCAGGTTAAAAATAATGTTTTCTTGAATGAAACACAGCCAGGGCGCATTGCAAGGAACTGTCCCCATCTGTATATGTGTGTATATATATATTTAAAAAACTATAATTTCCAACTTCTTTCAAGCACACAGTGCTGCACCAATCGATTCATTATTGAGATGTGTGAAATTCATTTTAAAGCATGCCCTGGAAATGGTAAATAGACTCTAAGGAAGACAAAGTGATGTGACATTGTTTTCACATCCTACTGACTGCACGTAGTAAATATTTATGTCATTCTTCCCCCTAATGTAAAATTGATGCCACCATATGTGTTTTACTCCTTATTAGGAAGAGTTAATTACAAGCCACAGTAAACCTATTTCCTGGGGTGTTTTTCTGTTGCAGAATACTCATTTCTGTAATGCAGGCCATGTTGTTCTGAATTCCCTACAGAGGTGAAATGATTACAGATAAAAAGGCCTGATTTAGGAGCATTAACTGTATGTTGACCACTGAAATTTAAATGACAGTGTTAAAAAAAATAGATTAAGTAATTTTAAATCTTTCCTAACATTTTACAGATGTACTTTTTATGCTTTTATGTACATTTACACTTATACAACGAGTCAGAAATTTTGTGTTTTTCACCATGGTTCTGCTAACTATTTGAGTGCACTTGGTGGTGAGGTTTGGCCCCAAATCCAGGCATTTCACACATATACACTCACTTTACCCATGACTTCCACCCTTTTGTATGAATATTGCTATTATTTTTTTTTCTTCTTAAAAAATGCATTCCGAGAAAGCTCCGCTATTTTCTTTAAACATTCCTTATATATTTTTTTGGTATGGAAAAAAGGCTCTTTCTTTGTTGTGGCTTGAATATTCACCTGTAATGCTAAATGTAGATGTCTTCATCTGCATGTTTGAATTGAACGTTCCCTTAATTAGGTTTTTATTTGTTATATTTTGTTGAGGTTTTCTGTGCTGTCTTACTAGTCTACGGTGGCTTGCATGTGGTTTTGATAATTCGAATGGGAAAAGCAGGGCCGTTTTGCTTCGGATTGCCTTCATTTTGATAAAAAAAGTTGCAATGCCATCTCGAGCTTCTGCAGGAAAACAGCCTGCAGAATATACCTAAACTTTTCCTTTTTCCCTTTGGCAAAGCTTGAGCTCTCTAGTGAAATGCTCATCAGCTGCGATTCTGCTTTAATCAACACAATTTTCATACGCGAAGGAAGTACACGAGGGTAGGGAAAAGATGTCATTTGCAGAGGGAAAGCGAAGTTTCTGCTAATAAACAAAAAGGCCTTAATTTCCTTGTTAGTGTGCAGCCATAATGGGTGCTAATGAGAGCTGAAGCCACTGCACGAGCAATAAGCATCAAGAAATTGTACAAGCTGTGAGATTTTGGAGGAAAATTATGTTAACTGTGCTTTTTTTTTTTTCCTTGTAACTACTTAAAATATAATTCAGATGTTGATGAATCTCTCTTTTTAGCTGCACATCTGATTAAATGGTATAGCTGCCCAAAAAGAGTGTTCTTCTCGATTACATCTAGCGTCTTGTGCTGCAGGAAGGAGGACACTTCACGGGCACAAATTGTTCGTGCTTTTCTGGGATGCTCATAATACCCTGCAGAATAACCACGGGAGAAATCTGGTTTTACTGGGTAATTCAGCAGTTGTCCCAGCTTCTGCTTATGTGGTTTTCAATTAAAAAGTTGTCCCAGTTAGAAAATATAATTATAAAAATATATACCTATAGACGTGTACCAAGTTCTTTATCATTAAAAAAGCTGCCATAGTTGATGTTGAACCCACAAGGCTTTAAAAGGTTCATAAAAAGCTACAAAATAGAATTCCTTTTTTGTGATGTTATTTCCTTCTGTTTTACGAAAACTTAAAGAAATCAGTGTGTTCATCTCTGAATTCTTCCAGGGTGAAACTGTTACTTAACCTTTTTTTCTGGCGAAATACTTTGAAATTTTGTTGCTCTTCTGTCACTGGTGACCTTGACTTTAAGAGAGAAATATGAACATCTCTCCCCTCTGCACTTCACAGCTCTGATTTTTGTAAGTTCTTGAACATTCAAAATCATTGTACCAGAAGCACCCAGATCTTGGGGTTTTTTTGACATAGATGCAGAAATACACTTTGGTGGTAGTTGCTAGCTACAAAAACAATCCATGTTATTTTGCATTTCTCTGCATCTGCTTGAGGTCGGATTAGTCTTTTTTTCTTTTTCTAATCTGAGAAAGATTAGATAAATATAATAAGTATAATATAAATTAGATAAATATAATATAATAATATAATATAATGTAATGTAATATAATATATAGAATTATTTTTCTTGCTGGCATTGAAATTAAAAAATAAATTAGCATTCACTTAAATGGAATGGATTTGAACCCACTTCCCACATGGCAACACACATTTTCTGAGGAAAAAAAAAAAAGTGTATCCCTTGAGACTGTTTTTTCAGCAAGGAATTCTGACCCGATTCATACCTGTTATTTGTAAAATTTAAATCCTTTCCTCTCTCACAGGCACTGCAAGGAAAATAATGGCGAAAAATAAAACTTGCGCTATAGATTTTATCGTGTTTTTCTTGTTTATTCCCGCAGGCACAGCAGCTAACAGATCTGGAGCAAAAACTAGCGGTTGCAAAAGACGAATTGGAGAAGGCGGCCCTCGACAAAGTAAGGAGTGTAACGTAGCGTGAGCGCGGCTCTTAGCTAGGAGTATTTTAGGGTAATTTGGCAGCAACAAATGGAAGCGGCGCCGAGGTTTAGACGCCGACTTAATTGTCCGCGTGTGGGAGTAATTGTGCCGAAGCCACCGGGCCTGATGGCGATGCAGGGAGCCGAGTGCGACTGCAAAGCTGTTGGAGTGGAGGGTGATCAATCCCGAGGGGAATATCCTCTAGGGAATGTCCTCGGATGTGCCTCTAAACGGAGATTGTTATGGCATTTTTTTTTCGGAGATTTCAGACCTTTCTGTTAACTATTTTTCTTAAGGGTTGCTCGTGCTGCCAGTGGACTCGGTGTCTCTCAGAAATATCTTTATATCGTGGCAATTTTCTAGTGCCGGGGATGAATTCATCAGTGATTTGTATGATCACAAACCCCGTTATGGTGTATTGAATTCAGCAGTGTAACAATATAAATGGGTCTGGAGAATATGAAAAAACGCCGCTATCAGATGCTGGTAATATTTTCGGATACTGACTGGTTGACTTCTAAATTGGCCCGGTTATATAACATGTTTCTTAGCTCCAGCTCTATGGAAGTTAGACGTTAAACACAGAATATTTGTGACATTCAAAAAAAAAATAATCATTTAGCAAAGAAATGAAAGCAAGGTTTGGTGCCTTACTGAACTGCCATGGCTTAAGATTAACTACCATTACATCATATTGATGTAGCTGGGAAATATTTTCTGATATATAAGCGTATTGTTTTATACAGATAGCATGGAGTATTTTACATATAATCTTTCCAGCGTATACTTGATGGTATTTGATTTATGCATCTTTAAGAAGCCTTGGAAGCTGGAGATCTGCTAGTATCCTGCACGCACAGACGCAGGGCTAACGCAGAGCATAGGCAGCGGCTTCTCCTGCGCGCGCGACGGTGCAGACGGGGAGAGCGCGCGGCGCCGGCGACACTAAAACTCTCCTTGAGAGCCGGTGCTTTCCCTTCTCTCGGCAGGAGTCGCAGCTGCGGGCGCTGAAGGAGACGGTGCAGCTGTGCCTGTCGGCCGTGCGGCGCGGCCCGCCGGAGCGACGGCCGGTCCCCGCGGGCAGGAGCTCCAAGGGCGCCGGGCACGGCACGAGCGCGCAGGTAGGGCCGCCCTGGCTGCTGCTCCGGCCCCTCGGAGCGTCGCGCTGGCACTAAGATGTTCCTTAGAGTCGTTGGAAGATCCGGATGGATTCTGAGGACAGTTCTCATCCCGTTCCGGGTGCCGGTCAAGCTTGGAGAAGTCGGGAAACAGCTGCTTTCCGTGCTTGCTTTGGCAAAGCCGGTGCAAAAGGCTCCTATGCTTTTCTAAGCAGGCAGGAGGGTCCCATGGAGCTTCTCCTCATGAAGCGTCTAAGATGCTAAAATGATGCAGAGCTTCATGACAAGCGTTTGATATCAAAACATTTTAACACAGTCGAGAATCGGAGGGATTAACAACTACCCTGATAATTTCCATTGTATTTTCCTCCCGAATTTAACTACAGAGACCTAGAACAAAACTGTGGTTTCAAATAAAACTGCAAGTTTTACAGAGGGATAACTGAAGGGCAAATTAATGCGTCCCTTAGTGTGTCTGACTGGTCTTAAAACACTTTCCTGAAATATAATTAGGAATTACTCATTACTTAGCCTACTCATTGCTATTAGTCACCAATTTGCAATTTCCGCATGTAGTTTCTATTGATGCTGCTATTGATGCACTGTCATTACGGAGGTGGAAACCACAAAAAAAAAAAAAAAAAA
>VWPW01026687.1:0-38912 GCA_013389825.1 Crypturellus undulatus
CATGTCCCACGCAGCCGGCAGGTCGCTTCTGTCGCGGCGCTGATTGGGTCCCGTCCCGCCGCGCGCTGGCCGCACCACGTCGCTCCTCATCCGCAGCTCCGTCCGAGCAGAGATAGCAGCATGGACCGACTGCAATGGCATTAAAACATGTAACATTTTATTTACCTTCTGCTCTTTAATTTTGGGGTCCAATTCAAGAATATTCTTGAAGTTTTTAATTAAAAAGAAAAGCAGACCCNCAGGTCGCTCCCGTTGCGGTGCCCATCGGGTCGGCCTCGCCGCGTGCCGGCCGCACGACGTCGCTCCTCGTCCGCAACCCAGAGCAGAGACAGCTGCATGGGGCAACCGCAAGCACCAACTGCAACGGCATTAAACATGTAATATTTTATTTACCTTCTGGTCTTTAATTTTGGGGTCCAATTCAAGAATATTCTTGAAGTTTTTAATTAAAAAGAAAAGCAGACCCTCTGCTGCAGTCATTTCTCTTTGAACTTAGGCATTTAAATATTTGTTACCTGCAGACTGCTGAAGTTGTAAGTTTTGGGAAACTCTGCCCCAAACATATGGCTTAACAGAGCTGGATATTTATTTTCATTTGATCTAGTTTTATTTTACCTAAACTCCTCACATATTTTCTTTCTTCCATCAACTTAAAAGTCTTTTTGATTTCTGCGCAGATTTCCTTTTGCATTTAAAATGTAAATGTAACGCACGTTTGTCACATTATAGTAGCGAATTGTCCCCTTTCCAATTCAGTAGCCTCCACCTCCTCGCGTCCTCGCAGCAGTTAACAGAGACGCTGCTCAAGAGCTACTTTCATTAGCACCTTGCAGAACAAGGAGCCCTTGGCTGAGGAGCTCTCAGGCAGGAGGGTGTTTCGAGCCCTGCTCTGCCTCCTCGGTGCCGCGTTCGCTCCGCACGTCCTGACAAAGCGGCGCTATTCACCAGCCCGCACGGTCGGCAGCAGCATCACACATCCAGCGAAAGCAAGTAGGAGCCTCGAGTCTTTATGTTTCCTCTTAACCACAAAAGAATACTTCCATCCTACATTACTCAGTGTAATGGGATCCATCATCAAAATACTCTTTCTGCTGGAGGACTGTTATATTTCATTGCTGAAAGAACTAAAACTTTTGAAGCCGCTCCTTAATTTTCAATGAAAAGCATTTGGTTCCAGGGTGACAGACTAGGCTCTTAAGAGCTGTTACCACCTTGGGTAATTATAAAATGACGGAAGGGGGAAGAAAAATAAAAGTGAGGGAGGGAGAGAGATTAACGCTCTGTGCGTCTGTGCCGCGTTACAAAGGCGGCTACGCCGGGGCTCAGCAATAACCAATGCCCGTTGGATAGAAAACTGAGAGGAGATGGAAGCGAGGAAAGTAAGGTCTGCAATTAAAAAATAAAAAGAACTCAAAAATAATATATTAATTAGGACTCCACAAACTATTTCCAGGAAAAAAGACAGAAAACATGGCTTTTGTTAGGATAAAAAACAGCCCAGGTTTGGAAAAAGACTCAAAAATCTTTTATTCAAGCGTGGGACTGCCTGGAGGACATTCGTCATCTCACTTTGGTCAAAGGGAATTTCTGCAGATCAGAATTTCATGTTGAGATTTCACTTAAGATATTCTAAGCAAAACTGGAAAAAAAATAGATATCAAAGCAAGACAAAGCACAGCAACCCGGCTGAGCGGCATCCGAGGAAACCAAACGACTCCAGCAATAATAATTAACTCCTTAGCAGGAACTGGGTCAGGCAACAAGCACACAGGCAGGGCAGCCTGCAAACACACGGACTGCCAAGGGCAGGAGCGCGGGGGGATACCTGAGCGGGTGACACCGGTCATGCCAAGGGCAGCGTTTGTGAACCCTGGGCGCACTCACCCCTGGTGCCATGGTGGGAAGGCCAGGATGGGTGCCGGGAAGGCTGGGAGCAGTGCGGGAAGCAGCTCCGGCAGCACCGGGAAGGCCGGGAGCAGCGTGGGCAGCGGCTCCATCACCTTCCCGCGCGCTCCCGCTTCCCGACCCAGCGCGCGGGCGCACGGGANGCGGGGGGACACCCGAGCGGGTGACGCCTGGGGACACGACACGACATCGGGAAAAGCCCGAGCAGGAGGCACCCGGGGACAGGCCCGACCGTGCCAAGGGCGGCATTCGTGGGCCCGGGGCACAGTCCCACGGTGGGAATGCCGGGATGGGTGCCGGGAAGGCTGGGAGCAGCGCGGGAAGCAGCTCCGGCAGCACCGGGAAGGCCGGGAGCAGCGTGGGCAGCGGCTCCGTCACCTTCCCGCGCGCTCCCGCTTCCCGACCCGGCGCGCGGGCGCACGGGATCCTCCCGGGCGGAGGGCAGCGCGGCACAGAAAGGGTGCGTTAATAAAACGGCAGCATAATGCAGGACTTTGTCCTCTTTATTTTTTAATAGAAGCCTTTCACGATATGGAACTAATTATCGCCATCTGCCGTTCCATACTTATATTTCCTCTCTCACAGCTCATTCTTCAAAAACTCAGTAGCTTCCTCCCTTTACATTTGTAAATGCTGTTGACTATGGATAAAATCCATGTTTACTTTGTATTCAGGGCCCATAGGAAAGCTTGTTTTAATCATCAACAGATGTTACATTCTGCTCTGCTGTGCTTGGCACACAACTTCAGAGGGAAATAAAAGAAAAATCTTTATTTTAAATTTAAATTGTAGATTGTTACAGACTAAATAAAATGCCAAATTGTTATTGGAAACAACATGGCCACTGTAATAACTATAACTGACATTTACTTTTTACAATTATAATTTCTGCTAGGGCTGTTTAACACAAGATGGTTTCCACATTTTGCGGAGGACTTCCCCCTCCTCCCCTCCTTTTCTGAAATGATTTGCAATCAAGCCACAGACATTTGTAATTTATTTTTATTTAATACTTTCCTATGAGTTTATGAAATACCGGGATTATTATGCTATATACAGTAGATAGTTTTCGAATACATACTCTCCCTGCGGACTCATATTTCAATACACATTATCCCCTTGAACTCATTTATAAACACCCATTATTCCCACAGACCCCGCTATAAACATGTAATATCTCTGCGGACTGCTCCAGCCTTATGGTCCCTTTTATCTCTGGCTTCTTTCCTAGTTCCGTTCATCTTTGAAGTCGGAACGCGCCCTCCCCGGCTCCCGGGTCCCCTCTCCGCTCCGGCCGCCGCGGGACGGAGCTGGTGGCCGGGGTGGCCCTGGCACCTGCTCTCCCTCCTCTCAGTTTGTTTCTATGCTGCTGAAGAGCCTGATTTCTGAGAGTTATTTACACAGGTAGTGTTTGAATTGATCTAAAATTTTGCAAGAAATAACTGCAAGATTGGGCCCAATAGCTTTTCACTACACCTTACAACAAAGAGGAATTAAAATTACTTTCCTTACGTGTTTTGCCAGAATGTACTATCAATTACGTGAATATTTGCAACAGCAAATATGTATCTGCTTTGCTCCTATGGTAACACAATACACAAAAACAAAAAATGCCCTGTGGTTCCCTGGCAGATCACAGTGTTGCAGCCCAAAGAGAGCAGAGGGCTGCGTTCGCAGCAAACCCAAGCTGTGCAATGGACTTTAAATATCATTTATAAGCAATCTCCCATATTCTTACTGAACAAAACCCGAGTAGTTTGCAGGCAAGGGACACCCCGCATAGGAGATTACTGAACAGAGCGAATTTTGACTTTAGGGGCTGCTGCCTTAAATTCCTAGGCTTAAGGAGAGAGATGATTCTCAATTACTGCAACATCCTCCCCTCTGTCCTTGACAAATGCACTTCTGCTCTGCTCACAGCCTAACCAGGGAGCTACCGCACAGATAATTTTCCCATCCATCATCCCCAAGGTACCACGCACCCCTCTGCAGCCTCCCGGTAGCCACCTCTGCTCCCCTCCTTCAACACAACCCTCCTCTCTCCACATTCGGATCCCTCCAGACCTCTCCTGTTTCCCTGAACATCTCCCAAGCAGAACAGAGCCACCTCCACCTCCTGCGGGCGCCGGGTACTGACATCTCGTCCACGTTTAGCCGCTCTCTAGCTGCTCACACACTGGTGCTCGCTTTCAGTTTGTCTGTCACGAGCCACATTCCAGTTAGCTCTTTTGTCTACTCAGCTGTTAAACAGGAACAACTTTGCCACGTTCAGGACACGGGTTCTCGGGACGAGCGGCCGCGCTGACGCCGCTGACACCGTCCCTGCGGCCCGTCCTGCCTGCGCGTGAGCCCTGGCCCTGCGCAGACACAGCAGGACTTAGAAAACCCAGAGCTTCGTGTTTGCACATCCCGGGAACACATAGCATCCCACTTCGTGGCCAACCAGATTAAAGAGCAATGTCCCTCCTGTAATAACAACAACGGAGGAAAGCTCCAAGTAGTTCGTTTTTAATATCTTGAGAGAGAAAAACATCACTGAAAACCCCATACTACCCTCCTCTGTATGGGTTCCTATATGAAATCAAAGATTTGAACGTAAGGGTAATATTGCTGATTGACAGTCTCCTTCTCATCTGCAGATGGAAGACGGATGGGCAGACAGATCACTCCAGCCCTATCAGCAGCCTGTGCTCTCGTCACCTGCTCACCGTCCCCCTCAGCCGTGTCCTACATCCATACGGTGCGTCTGCTCCTTAACTCCATTGCCAGGACACCAGGGCAAGGCCTCTGCTTTAATACGTTCTTTGCTAGTGCCTGGTGAGGGTCTGAGCGCTGGATTTTTGTAATGCAGTGCGGGAAGGAGCCTGCACCTGCTCCAAACCCCCTTCGGAGCCCTGGCAAAGACCAAAGCAGGGTCTGGGGCCAGACCCGGTCCTGGCATAATTGCTTAAAACACAGCCAAATCAACGAGTTAATTTAGCTTCACAAATGACAGTGGAAGAAAGGGCTAAGGAAAGTACTTAAGTAGGTTAACTTTGTTCTCAGGAACTTTATTCTACTGCTGATCAATCTACTGCCAACGGAAAGAAAAAGCCTTCCTTGGGGGTGATTCACAGCACCTAATTTAGGCTCATTTAAGTGCTCTGAGTCATCTCCTCAGCCTTGTCTGAGGACCGGTTTTATGTAACCCTGCTTTTTTCTAAACTCCGCTTAGTCCAAACCTTGCTACAAGGCAACATCTAAGTCGGCAAAACCTCAAGCTGCTGCCCCAGGCAGGACAGCGCTGCCGCTGCCCGTCCGCCCGGGTTCCTGCCCGCTCTGCACGGGTCGAAGGTATTAAATTACCCAGTTCAAAAGCAAACCGCGCCGCTCGCTCTTGTCTAAAACCCACTAAGCTCTAAACTCCTGCAAGTCAGCATGAAAGGGCCGGGCACTAAGATTTATTCCCAGGGCTCTGGCTAAGACACCACCAACGTTAGCTCCTGTCACCGCGGAGCTATCGCGAGGACACGGGAATCAGCTCCATAGACCCTGTGATCCACTAGATTTCCACAAGGCTCCAAAGTCCAGAGCAGCAGTTTGCACAAAAACCTTTCACTGCACCCACGAAAGAGGGAGAGTCCTGATCTGGTCCAGCCTCCATCACCCTGGAGCCGCCTGAACCTGCAGGGCTGCGCACGGGCTGGAGAGGCTCGTGCTTCCCTTGGAAATAAATCCACATTTTGGCTCACAATTTGAGTTAAAAAGTCATGAGAATATTAATATATGAACATACTGACAAGATGACAGCGTAATTTTATATTTATAATTTTATATCTCACACCAAAAACACAGTTTAGGAGCAAGTTTTCCATATCTGTGAGTTTATAAATCAAAGTGTCCAGAAGTTTTTAGATATAGTCAAGATCACAGCGGAGGAAAACTGTGCTGTAACCTGCACTAATGCAGCGACTGTGAGCGCAGGCTCAGGAGGATGCATGTGTGGGACTTTTTACGAGATATTAAGAAGGATAACACTGCCCATACAACTGCAAACATTTGTGCAGACACCAACCACACACAAGTTTTTTAAAATCTGCTTAAGAAATTCTGAAATTTTAAAAGAGAAACCTTAGAAGGAAATAAATCCTTTCCTTCTGAAAATTGCGACCTGCAGCACAATGCAAACCAGCTTGGGAAGCAGCAGACTTGTATTTTACATCACTGGCGAATACTGTTATGAATTAACAGTTCATTAAGAAAAAAAAACCCTTGCAAGCCATGAATCTCAAAAGAAAGGCCGGGAAACTGTCATCTGCAATTTCTCGTGTGGGAATAAATCCAAGGAGATGTCAGCGGACGGGGTCCGAGGCAGAGCCACGCAAACAGGTGTCCCCCGGCCTCTGACCCGTGACATCAACAGCGCCATAAAACTCCTGCCATTTAGGGACCGAACCATTTGGTGCTGGTCTGTGCGGTAATACCCGCTGCTTAAAACACGGAAACGCGTCTAACAAATGCCTCCTCCGAGCCCAGAAGAGACTTACGCTGTGAAGGGCTCCCCGCAGGAACCTTGTAAATCACGCCAAAATTTAACTTGCCCTGGAACAGGTTTGAGAAGCTGCTTGAGGTTTCTTGTACGTTTTTAAAAATGTATCTGGTCAATTCTTAAGTGGAAGATCCCTTCAATCCCAATGCAAGAAGGTCTATATATATTACTTTAAAATAGTCTCAAGTTAGACCAATTTGCTTGGAAAATTCAATTATTTTTATAGATTAAAAAGCTTATCATTTTCATCACATTCTATAGATCAAATCAAATTTATCAAACTTAAACGCCTAGAAATAACAAAATATAAATAGTTAAATCCTCCACCCTGAAAAACATATATATGTGTTTATTTACACAGCTTTGTTTGTATCCTTAAATAAAATCCTGTGCACAAGGAAAAGAACTTGAGGGTACTACAGGGGAAATGTGGAAGACAGTGCCAGGAAGATCCTGAAGGAAAGCGATACGGAAGGAAAGGGAGCACTTAATGCAGCCACCCCTAAAGCCAGCAGAGCTCCTCAGGGCGAGCCCGTCCTGTGCAGAGCGAGTCCCCGCTGTCCTGCGCAGTGACAGGAACCAGGGGGACCGGCACCGCCACCCGGAACTGGGATTGGCACGTGCAGAAGTGGGACGTGTTCAGGCTGGAAACAAGGAACTGCTTTATTGAACCTCCCATTAGGACACCCAAACGGCGCGTGCAGAAGGCCAAGGCTCTGGGCAGCAGGGGAGGACACAGTCCAGTCGGACAGAAGGGAGAGGAAGGGACAGTCACCTGGGAGAGGCAAAGCTCTAGGGCGGCTTTCAGAGCCCCGGGCGCCCCACGGAAACACTTTATGGCAAAACAAATAGGTCAGGGGATGGGCTGTATAAAATCTCCGCTCATGCAGATGGTCACCCACGCATTAATTTCCTTGACTACCTTATCCATCCATCCATCAGTTCCTCTGTTCTTGAAATGTAAAGTCAATTAGGAAAGCTATTCCAAGATAACCTTCAAAGTCATTTCCAAAAGGTATGCCCCTGATTTAGGATGACAGTGCAGCCACTGTTTGGTGTTACATTTTTTATGATCATAATTCATTGTTTTCGCCCAGTATTGCACCACATTGCAGGGGGAGGACTATCTCTTTAACAGTGTGGGTTAGCACGCGCTTGATTAAAATGAGGACCCTTTATCTCTTTTGTCACTTCTCTCAGTTCCTTGTGGTCTACCCCATCATTTCTCTCTTTCATTAAATTAATGACACACATACAATGACATGGTAAACACCAAATAATAAAGTAGCCAACGTTAACACTGTGACATTCACAAAGGCAACAGAATTAAAGCCGGGGTTGTCACCCCTGCCTGGCACAGCACCTCGTCTGCCGGGGTGCCACACTTGCATAAAGCAAGGGTGATTCAGAAGGAGAATGGGGAGGGAGAGCTAAAATGCAGAAACAGAGGCTGCTTCTAAAACACATTTTTTCTGACAGTTCACTGCATTATCATTTACTCTCTATATTTTGAGTAATCACTGAATAAATCCCATGTTCAGACGATTCCTGGTGATGGAATTAAACATCATATCAAGAGCACTGGGCTGCAGGAAGGCTGAACTATTCCAGGATCAGAAAACGATCCGAAGCCGTGTTTGTTCAGACACAGGAGTGCTGTGTGAATTCACAGGACACGAGACACCGCGATGATCTGATCTGACACTTTGCATAATACAGGGCACAGAAATCGTCCGTGTTACTTCCAGTTTAAAACTCAGCGGTCGCACTTGAGCTGCAGCTTTTTGAAAACCATCCAATCTTGATTTTTAAATATCCAGCACAATGGTTATTAAGCTGTTCGGGTGATTAATCACCTTGCCTTCTTAATACGTACATTATTTCTAGTCAAATTTTTGTCTAACTTGAATTCAATTCACTGATTCTCATTATACCTTTTTCTGCTAGATTTAAGAGCTCGCTCTCCTCACATTCCTTTTGCCTGCGTAGGCACTTACTGACCGTGCTCGAGTCACCTCTTCAAGCCTTCCTGATAACGCAGGAAGGTGGGGGAGCCGGGGCTCCAGTTTTGCTTGGTTTGGGGGGATCTGTCCCTGTTTTCTGCTTAACCGTCTTCCCAAGTTTTCCCTGTGTCCCCTTCCCCACACTGGCACCAGGCCTGGACTGGATTCTGGGGTTATTTGCCGTGCCAATGGAGAGCAGCTACGCGGTGGCCAGGTNGCTGGCACCAGGCCCGGACTGGATTCCGGGGTTACTTGCCGTGCCAATGGAGAGCACATGGAGAGCAGCTACGCGGTGGCCAGGTCACACTCCAAGGGACCACATCACACCCTCCAGCCTGGCTGTTGCACTGGAATTCCAATTTATTGGATTAGCTCAACTCTTTTCCAATCAGCCCTTGCCAGGATAGCCCAGGATACTGCAAAATAACCTTGTCCTTGGCTCTTGGACTGAAACCCACAGCCAAAACACCGTAGGGCTGGGCCAGCGGGTGACTGGGACAGCCCTGGTGCACGAGGTGACAATGGCCACGCAAGGGGACAGGAGGCACCAAAGCAGCTGCATGAGCCAAGACAGCGGCAGGAGGGAGGGAGGGACTTGCTGGAGGCGCTTTTTACCATCCAAAACAGCAGATCGCTGTGGGCGAGCTGCTCTTAGGACACTGTTGACATAAAGCGGGTGTCTCTGCTTGCAGTAATTCGCATTTCTGCTCTTCCAAATACCTGGCACCCCGTCTAGAAACCAGGCTACCTTCCAGCTAGCTTCCTCCAAGGGTTTATCCGTGTTTGCACATCTCTGTAATCGTATGACAAGCAACAAACAACTCGGCCAACAACAAAACCGCCCCGCTACACACCCGCGTGTGTCGCTGTCTGGAAGCGACGATCACACAATTATTTTACACTTTATTAAGGTCATATGGATGACCTTAAACGGAAGCGTGTTTCTATTAATTCACAGATCACTAAGATGACACATTGTAATAGCTTTTAAAATGAGTGGTATTTCTCAAACGGGAGAGGAGGGTACTTACACAATGTCACACGAGAAGTCAAACAACAGCGGACCTGGAATTCGTCTCACCTCCTTTGCACAGGCTGCTCCGGCAGGGCCGAGTGCAGGGACACAGCGACGGCAGGACATCCCATGTCCCCTTAGCCAGGGCCATCCCGCGTCCCCTTAGCCAGGGCCATCTCATGTTTCCTTAGCCAGGGCCATCCCACGTCCCCTTAGCCAGGGCCATCCTCTCTCCAGCCGTGGCGTAGCCAGACACCCCTGCTCCCCGCACCAGGGGACAGTCACCACCTGCCACGCACCACGATGTGACACGGAGGGACAAACGAGCCCCAGGACCCTTTGAGCAGCCCAGCAAGAGGAGCGGGACAGCCCTGGCACGGGAAGCCATCAGGAAGCCCTGCAAGGGAGACGCCGCTCCATGCCAGGTTCTCCATGGTGCGAAATGCTGTTCAGGTTATAGCAGCACTTGCCATGAGCCAGAGAGCAAACAGACTTTTTTATGATAGATGGTGGTGACACAAAGCTGGTGACCACTCGCTGTGCAGCCCTGCCCTAAGCCGTGACCTCAAACAATTTGATGTTTCGCTACAATGTAATTTTCTAGAACATTAAAACCATCGAGACCACAAAAACATTACAAGTTGTATTCCACATCTAAAGAATTTGAGTTGTTTTAATTGGATCCAGCAAGTGAAAGCTGTAATTAATCTCTCTCCTGTGTAACTTTCCACCATGTTTGTGTTCTATATTTAAAGCAGAGCAAGAGTCAAATAAAAATACATAACAGCTATAGTCATGAGAAGAAAATTCATGAACATCTCGAGAACATCCACTGCAGAAAAAGGCTGCTTTGCCTGCTACTGCGGCAAAGCAGGTTTTTGCTGCACTAGGTTTTACTAATTTTTTTAAATGAAGTATAAAGAGCTATCCTTTAAATAAAATGAAAATGAGAGGCTAAACACAAACTTCACTGGGAACACTCCTTTAGTGCGTTTGTTGGCACAGGGCAGAGCCACTCGAGTCTCAGGGACACCCAAACGGGCTGGACGGTGGAGGGGGCACCTGCCCTGTCCGGACCGCTGAGCCTCCAAAAAACCCTCCCCAAAACCAACACGCAGCAAAACCGCTCGGGAGCAGGGTGAGGGCGGCGGGTACTGTGCGGGCATGGCCAGCGCACGGGTCTATGGACACGTACGGACACACGCCACGTGCCTATGGACACACACGGACACACGCCAAGCCCACGTACCTATGGACACGCACAGTCACCGGCCAAGCACCGCAGGCGCTGGCGACTCGTGGTCTTTGCCGCAGAGGCCGCAGGGCGCACGATCTAGCAGAACATAAAACCTTGTCAGCGATTGTTTTAGATCTCTAGAGGAGCACAGCTTAGTTCAATTGAAGCTGAACTAGAGGCCATATCTTTTGTTTTCATAAATAGCTTTGAAATGCATTTTCCTTCCAAATTATACTATTTCTTTACATCTTAATTAATGCCAAAAGCTTTATTCTGTTTCTTCACAATGTATCAGAAAGCTACTATTAATGTAATTTAGTTTTTGTAAGGAGCAGCATTTGTTTTCTATTTTAAAAAAATAGGTGGTTCTGAAATCCTGGCCTGTCAACATTGCTTAAAACATTCCTACTCCATGCATCTATGCAATAAATTAAATCAATGTTTTAATTGCACCCATGCTTTGTGGTTCCTGGCAGTACAAAAAGATCTTCTTATGAATGCACGTCCCCAAAAATCCCACTGAGTGATTAATTACTGGTCTGGAAGATATAAATATGCCTTTCAGTAAAGACAGTATGGACTGCTAGAAGCTTTGGCCTTATATCTCTGCAGAACTCTTATACCCAGCAGACATCTTTTTAATTCAAACAAGATTGCAGTTCCAATATTTACGGACAGTACAAAAACCCCTTCTCTGCCCATTTGCCCTTGTAATTAATGCAAGGCACAGATATCTGAACTTGAGGAATAGGAAGTACTTTTATTGGTATTTTCAGGTGTCTCCAAGTTTTCCTCATGTTTAAAGGAGCCGTCCAACGTGGCACACGGTGTCCTGCGCGCCCGGCCGTGCAGCTCCTCTAACACATGGGTTTTATTGGGGAGGGTTGAGCCGCCGGTGCTGGGCACCATCCCGGCCTCCTCGCTGCTTCCCATCCCGCTGCTCCGTGTGGTCCAGCTCTGCCCTCGCTCTCTCTTAAGCCCTCTTGCCGACTGCTCCCACAACAGGCAAGAGGGATCAGTCGGCTCGGGAGAAAGAAAACTCATCAAAGCCACAGCGAGGTGAAAGACCCCGGGACTGGCGATGCAGCACAGAACTTTCCATTTTTCAAGCGACTAAAGTAAGTCCAATCAACCTAAGTGGAGATTACTACTTAGTGGCCTGAAAGAAGTGAATTGATGGTCATAATGGGGCACCTTATCATAAGAAACACCATTTATTTCAGCACAAGCAAGAACGAGGCAAGTAGAAAGTCTCACTCCCTTCTAACTCTTTGAAAAGGTCTTTCCATAGTCAAGGAATATACTGGAATATGAAAGAGAAATTTGTGGCTGTTTGGAGGAAAGAAGAGAGTTTTGCAACTCTCTGAGCACCAAAATTCCCTGAAATCACTGGTACCATTGTGATTGCTCATTAACAATACACATCTTGCAGCAGACATTTTTCATTTGGACCTCATGAAAAACACAAATCAAACATACGTTAGAAGGCAGCTAACTTCAACTGAGAAAAGGTCTTTAAAAACAAGAAAGAAAATAAACCTTTGATAAAATAATTGCTTCTACTGTTATTTTTTTTGCTATTGCTTCAAAAACAATTTCTCTTTCTTTCTTGTTCATATATCTGGTGTCCTGCTGTTGTACAGATGAAAGGTCCAGTCTCTTTAAAATTTCATGCAGGGCTCTTTAGAACATCTCGGTTTTAAATGCCCATGGCAAAGACAACAAAATGTAACAGTAAATGGAAAGGTGATAAAACTCCCTGTTTATATACTTTATAAAAGTAATGTGTGTGGGATATATATATATATATATTTTTTGACACACCCGCATAGTGGCAATAACCACACTTAAATCCTTGAACCTCATAACTTATATTCACCTAAACACTGACTACAATTGAGCTTCATGAGAGCCATCTGCAGCTTACCCATCCTGGGTGCTTACACTTAGGCTCTCTGGCAAGCAAAGCTTCCTCCTCCTCCTCCTCATTGTCGTCATCGTCGCCGTCCCGCCTCGACGCGGGGCTCCTGCGGCATCGCGTGCCCTGACCTTGGTGGCAGAGGATGCAGCGGGACAGCCGCTCTGAGGCCCTGTCAAAATCAAATAAAGCAGGTTATGAGCTGCTCTCTGAGCCCATGAGCACCGACTCCTCATCCTGGCACTCGGTGACCGGCAGAGGTGCCTCATGAATGTCCTCGAGCACTTGACCCTGCAAGAGGAACACGCACGAGCTGCGGTGTCTGCATTCACACACGGGCCACTCTGAGAACAAGCTGTTTCCAAGCTCTCCGAAATGCCTCATTTTCTTTTCTGGAAGTAGAGCAATTCTTATTAGGAAGATAAATAGATTTCACTGACATTTTTTCAAATAGTTTTTGCTACTCACATATAACACGGCTTTACCAAACTCAAGACAACAGGAACTCATAACCTTTCTCAAAGTTTTTCAAAGCCCATTAGACAGTGCAATAACCACTACCATCTGAAGCAGCAAAATTTTAAGCCATGCAGGTCTGGGTGGTTTAGCAGTAGCATCTTTTTATATCTAATAAATCTAAGGTATTTTTCCACAACGGTCACTGAAATTAAAACTGGAAACCACAACATCTGTTTCAGATCTCTCTCCTATTGCTGCTGCTCTTTACAGCATTCACAATCCTTAGCACTTTTTAGAATATGTTTTAACTCCCTGGGGACGTGAAGCACAAGGGACGGGGTGGGCATCGCGGTGCCAGAGCACCGACAGAGGCGGCACGGACTCCCACGGGCTGCGAAAACAGAAAAGCTGCAATGAGGGTAAAATACTGTGGGTATTTGTGCTGGTTCCATAAAAATATTCTAGCAGTTCTCATTATTAAAAAAAAAAGGAGTCTGTCGCATCAAGAGAGTAATGCAGCAAAGAAAGAAACTCTAAGCAGAAATTGAAATAGGAGCAGAGCAGATGGGGAATGTGCAAGGCAGAGTGTCTTCTGTAATAAGGAAAGACCAGCATTGCTAAAGACAAAGATCTGTGAAACACGGTTATAATACCAGCTATCCTGCACTAAATACAGCTGCAACTAAGACGGGTGGTCATTTTTGCCACTATGAATGGTTTTAGCTGCATAAGCTCATTATTACTAATGTTATGCGCTAGATACTAGGAGGAGAAAGAAAAAAAATTGCAAAGAAGTCTGTAAGTGTGTGAGACTGGGGGTTGCAGCCCTCAACTTTCTGAAGTAGAAAATGTTACGTGGCAAAAACTGCTTGCATTAACCCCAAATTACGTGCTAGCTAACCACAGATCAATGACACGGCCTGGGCGCACAGGGAGTTCGTCTGCATCTCCAGAGCACGAAGGGCAGAGCCGCAGCGAGATGCGTCCCCCGCGAGCCACGGGGCAGCTCTGGAGAGCACTGAACAACACGACACCGTCCGGAGCGAGAAGAGACCGGGGGGATCCCAATGAGCTGCAACTGCCTGGATAAACCAGAACGATCCACGGCCCGGCACGAGCCGAAAAATAGAAAAGTCCCGAAATAGCTGGGCTTATTTTCTGAAGTGGCTTCTTTTGCCTCCCTTCTTCAATGGCAACTTTGATATGCACTAAATTTGAAATTCCACCCCCAACCCTCTGCTTATGCACACATAAGAAATTTAACAGGAACAATATTTTCACACTAGGATTCAGGCTATGAATTATTTAAGTAAATATTTGAACAAATAGCAGGCAAGAAAAAATTCCAGCTTTAAAAAGCTAAAGGGAAGTGTAAGTAATTGAAACACTAACAGAAAAGTTTTTGTATTTTATCAACTCTCTGAAGATCATTAATAAATTAAAGTAACAAATAATGGACTTTATCGGGAAGCCACCTGACTTGTATTATAACATAGGCATAGGCTTCCAGAAGCTAAAAGATTTTTTAGACAAGTTTTTATAGAAGAGATTAACTGAAGATCAATGTCAAATACTTTCGATTTAACTAAATCTTCCCTTTGCTTCTGTTTTACCGGGCTTTTTGCGCAGCTACCTTGGAGCTTCATACTCCTTTGACTAAAGTGAACCTGGGGACCGATGTGGGACAGGCGGTTCCAGCCCCGAGCCAGGCAGGATGAGCAGGTCCCCTCCGCAAAAGTGGGAACCTTCCCACTTTTCCCTGCCACAGCCTCATTCTTTGCCTTGTCCAAGATAAGGTCACTCCTACCCCAACAAATCCCGGAAAACAAACAATTCCCAGGTGAGGCCCAGGTTGTGGGACCCCTTCGTACGATCTAACCAAATCCTTGGTCGGTCAGAATCACCTTTAACTGTCTCTATCTCAGTGGGCACTCGCTGATTTGGGCTTTATAAGGCTTAAAATAACATGGAAGATTTTGCACGATAATCAGCCCAGTGCAATATTCCTGCCCAAACACTTTATGTAAGATTATCAGGAAAGGTGTAAGCAAATCTGTTCATTATTCATTCCGAATTTTAATAAAATGAGAAAGATAAACTATGCTCCCTTTCCAAATCATGTATGTGGTATATAATGTACTGTCATACTAGAAGGAAAACTCTTAACACAGAATGAAAAATTCAGCTCTATTTTCTATAAATAGGGAAGAAGTAACTTAGGGTTATCCTTTTAGCTCATTCATGCATTATGGACTCAACAGATTAGTCTTGTTTCTTAATATGACATGATTATTAATTAGACATGGCATGGCCAGAGGCTGAAAACGATTAGAAGAAAAAGCAAAGATCCAAATTTAATGTATCCTAGTCCTGCGGATGCTGCTCACCGCCCAGATAGGTTTTTCTGCTCTTAATTTGCCCAGAATACTTTTCTAGTCTCCAGACTCAACTGCAGAGGAAATAGCGAAAGAAATACTCCTATGTCCCTAAAAGCAGAGCTGGAGAGAGCAGCAGGCTGGATCTCTCCACATGAGACACAGCACCAGCCCCTAAACTGCTGTCCTGAAAATCCCGCTCATCTTCGGCCCTGCAGTTCCGTGGGGTCCCACCCAAGTCGCCTTTGAGAGATCATTGGCACCTCGGGGTGCTGCGGCTGGAGGCTGTGACCCAACCTGGTGGCCCCAGGGGACCCAGCACCACGGCAGGGGCAGGACCTGCTGCTGGGCACGATAGCACCCACGTTCCGAGCTTGGGGAAGCCGCGTGCCCCCTTCCCGAGGGAATTGTTTCCTCTCTGCATTTTCCCAATAAACCAGCTCTGAGCTGGCTGCAGGCGGGCAGGGCGATGCAAGTGCCATGTCACTGGCTGCACTGCAGCCTCGTCTGGAGCAGGGTCTCGAAGCCCAGATCACCCTGGATCTGGAGTTACCACCCACAGCAACCAGCTGTTTTTTCCAAAACCCTCCTCCCATCAATTCACTAGAGTTAGTTCTTTCTTGACTAATTTAGTCACAGTCATGTAGAAACTTTTGAGACCTCCAGGAACAGTTTTTTAAAAAGAAACTAGCAGTTGATGGAATCAGGATGCAATGAGGAGACTGCAGCAGTGTGCTGGAGCCGGCTCAGCTGATCAAGAACTCGGCATACGGGTCTTTTTGCTCTTAAGGACCCCACAAGACAGCACTACGGGCCCCTTTATAAATTAATAAAAGGCAGGAGGCTGGTTCTTTTTTTCCCCCCTCTCTCTGTCAGCCGAGAAAGAAGCCTCCTGTGGTTAGACCGTGAAATTCAGAAAGCCCCAGTACCACCAGAAGAGACAGCAAACTCGGTGAGACATAAGGAAACACATGTGTGAATCGGATTCCTCCCATGTGAAACACGAGCTGCTCCGCAGCGGTTCCCGGCGGCCGGCGGAGCCTCAGCCCCTGCGGAGGCACCGCGGAGCTGGGCACTGACCTGCCATCCCCGCGGGTAGACAGGTTGTCCCTCCTGGTCCTGGGGCTCCTGGGGCTCTATCCTGCTCCTGGGGCTCCATCCTGCACGGACACAGGCATTGGCACCAGGCCATGCTCTCACTGCCCACAACGGGCTGCGCATTTCAGTCATGTCGAGATGCACCCAGCACCGACCTACAGAAACGAAGGAAGCTGNGGCGGAGCCCCTGCCCCTGCGGAGGCACCGCGGAGCCGGGCACTGACCTGCCATCCCTGCGGGTGGCCACGTTGTCCCTCCTGGTCCTGGGGGCCTCGGGCTCCTGGGGCTCTATCCCACTCCTGGGGCTCCATCCTGCTCAGACATAGGCATCGGCGCCAGCTTGTGCTCTCACTGCCCACGACGGGCTGCGCATTTCAGTCATGTCGAGATGCACCCAGCACCGACCTACAGAAACGAAGGAAGCTGCAAAAACACTACTGTGAGTCTCTCCAAAAAGCAATAAAGTATCACGGCAGGTTTAAAAAAGCTGGGAATACTGGCTGCTGTGACTGGAGATGCATTAAAAATGCCAAGTTAAGTGGTCCTAATTTTCTTAGGATAATTTGCTATTTTGATAACAATATTGAAATATAGCAAGAAAGTTTTCAAAGCAGTATACCCTAGCCAGCAAATCTTTCCTTTTACGTATATTCACAACACTTCTCAAATCCTGCCTATAGTTACACATATAAGTATATATGAAATAAAGATTTGTGATAATAAAATATTTACAAGTCTAATGACCACGTATTTCACTTACTTACACACCCACTAGTAAAAGGGAGAATACAGAAGAAAAAAAAAAAAAAAAACAAAACAAAAAAAGTCCTGAGAAACCAGAGACGCCCNTTCACTTACACACCCACTAATAAAAAGAAGAATACAGAAGGAAAAAAAAAGAACAAAACAAAAAAAGTCCTGAGAAACCAGAGACGCCCTGACAGCACTGAGAATACGGTGATCTCGTAGGCACCTGCAGTTACTACATCTAGACTGTGCATTCACTTCCCTAATTCAGACTCCTCTGCAGTACAATGCCATGGATTTTAATCCATTTTTCCTACAATTTTCGAGCAAGTGGAACCTGTTTGATTTTTTTTAATCTAAACCTGGTTAGTTCACACAGTAATAATACCTTTTGGCATCTGGTTTTCCTCGTTAGTAGGACACACAGATCTTTAGCTCATTTTGCTAAGATTTTCTATGAAACAGTGCTTAGTATAGAAGAGATTGAAATGTTATTTTGGTGCAATTAAGCTTTATTTCCCTTGGGCCAAAACCTCAGCTCCTGTAAAATCAGGATGATTTTACTGATACTAACACAACTGCGACCATTTGCATTAACGAGCGCTCTTGGCACTTCCAGTTCTGACCTGGGCATTCAGGTCACTTGTGAAGACGGGTGCTGAATTGCCGGTTAGCAGGCACCATCCTGTGCCGGGACAACCTTACCCGATCCTCAATTCTTAACATTTTAATTACAAAAATAAATAAATAAAACAAGGAATCCAAACAGGCTTCTCTCTTCCCTGCAGGGCAGGACTCCACATGAGGAGAAGCACAGCCCAGAATGCTGAAAGAGCAAAGTTCAGCCCTAGGTAGTTGCATTTTTACCCAGGAGGAAATCCCAGCTCCACAGCTTGCTATTCCTGCAGGAGCAGAAACCAGAGAGCCCCAGACCTGAAGGACTTGGCACCTGTTGCTGCTCCTGACCCTGGAGGGGCCGTGATAACACATATACACACATACGTGCGCGTGGGCATGCGTGTGCATCACAACGCCATGGTTTGCATTCTGTTACCTCGAGATCTGTTTAAAGGGTTAGACTGCAGCACGTGGGCTCCAGTAACTGTCGTGTTCATCTCTACAGGCAAAAAAAGCTCCTTTAAAAATTCCAACAGATTTCTTCAAGCACATTTGAGAAATCTTGCCTAAGTATCATATAACGCATACGATGCTACGCTGCTGAATGAGGCTTTTACTCACACTTTATAAACCAAGCTGAGCAGTTCAGGTTCTGCTGTTTGTGACTCCGGAGCTCATCCCAACCCATGGGATAGGCTGGGAGCACAGTGCCTTGCACAGATCCATGTGTTCCACCTAGGAGCGCCCACACGCTGCCCTTGGCACCTACCCGGGCACGGCAATTGCAGCCTCTTCATTAGACACACACTGTTCTGAGCTCACCAACAGCCTAAAGTACAGGTTTGCTTGCTATTCCCACATCCGTGTATTTTTTCTGAATTCTGGACTTCCCGTTTTACTGCTCGTATGCTCAAATTCAACTTTTTTCCATAAAATATTCTAATCTAAAAATAATTTGAAACATGCTTATATTAAAAACTTTTACCCTCCCAAAATTGTTTGAAAGAAAGCAATGTTAAATATTAATACAGAGTAAATAATTGCTATTGCTTTCATTAGAGATAAATCACTTCTAATCTGAATTTAAAAAAGAAAAAAAAAGATCAAAAGTAATATTAATCGTGCTGGCCAGGGAGCAAAAGGACATTCCCAGACATTAACTGCTTTCCAAATATGAAAAACATATTAAATATCTCTCTTAAAACAAGATGTTTTCCTCATGTTTCCTTTGGGGGGAAATCTGTTTAGTGCATTCCTCTCCATGCGAGGCTCTGGCACTCTAAGCCAGGTTTGTCCTCCTTCCATCTGCACCGGGCTGGCTGCTGGGCCGCTGCCAGCTCTACTGCGATATCACTCAGCAAACCCAGACCAAGCAGACTGAGCACGGGGCAGAAACGAGCAACAAGTAAATACGGGGAGTTTGTGCGGAAAACTCCTTAATTTCCCATATGCATTAAAAAGTCCTCAGCAAAGTAACTGTGCCTGCAAATACTTTGAGGGGAAAAATAAAACGGAGAATTTAGCGCAAGAAATTTACAGGATACAAACTGAACTTGGGTACAATCTGAGACTTCCACGGTTTAGATTTCTTTCCATACCACCGAGGCCATCTGTATCTGCAATTATGAGTAAAACAATCGGGATTTAAGACAAATCTTTCCTGAAGCTGCAAATAATTCTGCTGGTGCTTAAAAGCAACCACTGAGTGACTTGTTCCCGGGCAAGCACCGATGCCCGCGCGGAGCCGGCCCGAAGCGCCGCGGTCCTGCGGGAGCCCCTTTCCCGCGCTCCTTTGCTCCAACAGCATCGGGTCTACGCGGGAAACATCCTCTTTGCACCAAAAACGTGTCACCTGCACTGCTCCACCTCGCTCCACCTTATTATGGATACTGGAAGGGACAGGGGCTGTCAGACTACGGCACTGCAGCGGCCCTGGGGCCTGGCACATGCCCTAATGGAAGTGGGAACTGTGGAAAGAATCACTAACAGCTTTTAACAAAAATTAATGTATCCACTTCTTTTAAAAAAACTGCAATTGTAATTACCGCTTGGTTTGTCCTGAACTTCAGTAAGAAAAACCTTAAAAACCTGAAAGCACAGAAATATTTCGATTATACCAGCTGAAATTGTCAAATTATTTCCTCCCGCTCGCTTCTGGCTGTCACTACAGAATATTTGGATCAAAAAAGGAGAATACGGATTTTTTTTTCTTTTTCTTTTTTTTAAATCATAGCCTGTCATTTACATTGCTGTAGGACCAGAGACAAACAGGAGAAAAATGTACATAAGCAATGCAGCCAATAAAAGATAATTTAAGTTTACTCTCCAATAGGATACGTTAAACTGCTCTCAGATCGGCACAGCAAGACCGGGGATGCCAGGGCAGGCTGTCAGGCAGGAGCCAAAAACAACCTTACTTAGCTTTTGTTTAGGTATTTATTTTAATTGAAGCCAGTTAGCCTAATTACTTTTAGGGCAGGTAGATTTTGCTCCTGTGAATTAGGGCTTTTTGTCAAAGTAATTTTCACAGAAGACCTTTCTCTGGAAGAAGCCAACATACCAGGGCTGACAACCATAAGACTCCGTGAAACAAAAGAAATCTTTTTTTCCCCCTCTCAGGTACACAAGGAAGAATTTTATTAGGCTGCAGTGTATATGTATGATGGGAATAACAGAAGGAATAATTTATTTGTAAAAGAACTGACATATAAAGCACAATACCAAGTCCTCAGAGGGCAGCATAGATGTCTTTTAACAAGAAGCCTTTCTTTTTTAAAAAAACTAAGAATAAAATCCTCAGATCCTCACTTTATCCATCTTATTTCCCCTACTTTATGGGCACTTTTTTTTTTTTAAACAAAATAACGAAAGTATTTTAGCTATTGCCATGTTTTAATGAATTCAGATTTTGTAAGTGTTTATCGTCTCTCGAAATATTCTCGTGTTGCTCAGGGCTAAGCAGCACACACGTCCGCTAGGGGTCAGTAAGCACAAGACAAAATGATAAAATTTGTTAGAAAATTCACAGATGTGGATCTTTAAAATGGTTTAAGGTAGAACATATACTGCTTTATTGCCTTGTGCTGCATAACAACCAAATTAAAAGCGAGGATCACAGGACTCAAATGAACTCCATGAAGCACCTCTCATCACTACATAAGTACATTGCCTATTACAGGTTTTACAATCCCATTAAGCAACGCGTCATCCCGAACCTCCCGCCAGCTCCTGGGTCCCAAAGTCTGTTCTTGTGCAGCCTCTGATGGCGTCAAGTCACTCACACTTCTTGTAGTAAGAGGTGGTAGCAGAATTCCCTGCCTATCTTTTACACATCCCATATGGGTACTGACAGGATAGATAAAAATTTGTAAGATGTTTGCTATCACAGCAATATATAACCTCCAGAGCCAGGAACAAGGAATGGAACAAGGTTCTCAAATTCTGTGTGAACTTGGTTCTTTTACTAGTAAGTGAAAAAAGGAGCCTTAATTAACTACTGTTCATGGGTTTACTGCCAGGTTAATACCTGCAAACAGCAAGTGTACAGTCTCAGAAACATTTTTAAAACATTGGGGAAGAAAAAGAAAAAATTACTGATTTAACTGGCTGTTTGAAAAAAAAAAAAAATGAAGTGCTGCGGACAATATCCACAGCATAACGCATGTAGGTTTGTGTACCACGGCCTGTCTCGACAACCAAGCTGTCACACTGAAGATCCCGTGCACAATCGATGCAATAAATACAAGCAAAGAGAGAAAGACAAATAAGGGTGCCCTCTGCCCAGCATTTTATTCTGCATAGCCTGGATTCTCCGCTGTGAAAACAACGGTTATCCCCGCTCCCAGCAGCATTCAGATAAGCACATACACACACAGCGCCTGCAGGCTGCAGTTTTTCATTTTCCTCTTGGCCGATCCACAACTAAGCTGCCAAAGTAAACAGACTTCGCCTTGCAGTCGGGCTCAAAATGAAGCAGCAAACTGGATTTTTATGTCATAAAAGGAAGCAAAAAATAAGCAGCAACTGTAAAATGCTTAAAATATCAACACTTCCTTTCTATAGGAGGGAAACGAAATTTATGAAGACAAGCTATTAAGCAATGCTTTCAGATGGTAATTATACAATCCTAAATGCATCCAGCATGGCATCATCATCATCGTGTTCTTTCTAAAGTCAATAAAGAAAGAGAGCTTGGCCCAATGACTTTAGGGAATAAAAAAAATAGACTTTTTAGGTCAGAAGAGAAACAAGGACATGCTTTGAAGACTACCTCATCTAATTCATATTTTGCAGAGCAAGTTTCATTAAACTACTCATTTATGACTGATACTTTTTCTGCCCAATGAAGCTCCAATAGGAACCTGAAGGAAAATCCAAAGTCTTCTTGGTAACTCAGAATTGTAGTCCCAATATCCAAAGGTTACCTGTGTACTGAAGAGGCAGCTCATCTGCGCGCACTGTCTGGAAAAACTGAATTTTCTGTTGAGGATTTATAGAAATCCTCAACTTTGTGTTTGCAACTAAATATTGCTTTGTGTCTTAAAAGCCTGAAAGAACCTTCTGAAAATGATGAACATACCTTAAACACAATCAAAGTGTTATGGAACTAAAGACTGCAACAATCACCTATCCAAGCCAGTGCATTTCAGTGTTATTTTAGCCCCGTCTCCCAACGGCTCAATACGCACGCATGTAAAACTTAAACATGAGATGCAACACTCTGCTGCCAGGCTCTTCCAGCCAACACAGGTACCTCAGTTGGTGATTTTCTACACTTACAAAGCAATTCCAAATATTTCACTTACTGAATCAATACTGTGCATTGCCTCATGCAAGGGATTTTTCTGACACTGAAAGTTGGTTCTCGTTATGCAACACGAACTACATGCTCTTCAGGCTTTGGGAGCTATGGTCACCATCAAATAATGTTCAAGTCTGGCTACTTAGCAGAAGTGTGCAGCGCACTGGTAGCCCATGAAGTGCAACAGCTCCAATTTTTTTGGTCCTACGACAGGAAGAGAGCTGGGGTTTATTCCAGCATCCCTCACACCAGCCCCAAATCATGCACCCAGTGGGAGACACCTCTTAATTTGTCTCTGCATATTTATATTTTTCAATAATTTCAATATATTTTTCAATACAAATATACAAACATGGGTGCTGGTATATGTTAAAACACTGTTCTTTTAAGCAGTTCAATAGAGCAAAGTGTCAAAGAACACCAAGATAAGACAATAGGTACAAGTAATACATACCTGTGAATTGGATGCAGAAGACCTGAAGACTGAAATTATTTAGATTCGCCTCATTGTAGATGTACCCAGACACTGATCTCCCAAGTTGTCTTCAGGAGGAAGCCAGAACATTCACTTTTATTTCCATTTCTGCCTGATGGGCAGAAAGAGGTTCATGACCCATCTTGCAATGTGTAGCAAGAAGGATGAGTATGAGATTAAACACCAGTACAAAAGTACAGAGCTTGTTTTCCTGCTTATTTCACTTCAGTTTAGCACAGTTCTCTTTTCTGAGGTAAAAATGGCAGGTAGGATTCTCTTACAGAAGTTATAGCTATGTCTTCATCCTTGAATTCACTATGTATTTTTCTTTACATTTGAGCTATAACTAGACCATGTGCTGCTTAACTCCTCTCCACTCTTTTTAACTGATTACTCTGTGGAGCACTTCAAGAGCTTCAATACTGATGCTGCTGTACCACGCTCTGCTACTGCAGAAAAGGACACATCGCTTTGATGCTTTTCTAGAATAATGCTCGTTTCTGTTTATTCTGGAATGGACCTGTGACTGTCGTAGCTGGAAGAGAAGATAATGATGCTCGGTCATTTAAAAAGGGAGAAAAAAGGAAGATAACCAAAGCCTCGAGAAGGTTCCCCACTAGAAATCCTAGCATGCACTTACCATTTTGCCCAATAAGTCATACACAGGAGAAACCTAAGTGGCTGCTGGATCTTAGAATAAATGTGTGAGCATAATCTCAGCTATATCAGAGCAGTTCAACTCTACTTTAACTTACCAGTATCTAAGGTACCAATAAAATCTGTACAGACTCGAAGAAATTTTCAAGTACCAAATCACGCTGGTTACTTCACATCACGAAAGCAGGAGAAAGAAACCAGACCAGCAGTCAAAATCATAAAACTTTTTTTTAAAAAAAGCTCAAAACATAAGAATTGTTTCAGCTGATTTCTAATTTCCTTAGTGTTACTCTTTGCAGTGTAACTAGCACACAGTCTTTTGCTTCATGGGGGAGGTTCTGTCATGCCACTTATTTAAAATCTTAGACCTGAAGTATGATGTTGTAGCTATGAACAGGAAAGATAAATATAAAATAAAAATATAATATAATAATAGCCCTGTCTTGACCTCTGCACACCTTTGTGGTTGTTGATTCTTTAACACTACTTAGAAGTTTCTAGTCCTTTACCCCTGCAGAAGCAACGCGATCGAGAAGCACGAAGTGTTGCCTGCTTTGCCACACACACCATAAAGGGAAGTTTGCCTGAGCTCTAGCTGTGGAGCCCTTATACCTGATCATAATGGATGGGACAGAAAGAAAACAGATCCGTTTTCAGATGCCAAATGGAATCTGCAGTTAGGGAAAAAAAAATAAAAATCAGATTTTAGCTTGTAAAACGCAATTTTACTGTAATCACTGAAAATGAATAAAACTAGGATTCCATGATGTAATTTTTTTACAGCCACTGTTCTGACTATAACTGCATTTTACTGACCTGCAAGTTGGAAGTACCAGTAAACCGATTCACCACTTTGCTGCATAGAACGGTGTAAAAATACCAATTTTAAATAAAAAGCCCATTTTGTGATTCACATATATGCAAGTACAAATCCCAAGTATCCGCTACGTCAAGTAAAATACATAAAGCATTATCCGAAAAATATACTGGAAAAATGTGACTGCCATATAAAGCAGTCCAAAAGAGTAACTTAAAATGACTGATGTGCTGCTTGTCTTTTTTACGTGCTTTCGGTCTTCTTCCATTTACTGCACTCCATTTTTTACTGCATTTTCTTTTTTTTTTCCTATTCTTCTTTTTTAATATATTCTCCTTTATATCCTGCCTTTCTTGACCCTTTCAAAGGATTACAGCATTAATAAAATTGGTAGGCAAATATTCTATCAATTCTGCATAATAATCAAAACAAGACATGATAGATCACACTGAAGTCCCCGTGAATACAGAGCATCGAATGGGAAAGTGTGTGGACGGCAAGACCAAAATTAATTAGTTAATTAACTAATTAGAATTTAATAAGTTATTTTCTGATAATTCTCATGCAAAAACTATTCCCACAATACATATCTTAAAATAAGGAGGCTGCAGATCCAAAGGAGAACTGAAACAGGATAAATCCCTGAAATACGTTTTTAAGACTACGCTATCATTCAAATACAATTGCTTAAAATAATTTACACCAACTTTTTTAAAGTATTGTCCCCATAGATTTTTCCATTCAATTTTTGAGAAAATTTAGCATATAGAATACACAGTA
Source organism: Crypturellus undulatus (assembly GCA_013389825.1). Classification (NCBI taxonomy): domain Eukaryota; kingdom Metazoa; phylum Chordata; class Aves; order Tinamiformes; family Tinamidae; genus Crypturellus; species Crypturellus undulatus. The sequence continues at coordinate 25,434 of VWPW01026687.1, forward strand.
AAATCTGTACTTTATAATGAATGATTTAAAATCAGTTTTATTTATCACATGCTTTGGAAACACACTAAGACTTGTTGATCTGCAATTTTAATACAGTCTGAGAACATGCAAGACAGGGACACACACTACACGTCACCACAGGAGGTGCACAGGGAGTCTGGGCCAGACCCTGGAACTGGTCAAGATTTGTGAGCCTCTACCCTACCCCAAGACTAAATAAAATATTTTAATCCAGCATTCTGTCATTTAAAAGTTCAGAACAAGTGGAGAAAGACATTTGCAGCAACAATGTGAGGTTGGGCCAGGCAGAGATGGCTGCGCTGAAGCACCAGCTCCTCTTCCAGAACCCAGAATCCAGCTGGGTTCTTCCATTCCCGTGAGATGACGGGAAGGGAAAGGGACACTTTGCAGAAACGTGCTTTTATCAAACAAAGACTATTTCAAATTAGAAGTACCTCTCAAATTTTCAGCGATAACAGTTCTAATTACCCCCAAATCTGTAATTTCCCACCCCTGTGCATTTAGAAATCAGGATCTGTCTCCCTGCCGAAGAGACGGCTTTAACGGGTCACCCTGGGCTGCGGCGGGAACACAGCCACGAGCCAAGGGCTTCTGCAGGACGAGGCCCGGCTAGCCGGGCGCTCCAAGAAGGAAATTCTGATGCTTCAGGACAGCCAAGTGCTTCCCTGGATCCCTGAATTTCATCCTTCCTCTGCAGAGTTCTCTTGCAACTTTAAGCCACTCAGTCAGATCCAGCTTGCCGTGGGTAGGTACTAACTGCACGTTTCAACATGCTAAACATCCCCTTTACTAACAGGGGTCTCATTTTCAACACACTGTATCTTCAGTTACTAAATTAATAGGATTTGTTTTTATAGAAAGAGTCCTCAATAGTGCTAGATCATTTGGCTTTTTTTTGTAGCATCTCAGACTGACTCAAAAATGTGGATAATTGTCATTTAATCTCTTGTAGATTCTGACTCAACCTACTTCTGACATCCATAATTAGAATTATTTGGATTTACATATTTAATAACATTCTTTTTATTTGGCATTTTTTGCATATACAATTAATAATCTAGTCTAGAAAGTAATATTTATGTATACATACACTGCAATATGAAAACCATGATTTCATTTGAATATTTTATTGAGGTCTGCGTGGAACATCTATTTCTTTAAATGGATAACTGGAAACAAAGAGGAATTCATTGTGATAAGATGCAAATAAGTATGGTGCATTCATACGCGACCAAACATTGAAGTAATAAAAAGGAAGGAAAACTACACAGCAGGACACATATTTCCAGCATTAATGTAGCATTTACACCTGCTGTGCAGATGCAAATTCTGTGTACATGAATTAACACTTGTTCTTATTTGTTTTCTCACCTTTTTTATAGAGCAGAAGCCCTATGTGCATCCTTGCTTTCAACTAATATTAAGAAGTATCCAGAGCTGCAAAGATTATTTCCATTTGTACTGACGTGTGGAAAATGTGGTTGTTCTGTACAGGTCCTGGGGCGAAAATTTGCAAAGTCACCTGGGGCGGGGGGGAAAAAAAATCTGTTTGCCTCTCAGCCTTTTACCTCAAAACAAGCAAACAAAAAACACCTCTTCCACACACTGAGCACTCATCCAAATGCCTATAAGAACTAAATCACTCCATTTATTAATGTAACTTCTGCACCTGCTGGTCCTTACTGCTCAGCAAAGACTCCTAGATTTTATGTAGGTGGAGACGCTCTCTTATTTCTTATCCTAATATTTGTATCAACAGACATTCTTTTAAGATAACTACTAGACTATAAACAGTCCTGCACATGCAGATGGGTCATGCATTTATTTTCTTTATCATTCCCCTTGCAAGGTTTAACTAGTTTCTTGTAGATAAGAACTCTAAAACATAAATATATGATAGTGTATATGAGAGTACACACTAGGATATTTGCACACTAATGTGCTCCAAATGAAGAGCTATGATGATGAACCCCATACTGAACCTTCAGGAGACATTCTTCTAGTCCCGAGTTCTCGCAGCACTTGTGCCCTATCTGTAACATCCTAAAGACTCAACCTGCTACATCGTTCTAGTACGCAGTTCTTCCTGAATGCAAAAAGAGGTTACACAGAATTCAGCCCCTTCACTGCACTGATTCATATCAGAACATATATATATATACACCATGCTTTAACTAACTCAGCAAGTAAAACCAAATTGTTTTCAAATCTCTGATACTATTATGACAACACAGTGATAGAGCATTCTTGGTTACTCATGTTTAGCTAAGTAGAAAGAAAAAAGCCTGGAATAAGTTTTTGCAAGAGAGCACGTCAGCATATAGCACAGTGACACAATATCACACAAAGATTCTGTAACAGATAATTCCGTATTTTTGCTTTCTAAAGTCTGATACCAAGCAGGAATCATGAAAGGGATCAAGTCCAGGCAGCCCTAGTAAATTTAGCTAAATCTGGTACCAACACAGTTGGGATACTTATTTGCATGTTTAAATTACTCAAGTGACTAATTTTATAATTTCCTTTTCTATTGCTGAATGTCTTTTAAAATTAGTCCCCCGAGAACAGAGGCACTATGCATGGTGCTGTTAAAGTTAGAAACTTGTTATACTTTATAAGATTATCATAACATGGCATACATTATCTCTTATTTAATAAAAACGTAATTGTGCATATAATTTGATAATTTAATAAGAATAACTTGTTATACAAATCTAGACTGCACTCATTTGTTCTCCCTTTGAAAAAAGTTATTGCTCAAGGTTTCTGTGAATAAGGATTTTCATTATTAGAGTTCTTAATTTTGCAATATTTTGTCTGCATTCTTCCTAAAAAGGACATAATTCATACCAAGTGAAATCATATCCTTTTCTTGTTATTTAAGTATCCTTAAACCCAACCTCCTGTTCTGGTTGTGGAAGATACAGCCTCATCCATGAAGTTGGTGCTGATGACACATTGTCCATGTGAGGATGAGGACCAGGGATGGCCGTGCCAAGAACACTGGCTGCTTGTCATTGGAGGCAACACCCCTTTCCTGGTGGTTGGCAGTTGCCAGGGGAAAGTCCAATATCTGGAAATCATTATAAACAGTGAGCACAATAAAAAAGGACCTGTGTTCTGCAGGAGCTGACTCAATGTGACCTCCAAAACTGACCGATTCCGTATCCTGCGCCAAAACGCTGGGCTCAATGTTGGCTCTGTTCTTCATCGTGCAAGGACAAAAATTCAGCAATGGCAACACCTCAAGATGGGCTGGCTCACGGTGACTGGGTTGCTGTTTACAAAATAAATAAGGACAGAGACCTACAGCTAAGGGCACTGCCACTGGAATTCTCATTGTGCCAAGACTTGTGCTATACGTGGATTTCAGGCAAAGGACCTCACTGACTCGATACTTGAAGGGCTTTAGATCCATATACTCACCTACCCACCTCAGCAGAAGGCTGGCAGCGCTGACCCCGGCAGTTCAGCCGTCAAAACACACAGGTGTTATGGGGTAGATTTTAGTAACAGGTTGTAAATGGATACTGAAAACATCTTTAAAATCATTTAGAAAATCCCATTTTGTTACATCATTGCCAACTGTCTCCAGCAAACTAGGCTCTCAGTGGTTTGTTGATTATCCAGTTTTCCATATCCTGCAGAGAAACTGAGCTCAAGAACCTCTTGTGAAAGTAAAATTCACTCAGTAGGATGACTAGAATGAAAAACTGTCTTCTGTAGAAATTATGACAAAGTATTTTTCTAATGTGCTTCATACTTTCACTGTTTCCTTCCTGTTTTCTAACAGGGATCTCTGAACTGCATCAAAACGCACTGACAACAGTAAGACCAGTGTGAACACCCTCCCTCAGACTCCCAGCCCTACAGAGGTTTGAGCATCTCTCTACCTTCCACCTTCCAGTTATTTTACTGTTTGTGGCAGTTTCAATCCGCGCGATGCTATCACCTAGAGACCCTAGTTAGAAATCACAGTTTCTCTGCAATAAACTACATGCAAGCAAAATGTTTAAACTATTGTATCCTCTAACTTTTGCTTCACTGTATTCTTCCATGTTTCCCTCATTCTCTGTTTCTTTTTACTTTTTATTCTTCTAGCTTCCCCTAGCATAACATAATAGCAAGGTTTGCAAAGAACCTGCTTCTGTTAAATTCATTTTTATCCTATTCTTCTAGAGTTTAGTGCTGCGTTACAGCCGTGACATAAGTATTCAAAGTTTGGATATTTTACACTGCTGGCATTTCTTCCCTTCCACAACAAAACAAAAGCAGTAACAACTCCTCCCCAAAGCCACAAGCAATAAGTAATTCCTGCACCCATATGCCCCAAAGCAAGTCATTTAAATACATATTATCAAAAGGTTTGATCAAGAGCAATTATTTTGCTGAAGGAAGAATACCAGGGAATGCATTTTCCATTGAAAATGAAAAAAAAATCAAGTCCTACTGAATTTTCACCTTGATACAGCTGCTAAAATCCCTAAAAAAATACATATCCAACCTGAGGGTTTTGCACTTGGAGAGTAAAGGGTTATTCTTCTCACACGAAACTGAACTAAGTTTCACAGAACAACGTTAACTACCTCACGCAAAGGTCATCAAAGTGCACACCGCAGCCACCTACGCTTGCTTCTATGAAAACTGGCTTTTCAATCTGTGGGCCTATATGCAATCTTAATATAACATACAGATGACCTTACTAAGCCTCTCTACCTTCTATAAATTTAAATTAATTGTATCATTTTATTTGAGTTCCCAACTTGCTGTGGTGTATTAGCATATTAAAATTAACTCTGCAGGCTGTAATCACTTTACCTTAATAAAGCAACTTACCAAGACAAATTTGATAAAATTATAGTACCCCCTTGTGGTGTTACCTTCATACCCCAATAGAACATTTCTTAATATTATATTCTAAAAAATCTTCTTCTATCAAGCTCAGTGGATAACTAATTAACCTTTTCCAGAATGCAGTAAGAGCCAAAGGAAATTAAAAGGAGTCTGAGAATGGATGAGCTTGAATGACATTTCTCCATAAATTGAGAAGACCATCTTTAGTGGAGCCCATGCTCATTTTTATACCGACAAAGACGCTGCATCCGCCGGGAATCCTCCCATCCCTGGAAGAGCCGTTTCCAGTAAATCAGAGCACTTGGGACGCGAGGCGGCCCCGTTAGGGAGCAGACACCCGGGTGCACCCAGGCACTCGGGGTGCGGGCTCGCTCAGTGCCTGCTCTACCACCCGGGCAGCGCTCTAGAACCAACGCGAGTTTCACAGCACAGCCCTGACAGGAAGAAATTGGGTCTATAGGATGCAGACCTAGAGTATACAGGATCTATAACGGCCTAATACTAAAATCCTGCAATAAAGTAAAGATATTTTAAATCCCTGTTAGTTACAGAAAAAATGACGTGGCCCGTCATTCCTGAATGCTACCGTCATCTGCTAAGTGCAGCACATTATCTTCTATTATGATAGAAGTAAGCAAAATTAATTAACTTTTACTCTTCATGACAAATAAAGTCTTCTAGAGACAAAGTTGCAGACGTTCTTTAACCTGCAGACACAATGCATGGCAGCATTTCTCCTTCCAGGAGCAGGGATAAGAGCATCGTGGTCTGAGGACAGACTGGTTTACCTCTGCTTCAGCACTCGATTCTGCTTTCATTTTGCTACTGACTCTCTGCAATTCCATGCAAAGACATTATTGTTAAACAGCAGTGAGCGTTATTCTCACAGCAGTGCACACTAATAATAATTCAGTGTGGTGTCAGGGAAGGCTGTGAGCTCTGAGCTGAATTTATTTGAAAAATAAAGTTTGTTTTTTTTTTTCCTCAGAAATCTTTACTTAAGTCAGCATGGAACTCTTGTAAAAGATAACTACCAATAAGTCACAACTACTGAAGGAACAGCCTTTTTATTTTATTTTTTATTCGCTGCTCACCATGACAACATAATATATGAGCCCTGAGAGACTAGAAGTGCATATCTATTTAAAAATTTGTATTTTATCTTTCATTGTGTGCTTCCAGACATAACATTCATGATCTATTTTTTTTTTAATTCTCCTCAGTGTCTCCAAGTAAAATACTCCAATTTTCAACTGCAATATACAATAATCAGAGATACATCTTAGCTGTGGTTCTACACAACAGTTTACACAACTAGTCTTGCAGTGTTTTTGTAACTCATTAATAATTACTTGCTCCTGTAAAAGAAAAGCAACGAGCCAATGCAGTTTCAACATCTGCTTTTTCACTTTTTTTTGAGTTCTGGTGGACGTCTCTGTATTCCTTCATACATGACTAATAGGAGTGATACAAGACTAATAGGAAACATAACTGCAACTTCACTTATGGTTGGTTTCAGTTAACAGATGGTCTTTAAACTATCCAACATAAAAGCATACATTTCAAAAAAACTGACCCCAAAACTGCTTCATAAAATAAAATATTTCTTTTTTTTTCCAAAGCCTTAGGATCTTTCAAGAGACTATAGTGTAAGAGGCCCCAGGGTTTAAAAAAAAAAAAAAAAAAGAGTTTATAATTCCCAAGTTTAAATATCAGAGACTAAAGGTTTTACAATATGATAAGTATCAGAAGTAACATGCACAGCTTTACGAAAAGGTGGCCCTCCTGGCCTAAATCTTTTTTTTTTTTTTTTTTTTTTTGCATCGTTTCAAATGCCAACATAAAATTACAGCAAGGAGATCTGAAAAATCACTTTGCTACAGATGATGGCCATGATAGGTCAACCACAGATTTAGTTTTCCATAAGCTAGTAAAGCAGTTACGGGACAGAGGGGGAGGTATTTTGGCTGTTATAACAGCTGCTTCCTTCTGGTTAAGTAACTATCATGAGTCAGCCAAGAAACAGCATCTCTACTTTTAGTGACGTGCTTTCACGGGCATACGCATTGGAGCGATTAAAGTGCAACTTTTACCTCCAAATTATTTAATGTAAGATACAGTGAAGAGTTATTTACCCCCTACGCACCAATACAGCTGAAAACTGTTTACTTGGGACTGATGAAGAGACTTGGGGAAAGGTGCCGTTACGCGTTTTGTACTCTGAAACATCACTCCATGTTTGTCCTGTTCTAAATTTGCCATCTACGACTCTGCTACTGACCACAGTTAAAGTGCAAGGGGCCAGCTATACTTCTGGTCATGTATTTTGTTCACGTAACACCACATTTAAAAGCTCTACGATAACTTTGCTATGAGTGCAGTCTGCTTACAGCATTGCTTTTAAAACTCTACCTACAAAAGAAACCAAGACTTAAACCAAATAAGCAGCTATTGTTCAAAACACCTGCCAAGCCCATCCATCATGTCCTTGACATAATGTGGGGACAAATGGGCACTCCTGCAGTAAACACTGACCGTGGTTATATGGGCACCCTAGCACAGTGCTGGTTTATGTATGGACAAAGTTTAATGTCTTTGTCCTTTTTCAGATCCATTCTTCCATATGTTAGGAGCAAAGCCCAGTCGACATCAAAATATCAAAAGCAATTTCACACAAAATTTTAGATTATGAATTAAAGATTGTTATGTTCCAAATTACAAAGTATTTGGGGGAAATCTGTCATCCTAGTTGCGTAATAACATTGGGCAACTGAGCCTAACCGGACCTTACAGATGACTAATGAGAATGGATGCCCCTCTCTTTCTGGAAGAGACTGTAGGTGGCAGCATACATATATAAATATATACTGTTTAAATATTCAGGTTTAGATAATATTCATTTATTGCCAGATTCTGAGCCCCTGTCTCACATACAGATATTTACTCTTGCAAGCAGTTCCTCCCACACAGCCATGCCTGTTCATTAAGGGCCCACACAAGCCATCGCTTTTTAAGTCTAGACAAGAAGATAAATTTTTCTACCTGCCAACATACAAGAACATCCAAAAATCACTTAAATACAAGTTTAGAAGCAGATCAAGAACTGAAGCTTGCAAAATAGCTCTATACCTTAGCAGCATCGCTGTTATTTTAACTAGAGTGTTTTTATTGCATCTTAACTAGAATTCCTTCAGCTTTGCAAAAAGGTGTATGAACACTCTTTATCCACTTAAAAAAAATCAAGCAAGAATTAGTGCTCAAAAAAAAAAGTTAGCAATGAAACCAAAGTTGAAAGTAAGTTTCTTTCTTTCAGACAATCTGTTTTTCCAGATGCATCATCAGCATCTGCATGTTAGCAATTTTTCATTATTTAGAAATGGAGTATTACAGGAACACAGCCAAGCTACAAGCCAAGAAGTCCAACACACACATTTTTAAAAATAGGGAATGTGTCTTGGTTATAGAACAAAAGAATTCATTTTATCACTTGGCTTTACCGCTTGAGAAAATGGCTCCTGGTGTGCTGAACTCCATGATAAATGTGCCCCCTCTAGATCTTTATTGCCCTTGTAAATCAAAGGACTGACAGCAGTTAATAAGAAAGCTTTTGAGTGGTTTTGAAGTTTTGCTTTGTACAAATAAAATCTCATATTAAAGAATTTGCTAGTCCTCAAGGTGTGGAAAAATGAGTATGACTAGAACCTGTTTTTTTTAAAACTATTTGTTTCCTCTACTTTCAAAAAAATTTACAGTAAGAGCACCAGAATAAGTAAATCATATTGAACTGAAATATAAAAAATAATAAGTCACTGACTAAATTTAAAAAATTAAGATCTTTCTGGCATTCATATGTTACTTAGGATTTTAGGCAGAACACCAGAAGCAGACAATATAAAACAGGCAAGGTTTTTCCACAATTTTAGATTGGATACTGACCAAGCATGTGTGAGAAGTTTTTTTAATAAAAAAAAAATGCTTATTACATAACCAGAAATTAACAGTCAAAATTCCACTGTCATACCATCATATGAAGAACAGGATTACTCGACTTATCAGCCTGCATGTCCAACAAGAGTTTGAAAGTCTGATGACAGAACTACTGCAATATTCACAGCTGGTCAAATCCTGTCTGGGACACCAGTTCCACTTATATGCAGACCTTTTGGAACAGTGACAGTACACGGCAGAGAAGCAAAGAAACAAATGACACAACACAGCTATTTAAAGATCAAACTAAGCAAAGAAGAAAGCTCAATTTATAATTACTGATAAATTAAGCTTTTGAAGATGGCATTCTGGAACAGACAGTAGGAAAATACTGTTCTTCATTTTTTCAAATCTTCAAAAGCAAACTGATACATACTTGGAGGCAGCCCTGCGCACACTCGGGAAGGCGTTATGCCTTCAGTGTACAGCAGCAGCACTCCACTGAATTACAGTTCAACTAAAAATTTTAACCAACGCTGTGGTGGCTTTCTGCTTTCCTTCCATTGCCATTATCCCTGCTCCATTGCAGACGGTATCATTCCTCCTAAGCCAGATTACAACACAGCTTAGTCAAGAAAATCTTAGAGGAAATTACAGAGATTCAGGCAAAGCTAAACTTATAAATAAGGAAATAAATGTATTTCCTGTTCAAATTGGTAGCACAAAAGTATTAATTGATAACTTATCAACAGTTCAAAAGCCAGCCTACCTTCTCTTGAGAGGATTTTAAACACATTTTGAAGTGCACATCAGTAAGTATTACTGAACACTGTCTCTGATCTTTTTTCCTCTTCCTCTACCTAGGAAAAACGAAGAAGGGATTCTCTTTAAGAACAAAAACAAGTGTTACAGGAGTATATTAATGCATGTCACATTATCCAAAACATCAGGCATCCATACTTCCCAGCTGCATGGATCTTTGGAAGCCACGGTCCCAAGGATGCCGCTTACAAGAGCGGGCACTGGAAAACAGCACGGGACAAGAGCAGCAGCCCAAGTGTTACTGCTTGTTGGCGAGTGCCCTCGTCCCAGCCTTACCTTGCAATCCACCCCTGCCTTGCTCCCCGGCTCTATTCCTGCACTTCCACCCTTTCCAGCTGGAGAAGCTCTCCCTCTGGGAGACTCGCTGATCCACATAATGAAACCCTCTTCTGAAGGAGAGCTGGTGATCGACCGGCCGCAGCTCCTTCTCGCGCACCATGAGAACACAGACATCAAGAGCTGCACACAGGGCAGGTGGGCAGCGTAATGCAGTCACCCAGCCTTTATGAACCCTCAAGTTGTTTTTGTAGGGTGGTGGCACCTTCACAGAAAACACTAGCACACTGCTAACTCGTACGGTTGCAAAGAACACCTAGACACAGAGAATGTATGCAGTGAATGTGGGCTTTGCCAAGGCTCAAGGTAAACACACTCTTATGTGATTTTTAACAATAAAGTCATTTACTTTTTTAAAATAAAGTATTAGAAATTTACTCCTCCCTGTCCCCCCAATACTGAAAGAAGGCAAGACACTAAGTGCCCCAAAAATCACGATTCCTGTAGGCCAGCATTAGTTGAATTAGAAACCATCTGGCAAGCAGAGACTCCAGAAAGTTGTGCCTGATGGTTGCTCAGAAAACGCTGTCACCAGTCTAATGAAGACCCAAATGTGGCACTGCATGGTCTACAGAAATAGAGAGATACTCTTAAATATCTACATTCTGCACAATTTGGAGATAAACACCAATCCCCAGCTGAAGTCTGACCCAAACGTGGCACTGCATGGTTTACAGAAATAAAGGCTCTTAAGTATTCACATTCTCCACAATTTGGAAATAAACACCAATCCCCAGCTGAAGTCTCGCATTCCTGAAGCGGCAGCCTGCTCCCCGTGGGGAGGAGGGCACAGACCACGGTGCAGCGGACGTAGGAGCTCCCCACACCCGGTACCAAGTTTTCCTCCTGCTAAAGACACAACCGGTGGCAGCGGCAGAGCCTGGTCTAGAAAAGCCGACAGAGAAGCCCTTCTGGGCTACCCCCGTTACCTGCACAAGGAGGTACGAGAGTCGACAGCACCTAAAAATCAAAGGGTGGGAAAAAGGAGACAGAGAGACTTCAGGCTGCACCATTCAAAACAATGTTGGATTTTTCTGCTAACGACTTTGAGGACTTTTTTTCTTTATTAATGGATAGCCATATCCTATTCATTTATGTCACTTCTGTTATCTAACTCAAACACAGCAGATGTCCACTGCCACACAGGGAATATAACATTTCTGTGTGATTGATTTTCCCCTTGAGGTTAAGGTCATTACTGGAGGAAAACTAGAAATTGGTTTTATATTTAAAATCGTGAATTTGAATTGTAAAACTATTTCATGACTACTTATTCTTCTCATTTTTCAAGTCAAAAATCTGCTTTTATTCCATCTCTGAAAACAGTTATCTGTAAGTCTGCTCTAGGGTTTGGGGGGAGAGGAAGGGAAAGGGAAAAGAGGGGAACAACAACAACAAAGAAACCATAATTAATGACAAAATTACTTGATTTGTCCCATTTAGAGAAGAAAATGCACCTTCCCACTTTAGGTCAATCACCAGGTGTTCTATTACCACAGAAGCTCTCAAAACTTTGAACGTCAGCTCAGCAATCACAAGCCAAATCATATATAGGTATCGATGTTTGCCACTCTACAGTTAAATTACATCAAGCACCAATGCAATCAACTCATTAGCTGGTTTTTATTGAGCACAAACATTCATTACTTACTTTTCAATTCTTTGATTAAGCAACATATTGCCTGTATTCCCAGTCTACATCTACCAACTGATTAGCTCAATAATACTGATAATCTTCTCAAGTCAAAAGAGCTGGGAAGGGAAGTAACTGCAATCCCTACGAGCAGACTCAATTTACTCCTTTTGTGTATAACATCAATATACGGTGCTACCAGCAATACAGTCTGGCAAATGAAATTTCAAATGTGCTAAGTTAGAGAGTAATTTTAACAAAGAGCCACAGCAGGTCATTAAAATGCCCCTTAATTGTCTCTAGATCGTCCTCCGCTATCCTTCAACAACCTTCCTGGCATGCTGAGATTTTAAATCTCTCCTGACTGATGTAAGAACCCAGAGCAGAACTGGAGTGTGATTGTCACACACCGAGTCCGAACGCCAAAGGTCAGAAGAGCTCGCTGGTCCGCTGGCCCAACGCTCCAAATTTTATATCTTTTCTGTCCCTCGGTTATTGCCTGACATGATTTAACAACTGTAATTCCTTATTTAACGATGTCAAAGGTTTTTAGGAAATTGACTGTATTTCACCAACAATATATTTCTTCTTGATTACAGAGTGGTTAAAATGATTTTAAACCAAGACAGCAAAATAAAGCAGTAATAAAATCAATAAAAGGTGCTTAAAACATTCCTTCTATTAGGTAATGGCATTTAAAATATCCGTAGCTTGTAATGGCACTTAGGATATGCCCGAAAATCAATGGGCTAAATTACTTATTGAACTAGTTAATTTGAACATTGAGTTTTATATGTATATTGATAAAACAAGCTAGAGACGAGCGGCTGGGTTTGGATTTCACGGTCAGATGTCTCCCTCTGCAGGTAAAAATCCCCTACTGCTTCCAGGAGGAATTAAAAAGAAAAAAAAAGAAAAAAAAAAAACCACTGACACGAAGGGGTGTAACCTCTAAAATCTCCACAAGAGGCCGCCGATTCCCGTAGTTTGCAGTCGTAGCTGCTCTCAACAGGAGCGGCACTCTAAACCTTTACATTTCACCCAGAGTATTGCCCTTTGGACAGCGCTGAAAAATAGGGGAAAACACACAGTATCGCACAGGGAAAGTGCAGAAAACACGCGACCTGGGACGCTGCGGATGCGCGCGGCGTTTTGCTGGTGTTTTCCCCTCAGCATCGCCCCGGGATTCACACCCGCCGGCTCCGCTCTCGCCGCAGGACACAGGCCAAACCCGGCGGCGGGACAGGCTAACCCTCCGCCGCGCTGCTGCTCCCTACAACACGGGGCAAATGAGGGTTAACGGGAAGAGGCCGCCGCTCTCGGCAGCAGCGGCGCTCGCTCCCCCTTCACACACGCGTTTAGCGCTCCAGAGCTGCGGGCGGTAACGGAGTTTTCCTCAGGCCGCGCCGAGCTCCCACACGGGGTGCCCCTCCTCGGGCCGGGGTGAGGGTCCGCCCGGCGGGCACGGGAGCAGCCCGGGGCTGAGGGACGGGTCCGCCGCGGCCGTGAGGAGGAGGGCGGCGGCGGGAGGAGGCCCGGACACGGCGCCGCTCCTCTCCTCACCTCCGGGCACCGTCACGTCAGTTCCGCGAGATGGAGCCGCGTCGCCGACAGGTGGCCCCTTCCCAAGATGGCGGCGACCTCACCGAGATGGTGCCCAATATCCCGCGCCCACCGAGACCTCACCAAGATGGTGCCCAATATCCCGCTCCCGACGGGGACCTTACCAAGATGGTGCCCAATATCCCGCTCCCGACGGAGACCTCACCAAGATGGCGCCGGGCGTGCGCCGCAACACCCACTTCCGGCGGCGACCTCCCCAAGCTGGTGTCCGGCGGGCCCCGCCCCCGCGCGGGGCAGGCTGGGAGCGGCGGCGGCGGCGGGCG
>VWPW01026688.1:0-37585 GCA_013389825.1 Crypturellus undulatus
TCAGTGCTAACAGTTCCCGATGTGCCAGATGGGAGAAAATAACATCTCTTTGGGCAGCCTCTTTGTCAAGTCAGGGCTGAGCTGAACGTCAGGCTGTGGGCTCATTCCCCTCTGCTCAGAGAGCTGGTCTCCCTGAGTGCTCAGCCCGGCTCTGGAAAGGCAGATGTTCGGGACAAGACCTTACCTNGATGTGCCAAATGGGAGAAAACAGCATCTCTTTGGGCAGCCTTTGTCAAGTCAGGGCTGAGCTGAATGTCAGGCTGTGGGCTCATTCCACTCTGCTCAGGGAGCTGGTCTCCCTGAGTGCTCAGCCCGGCTCTGGAAAGGCAGATGTTCGGGACAAGACCTTACCTTGACGGTGTTCCTGTCGCTGATAAGGATCTGCTCCTCGTTGATGTAGAAATACACGGGGGAGATGATGGTGAGGTTGGGCGAGGACCACTTGTCGAAGTTGATGATGAGCTGGAAGGAGAAGTCGGGCAGCTTCTGGCAGATGGTGGAGAGGACGAAGGCGCAGTTGGCCGGGAAGCGGAGGAAGGCCCCGTCGAAGGTGCGGAAGACGCCGCCGCCCGCGGCCAGGCAGAAGGAGCTCTTGGTGCTGAAGCAGCCGCGGACACCGTTGCGGAGGGCGCACTCCTCGTCGGACTTGCAGTGCCGCGGGTCGCACTGGATGAGGTTGCGGCGGAAGCAGCGGCACCGGCGCGTGCAGTCCCCGTTCCAGAAGAGCTGCTTGGGCTGAAAGGCAGCGGTGGGAAGGCAGCCCGGTCAGGACCCCCATCTGATGGTCTCAAACAATGGGGGATGCCTCCCAGAGGACCCTGCTCTGACGCCAGCCAGAGGCGGCTTCGCCGCGTCTCACCCATTTTAGGGTGTGCGGGGATTTGACGGTGTGTGCCAGGGGTCCCCTTCTATCCTGCACAGCCTCACCCGAGCACTTGGCCTCTCCTCAGCCACATGAAAAGGCAGAGAGGGCAATGGACGAGCAGAGACATGAGCAAAGGACAAGGCAACAGCATGTAAATTTGCCCTGAATCCTTGTCACAGCAAAAAAACGGCAAGTTTCCATTCCCACAGTAACCACCTTCACCTCTTCCATGCACACAATAAACAGCATTTTGAATAGCTCCTGGACAACCTCTCTGTGCCCTGACAGCCAGATCAGCTTAGGTGCCCATATTAGAAAATTGGGATAATTACACAATATAATAATAGCTTAACTGGTTTCTTTGGCTCGCTGACAAAATAGCGCACATGACGTCTTCAACAGGAAAATAACACCCACAGGACGTGGTGGCCACCCTTCTCAGTAGCATCCTGTGCAGGGTGTATCTTGCTGGCAGCCCTCGTGAGACACTCACAGGCCAAACTAGGCTACCCGTGACAGAGCCCAGACCTGTCTAGACTCACATTTGGCCTTATGTCAACCTGCCTGGAGACTCGAAACCTCTGCTGGCCCTTCAGCTGCCACCTGTGCAGGTTTCACGTGGGCAACATGGTGATCAGCCACCACGTTTGTCATTCAGTGCCAGCTCGAGGCTCTCAACGCCAGCGCTCTGCGGATGCCAGCATCCATACTGTGCACAGCCCTGCTGCACAAAACCTGCTGGGCCATCGGCTCCCCGGTGCCTGCAGGCAGCCTCGCAGGGCTTGGTCCTTTAGGGGCAAACGTAGCAGGTCTCTGGGGTGCATCCCTCTAGGGAAAAGACCCATCACTCTGGCCGAGCTGGGGGCAAGACGCTAGCGGGCAGAAGGGACGGATGCGACTGACATACCTCGTAGTACTTGCCGTCCGAGTAGCAGCCGCAGTTGTGGGGAAGGATGCAGCTCTTGCCGTTGAGCACGTAGCCCGGGTCGCACTGGCAGCCCTCCACGCAGTAATGGCTGCAGTCGCTTTTCAGACGGATGGCGGCGCATCGGGGCTGGCAAAGGGACACACAGCTCTCGTAGTGGCTGTTGGGGGGACAGCTGACGGCTGTGAGGCAAAAGGGGGAAAAGCAGACACGGATTAGCTCGACAGACAGAAATGACCTCTCTAGGTGGCCTGGCAATCAGTAGCATTTTTCATTTTTGGCAGCCAAGTATCATTTTGGCTTCTCATCTTTGCCAAGATACCAGAAATGCTCACAGGGTGCTTCCACCCCGCAGGTGCACATGTGTGCACGTCCCCAGAGCCCCTTGGCACCTCCCGCATCCTTTCCAGCTCCGACACCTCAGTGTTCAGACCCGATCCTTTGACAGTGCTGAAGGCCACAGACCTGGCTCTGCCTAAGGATTTCGCCCCGACACGGACAGCCCCAGGACACGCGTCTAGGAAAGACAGGCTGGAAAGCAGCACAGTGCTTACAGCACGAGGTGAAGTTCCTCCAGCCGGTGATGGCAATTCCCTGGGTCTGGCACGTGCTGGCATAATTCTGCAGCCAGCTGCATGCCGTTTGCATGGCTCCCCCGTCGATGCACGTGTCGAAGAGGCAGTTCTTGTAGAAGAAGCCAGGGCTGATCTTGCTGTGGCACTTGGCGAAGACCCCGCTTTGGCTGGGGATGAGGCTGCACAGCTGCTGGGGCTTCCAGAAGCCTTCCACCTTGCCGCACGCAGGGCAGCGGTCCCCGCAGCCCACCTGGCAGAACGTGTCCCGCCGGACCCAGCTCTGGCCGAAGTCGGTGACGCTGGCAGCGGCCAGGCCGCTGGAGGCCACCAGGTCGTCCTCGGGGTTGCCGTTGTAGCGGCCGCAGAGACCGTAGGTCAGGTTCTGGAAGCTGCGCGGGACGGTAACGGAGAGGAAGGTCTTCCAGTCATACACCACCTTCAGCCCAAAGTCCGTCTCGACCACGATGTGAAAGCCGAACGCAAAGATGTTCACCTTGCCCTGGCCCAGTTTCAGAGGCAGGTAGAGACGCTCGTTGTTAACCTGAGGGAGGGAAAATGAGGTGCCCGGTGAGCAGAGACCATCAGCACTTCCGCATGGGGACACGAACCAAGGCAGCTTGTGGCTGCTGCTGCAGACAAGGCTCTGCCAGCCTCCCCACCAGCCTCAAAGGGCAGCGGCCAAAAGAAAGTCCCCAGTCCCCCTCCAGATGCTGTGCCCCATGCAACAGCCTAGCACAGTCCCCACTCCCCTTCCCCTGCAGGAAGTTCATAATCCATAAAGAACTGGGGAACAGAAACGCCAGAGACTTTTGGGAGCTGTGGTGAAAACAATCTCTCAGACGGGAATACCCCTCTGCTCCCAAACTGTGCCCCAGGCTGTTTTTCTGAGCGAAGGGGGACCGCCTCTCCCCCAGCACTCACCAGCACTGTGTATTTGTAGGCTCGGTGGATGACTATGTTGTAACTGAAGACCTCCACTTCCACTTGTTTCACCCACAGGGCCAGGGATGGGTCCCGGTCCTCGCTCTTGGCGGTGACAGTGAATGCGGGGAAGGTGTCCGATCTCTCTGACCTCGGCCGGGAGATAGTGGTGCAAAGGACCAAAGTGCAGCTGCTCTGGAAGTCGAAGGAGAAGCCGTCGAAGGTGAGGTAGTGTCCGTAGCCAGACACGATGCAGGAGGCATCCGTGCGCACGTGGCAGTAGTAGAGGCCGCGCTCCTCCAGGCAGTACTCGTCGTCCTTGCAGGGCGCGCTCTCGCAGTACACGCTGTTGTCGGAGCCATTGCAGTAGCACAGGAAGTGGCACGAGATGTCCATCCAGAAGCTCTGGTTGGTGGCCAG
Source organism: Crypturellus undulatus (assembly GCA_013389825.1). Classification (NCBI taxonomy): domain Eukaryota; kingdom Metazoa; phylum Chordata; class Aves; order Tinamiformes; family Tinamidae; genus Crypturellus; species Crypturellus undulatus. The sequence goes on from VWPW01026688.1 coordinate 3,707, forward strand.
CTGGCGCCCCTCGAAGCTGCAGCCGCACTCGCTGCGGGGCACGCAGCGGGCGCCCTGGAGGGCAAAGCCGTCGTCGCACTGGCAGCCCTCGGCACAGCTGTCCGCGCACACGGGGCCCGTGGCCAGCGTCTCGCACGTCTCCACGCACGTCATGCACTCCTCGAAATGGCTGTTCTCCGGGCACGTGAGAGCTGTGGGGTGAGCAAACACAGCGCCTGCCATCAGCTCTGGTGGCCTTGAGTGAGCAGGAGGGGTGGGAATGGGCAAAACGGGGGACAAGGCAAGGACCGACTGACTGACCTGGGAAGGAGGGCAAGGGGGGCCTGGCCTCACCAACTGCCTGACCAACACCTCTAAAATTTCCGTGAGAGACAGAGGCCCTTCCACCACCTACTACCTGCTTCTGCGCTGTGTTTTGTTCACATTTGCTTCTGAATTATGAATGTTTTCACATCAACGGCAAGTTTACAGCGCTACAAACATGCCTTCTTCAAATTAGCCTCTGCTGATGGCTTGCAGTATTGTTAGAAACCATCTGCGGTTCTGTAACGCTCCTACACGGCATCATAAAACTCCTGGTATCTCCTGAAATGCCACCATGAAACTACTTAATTGGGAAATCTGTCTCTACAGGCAAAGACATCGCTTAGGTAACACCTCTTGTACAGAGAGTGATGCTTTCTTGCCTTCAGGCTCAAAACATTGCACTCTTAAAGTACAAGTCACACTGGAGTCCACTAGATTTTTCTATGCCAGAGCTTCCATCATTATAAAATGAGAGTAAGCAAATTGCTCCAGATGTCTGGTCTTTAGGCGCCTCTTTTCCTCCTCATATCTGTGATTTTAGATACCTATGGCTGCCATAAATGCTGGATTTCTAGTGAGTTTCTGACATCCCTTTGTCGGTATGCCAGAAAGCCCCCGAGAAAAAGATCCCAAGGTCCTCTGTGTGCCCTCCAGCCCTCGAGAAAGGTATTTAAAGATGCTCTGGACTCACGGCAAAAGCTGTGGCTCCTCCACTGGCCGATGTCCACCTCGGCGTTCTTGCAGGCGCTGGCGTAGCGAGCCACGGAGTCGCAGAGCTCCGACTGGTTGCCTCCGCTCTGGCACAGGCGGAAGAGGCACGTCCTGTAGTAGGCTGAAACGTTGACCACGCCGTGACATTCCAGGAAGGAGCTGTTGGTGGGGTCGTTGATGATGCCGCATTTGGAGCGGCTCCTGTAGTACTTGAGCAGCTCCGAGTCGTTGCTGCAGGCCTTGAGGAGGTCCCCGCACTCGCCATTGCAGATCTCGTCGAACGTGGTCCAGCTCTCCAGGAAGAGCTCCAGGTTGTCCGTGCACTTGCCCTTAGGGAGGCAGAACTCATCGCTGCTGTCGCCGTTGAAGAAGCCGCAGAGCCCTCCGGTACAGTTGAAGTAGGCGGTGGAGAGGCGCATCTCCAGGAGGCCCGAGTCATAGTACTGGATACTCAGGAGTCCCTCTGACTCCACCACCGTGCCGTTTCTGCTACGGTAAATCTCCAGGCGGCCTGAAGGGTGGGAATACGGCAGCTCCACGTCGTAGCCATTGACCTGCAGAGAGATGAAAAGCACATTGAGCTGAAAACACAAGTGTATCGAGCTGTATCACGCTGTGGGAACTTTGAGCCAGCTAGTGCGGTCGGGAATCAAAGGGCACAAAGCTATTCCATAAGGGATGCTCCTTTTCCACAGCCATTTTGCTGACTGCAATAGCAGCAAAACCACTGGCTCTGCAAGCAACTGTACTTTTAATTAAAAACCCGGGGTTTGCAGTATAGACCTTGTAGATTTATTTCTTGCATGCCCCCAGCCCTGGCAGTTGCTCTGAGCAGACAGGGTCTGTAGACAGACAGTTGCCAGCCTCACCATCCCTGTGCCTGAACAAATACTTGCTAAAATCCAGCTCCTTTCCACACAGGGACGCCAGGTTTGCTGCTCTGCAGCTGAGTTCCCTGACCACTGTCTGCTCTGACGTGACATTGAACAGATGGGGCCTTGGGAGACCAAGGGCAGCGCCTAGCTGGAAACCCAGATACAGCATCCTGGGAGCAGGAAGCTCCGATGGGGAAGAAGCTTTCCCAGAAAGGACACCGTGACACGGCATAAGCTCGCACCCCCCGCATACCTTGACTTCTGAAGGGCTGGTGCCTCCGATCTTGACCTCCTGGCTGACGGCCTGGATCCGCAGGGCGCGCAGCCCATCAGGAGCAGATCCCGGCTTCCTCTGGCTGATGTCCACTTCGATGAAGTCTGGTCTCTCCGGGCACGTTTTCAGCAGCGTGTAGGAGTGCTCCAGTGGGTAGGGGAATGTTACGCCGTCAAACGTCTGCAGCACCTGGTTCTGCCCCACGAGACACACAGTCTCCCGTTGGGGATAGCAGCCCTGGTAACCATCCTCGACAGCGCAGACCTCTCCATCCTGGCAGGTGGTGTTGAAGCACACGGCCTCCCCGCCGTCCTCGCACTGGCACTGCACCGTGCAGTCCGCGGCAGCCCAGAAGAACTCGCCCACGGCGTAGTAGCGGCCGGCGACATCGCAGCCGCACTCGCGCACAGGCACGCAGCGGTCCGTGCTCAGCACGTGGCCCTCGTCGCACTCACAGCCCTCGGTGCAGGGCAAGCCACAGGCCAGCGGCGCCGTGAGGTCCGAGCATGTGGCTGGGCAGCTGCTGGTGCACACTGAGTAGTGGCTGAACTCTGGGCACTGCACGGCTGCCGCTGCATGGGCCCGGAGGGGACAGAAACGACACGAGGACAAAGTGACTGCGCAGTTCAGGGCTGAGTACCCTTCCCCATGGGCCTGCATCGTCAGCACTGCAAAGTGATCCTGCACACCCGCTTTCCTGAAGATCTGCACATCTCTCCTGCTTTCCCTTGGGCATCTCTCCAGCTACAAAGCCTCCTCCAGGGCACCCCACTGCACCGACCCATTGCAGTGATTATTTACCACCACGAGCACAAGGACAGCCTGTGGCTTATGGGCTGAAACCTCTTCAAAGCTATGGCCGGCAAACAGTGCATTGGCCAGCCCTGCTCTCTCCAGCCTCTGGCTCCCACTGTGAGCCCCTGGAGCCAGGCACAGCTCCCTTCTCCGTGCCTGACTTGTTGCCCTTCCCTGAGCATGACAGCCTCACGCTGCACACAGGAGACACCGACTCACTCCCTCCTCTCCATCTTCTGCTCCTCATCTCACACCCTGCTCTTTCCAGCAGGCCCCCAGCCCACTTCCCCACTCCAGAAGGGAAGGCTTCCAGCATGGCGCACACCACCTTACCGCATCCCGTCGGCGTGCGCCAGTCTCCCACCGGGATGCCCAGGGCCTGGCACACGAGGGCGTACGCCTGGATGGCCTGGCACAGGCCGGTGCCATTGCTGTGGGAGCCGCAGAGGTCGTAGACGCAGCTGTGCACGAAGGCGGTGGGGTCCACGACGGCGCCGCACTCCCACAGGGGCCCGCTGCTCCGGTTGATGAAGCCGCAGTAGTCGGGGCTGAAGTAGAGCGCCTCGAGGGCGGCGTCGCAGAGGCTGCAGTTATCCAGGCAGCCCGGGGAGCACTTCCGCTCGGGGTGGTACACGCGCCAGCTCTCCCCCAGGTCCAGCACGGACGTGGCCAAGTGCCCGTCGGAGCGCAGCGTATCATCCTCGGGGTCCTTGTTGTAATTTCCACAGAGACCACACGTTGCATTGATGTACGTGCCCGGGACAGAGATGGAAGCATAGTGCTGTCCGTCGTAGGTCACCAAAAGGCCAAAATCGGTCTCCAAGGCCGTAGACAAGCCGCTTTGGTAGACTTTGATTGCACCCAGTTTCAAGGAGACGGGCAAGGAGGTCACCAAGCCATCGACCTGTGGGAACAGAGCAGGAAGAGTGAACCACCGTGCGGAACAGCAGAGACCTCGCGCTACGACACGGACGGGAGGTGGCCTCAGGGCTGTGCTTGGGAGGCAGCGTGGCCATCACCTTTGGCCCGGCCACAACTAAGCCAGCTCGCACCCCTGAGGAGCAGACCTGAGGCATTTTCTCTTTTGGCAGGGCTCTTACCTTTACTTTCCCAAAGCTGCCCTTGGGGAGGACAATCTTGTGTGAATAAGCCTCCACAAAGATATCCTTCAGCCAGGAGACGGAGGAGCCGCCTCGGTTCTCATTCTTGGCCTCCACGTTGAAATAGGGCAGCTTGGACCCTGGCCAGCACTGCCTGGCGAGGAGGTAGGAGCAGGAACCCTGGAAGTGAAAGAGGAAGCCGTCGAACGTGTGGTAGTGGGGATCTCCAAACACCACGCAGGTGCTGCTCTCCACGGGCACGCACTGGAAGAACTTGATCTTCGGCTCACACGCTTCAAAGGGGCCGCAAGCCATCTCCTGGCAGAAGATCTCGTTGTTGAAGTCCAGGCAGCGGCACTTGGTGGTGCAGTTTGAGTTCTCCCAGAAGATCTCTCCTTGACGAAGAAACTGCCCTGAAAAGAGAAAGAAAAAAAAGCATTACTTTTCTGACCAGAGGACCTGTCACTGAGCTTAGAGGACACTCAAATTGAGCCACATCATCCCCCAGAGAGGTGGGCCAGCCTTACAGTCAAGGCCACCAGCTAAGCATCTTCCTTCAGTGCTTATCACAATTTCGCTGCACAGAGACTCCCAGCAGGAGCCATTTAGCAAAATGCTACAATCTTGAGCTTAGTTTTAAGCATAGGCTCAGTGCAATTTGAGTCAAATTGTGTCCTCCCTGTGCTGGAAGTTCAGCAGATGGATTGAGTGCTTTCATGAGTCAGAGCTTGTGCAGCACCATGCAGGTTAGGAAACTGCTAGGCTACTCCTTTCATTTTTGGCTCATGATACCCTGATTCTGGGTCATTTCTGCAGCAAATAAGAGCTCTTCATGCTTTTATCTCAAACGGGAACTAGACTGCAAGCACATGCACTTTGGAGGCCATTTCCACCTCTGCCATTGTAATTGCACTGTCCTACAACTTTGTTGCTGCAACTGGAATTACTCATCACATAACTTCGCAGGTCACAGAGCATCCTGACATAAACAGCCTGGAGTCATTTTGTTTCCATTTAAAAAATGTTTGTATTTATTTGGAAACTAAAGAGCTGTTTGTAAGTAACTTGCATGCCATACACCAGAGAGGACAAAAAAACAAACAACAAGAGGAGCTACCTTGGAAGACAGCAGTAATTGCAAGGGGAATCTCAGGATTTTCTAGCGCGAGACATGAGAGGCAGAGAGAAGCCGAAGCACCAAGCGTGGCAAGCACCCGTGAGTGCTTCCCTTCCCTCCAGATGGTTGTCTTTCACACCCTTCCCTCGCACAGGTGTCACTTCGCACGCTGCCTGCTCTACCTCTCCTGAACTTTGTGGTCCCCCCACACAGGGGAGCCACTTTATGCGCCATCTCCTCCTAGGGAGACCTGCTCGCCGGGGCTGCCGCGCCAGCTGTCCCAGCATGTGCGATTTGGGCAGTGAAGTGGGGCCCTCGCCTCACACGGCATCTTCTCTCGTGGTGGAATGAGCTGTCCTCCGGGAATTACGAATCCAGGTAATCTGGGTCCGCGTGCGTGCAGTGCCCTCCTCGCATTGAAGACAAGGCACAGGCTGCAGCACTGCGCCAAGCCAGGCCCTGCTCGCTCATGTGAGCGACTAGATGTTGCTAGATCCGTCTGGATCTGCACGAGCCTTTGGGTAGAGCAGCGCATTTTGGGCACAAGCCTAAACCGGACTGTGAAGAAGCCACACGCCTCAGAGCGGTGGCACCTTGGCTTCCAGCAGCAAGTGGCAATTCACTCTCGTTAGAAACGCTCCCAGAGCAAAGCAGACCCTCCGGACAGCTCTATCTGTCACATGGTAATGCAATAATCTCCGTGCAGCAAAGTCCCTTCGGCACGACTGCATGCGTTCAATTTCCTTACAGCTCTGCACTGTTGGTGACACGTGCGCAGTCACCATAATCAGGGCAGGGGCACTGGATTTATCTGCATGCACTTGGAGAAGCTGCAATTCCTGCTGCTTTGGAGAGGGAAATGCAGCTGGCATTTGTGGCTTCTGGAAGCTGGCAGTGACTTCAATTGGGGCATGCAGCAAACCACAGACGCAGACAGGACTCAAATCCTGGTCACACAGTTCGGTCCCCCTGACTGAAAGGGAGCTTGTAACCCTGGTTTTCCTTGGCATACAAGGAAATACAACTCGAACAGCGGCCCAGAGCAGCCACGCACATCACTACTAAGCTTCACAGTCGCATTATGTTTTACTCCTCTGCACTACAATTTTTTTAAAAAGCCAAAGACGTTTCTCCATTACCTCTCAGGCTGCAGCCATGAGCCGGGTCTATTTCTCTGCCATCGATTTTGAAAGCCCAGCGTCCAGGGACGTTAACATTGGTTGTGTCTTCAATATTAACTATGTCTGGGGTTCTGGAGCCTGGGAGGCTGAAAAAATTGCTGATATTTCCTCCATTGAATCCAGCCTAAAAGAGACAGAGATCAAAATTTATCGCTCAGCCTTGCTAGACGAACACAACATTGCACTTCTGTTCTTCCCTCCCACCTGGCCCCAAAATAATCACTGAGCAGGGTAAAAGGGCATTTCAGGAATTTCTTTTTGATCCTGATTAAGCAAGATGGACTAGATTGTCACCAGAGATCCGTGATTCTGCAAAAGCCTCACCTGGGCCATCACACCACCAAGTCCTGTGAGAGGATCCCCTCCGCTGGCTGTCCCTGTAGTCCAGCTGATTTCATGGTAGTTAAAGATGGCAAAGGAAGACACGCCATCTGTGATGAGGACAGCTTGGAAAGTGTTCACCTGTTGAGAACACAAATAGATTCACAAGATGAGACTGCTCTTTCAGACAGTTTGTCTGCCCTTCTTTCACATCCCTCGTTTGCCCAGGCGGGAGGCGGGAGCCTTGCAGGGAAAAGCAGCAGATATTGAAATATGCTCTCCCTCCTGATGCGACTCCAGCTGCTCTCATCCCCTCCATGTCCTCCATCTGGGAAGGGACAATGACATTCCTGATCCAATTTAACACCGATAGATGGCAGCATGAGAATAAGCTCACGGAATACAGGATTTGTACGGTTACAACCTGTTATCTTCCCATTACCCAATCTTGGCTTTTCTCATTACCAAGTTATCTCCCCGGGTTCCCCTCCGTGCTCATATTCCACAGCACTGTTAAGGGCAGCACACATCAAAGTCTACCGTGTGTTATACCCAAGGAAATGCTGCTGTGCTTAGCTACCGGATCCCACAGCTACCTGCCAAATCTGCTGATCACATTCTTCCTTTCACTTGAAATGACTCTGCATTTCCAGTCACAAATATTTCACATAAATTCACTTAACGGTGAACCCGGGTCTCAGGCAAAAAAACATGTGCTTTGTCAGAAGGCAACGTAAAATTAAACTCTTCACTTCTACCATTGTACAGAGGTGCAAAAAACTTTATCCCCTTAATTCGCAAAATTGCTACTCAAAATAGAGCTAAAGAATTTTCTGCAGCTTTTCTGCATTGCGAACAATTTCCTCCTTAAGTTGCATCGTGCTATTCCGCGTGCCAAGCAGGCACCTTGGTGGCTATTGAACGGGAAGGCTGCTCTATAACAAAATAAATTGTATTGTGTTGCAAATGTAATTCTTCAGGCAATACACGAATCTCTGTATTGCTCGCTGTCTGCAAATATATATGTATTTTTTTCAGTGAGCACTGCCAGAACTGGAAAAAATATGCATTAAATCTCAAGCCTCTCTAACAAATGGAAAAGAGCAGCACTGTTTATCAGAGTCAACTCCTCAAGACAGAAGCTGCCAGCTCTCGGCACTCACAATTTGCACACTGATCCTGAGAAACCCATTCCCCAGTGTTGCAAGGAGAGAGTAACTGCTAGGCTTTGTTCCAAAGTTGCTGTAGCCTTGGAAATTGAGCTAAGGGTACAAAAATCAGACCTGCATCACATCCTAGTTAGTCTTGAGCAACAGACTCACCCAGCACCCAGGCTGCATTACTGCCACAATAAGTTGCCTTTAAACTGAATCACGCTCGAGAAAGTGACTGGAGATTAGTGGTGTGAACTTTGAGTGATTCACGCCACGACAGAGCCCATCAATCTCCCCTTTCCCAGCTAAAGAGAAGCCCCTGAGATAATGTTCCATTAATAAAATTTGGCGCTTCCAAGGTCCCTGTAGCCCTATGCAAAAATAGCTCTGTTTTACCAATGCAGAAACAGAGGCAAAGCAAAGGTCATGTAGCAAGGCAGAAATTATCCAATATGATCGAGCTAAAACTCCTAACCAGCATCAGAGCCCGCTTGCAGCGTGCAGCACAGTAAAACCAAAGAGAGGATGCTTATCCTGAGGATCCTGCAGCGTACAGCAAGGCTCTTAGGGGCTACATGGGAGAGGACTGCTACGCTCAGCTGCCAGAAGGGCGACTGAGGAGCGGGCAGATGAGTCGAGTCGCTCAGGTCTCAAAACAACCTGTGTCACAGGCAGAAAGCAAAATCTGTGTTTCTGGTTCCTGACTCAATAACCTCCTGGTCATTTGTGGGTTCTCCTTTCACTAAACACACTTAGAGACACAGACTCCGACATCGAACACCATCAGTCAAGAGTGTAACCACTCGCCCTTACCGGGGTCGTGCTGCTGCCTCCGTAGAAAGTGACTTCTTCCCAGGTGGCGATGAAGATCCAGGTGGCAGAGAAGGACGTGTCTCCGAAGTACTTGCGGATGTCTTTGGAGGCTCTCCGGAGCAGCTCGGGGTCCGTGCTCTCCCTGTAGTAGATCTCTCCTCGGATGCCATTGTGCACATCCGCCCAGAAGGGAGCGAGGAAGGCCCGGCCGTCCGAGAGGGGGAAGGCCTCAGGGGTGAACTGGCTCACTAGCACATTGAAGGAGATGACGCCGTTGTTGTTGACCTGCAGAGAGAAGGCAGCTCCGTTTGAGCAAGGCTTAGCTGCAGCCACACGGCTGCCGGATCGGCAGGGCACGCAGGGTGCAGCTGCTGGCTCTAATAAGGGCAGTCTGCGAGAAGGCCCGACCGTCTACGGCCGACATTCAGCTAATGCAGCTTTGCCTCTCTTCCCACAGCTGGGCTCGCAGGGTTATGGGCTGCTTTGGACTGCTTGTGCGCACGGTTAGTGCCCATAAAACTCAGACTCACTCAGGATCAAGACTTGGTCGTGCTGACTTAGGCCAACGCCTAATGCACTGTTTTTATGTGCTCACGTTAATCCTCCCTTAGTGCCGCCTGGGAGGGATGGTTTTCCCCTCACCCAGCTTTTGGTGTGATCTCCTTTAAAAACAGCAGTGGTCCATAATTTTCTTGGGCACCCAAGTGAAGGTCCAAATCACTGTTTTTTTTTTTTTTTCTTGAGGGTCTCTGCAGGTTCCTGTTTCTTGTCATGTAACAGGAATAATGTTCCTTGTGTCAAGGCCCTAGCTTTGCTGCACCATTTAATCACCTACAAAGACAATTTATTGCCTTTTATATTCCTTCCCCACGAACATTAGCCCATTAAATATACCTTTGACTTTCTTAATCATAAAACCTATCAGTTCATGAAATCTAAGAACTTGTCAGGTAGGTACTCATAAATCTTCCAACTCTTGACGACAAGGAAAGCGTGTTTAAAATGCAGCTGCTAATGGCAAGGAAAAGAATAAAAGGAAATCTGCAGCGAAGCTGCTCCACTACTTACATAAATGGTTCGGTACGATGATCCAAAGAAGATGAACGGGACGGAGAGCTTAATCTCAGGAGAGCTTCCATCATCAACTTTGGGCGTTTTCGTGTCATTCTGCCAGAACGGATACAGACTCGCCGTGGCGTGAGCTGCAAGGAGAGGCACAGTCCTTATGGCAATGTCGGGACTGATCCTGACTTCGGATGCAGCCCAGCCCGGCCCCTGGAAGTGCCAGTCCCAAGGCTCTGACCTCCAGCCTTGCATCGGTAGAGCAGAGAGAATAGCTCTGTTGTGCCCTGGGGACGAGCCTGCCCCGCTCACCGCCCCAGACATCCATTCCTGGGTTAAAGCTTACAGTGACGGGACCGTTCCAACATTTCCCGACAAAATCTGGTTTTCTGCTAAGAGGTACTGCCAACAAACATAATTACCCCTCCTAAAAACACGTTAGGAGAAGGTTTTGATGCATCTCAGTACATGCCTGCGGTTTTCAAGACAGAAACGCGTTCTCCCCTCGGCTCCGCTCACAACGCGCGTGTCCCCAGGGCAGACGCCCTCGCCAGGGTGGCCCTGCCTGATCTCTGTCACTTGCTGCCCCATCCTCCCAGCTTCCTGCCCGAGCGACTCCTCGCCGGGGAAGCGGGCACTTGGCTGTGCTCTCCCCCCTCCTCTCCGCTTTGATGTAGAGCAGAAACGCATTGTCCCCACGATACTCAACTGAAGGTGACGTGAGCGACGGGGCTCAGAACAATCCGGGCTCTGTTTAGCGCAATTCAGGACATGCTTTTATTTTCTAGGTCCTAACCTGCGGCTTCCAGAGGCCTCTTGCTGACGGGAACTTGCTCCAAGCGCAGCTTTAAAAGAGGCAAAGGGGTGTCTTGCAGCTCCCTGCTCTGGGGGCACTTGAGCTGTCCCCTGCTAGAAGCTGGGGCTTAGACGCAGGTCTAACTGGGGCTTACATGAGACATAGGTCTAACTCCTTTTCCATTTGTGCAGCTCAAGAACTCCTTAAGTGCTACTAGCATGGCACTGCTGTAGCTTTGCATGCATCACTCCCTGCCCGAGCAGCTCGCCAGCCCCTGCCCACGAGGATTTTTAACCACTGGTGGCATTTCTCGCAGGGGAACTGCTGGCCTCATTTTACATAGAAAAGAAACAGCCACGGTTTTAAAAAAACTGTCCTCAGTAGCTGACCAGAGATTTAACATCTCCCAGCTCCCAAGCTCTAGGCTCCCTGCTAGAGGTCCTCAAGTCCTACGTTACAGTGGCAAGACAACCACAACCTCTTGCACGTGCCTTGTGTGCCCATACACATGCTTGCAGATGTAAATGCTCACAGAGCTCAACAACTTATGCAGCCCCTGCGTCCTGCCAGCTTTTCCAGCTTTTTCAGCTCCAAGCAGCCTGCCAGGTCCTCATTTAATGTAAGCTATCGTTGCTTCATCGCTCCCAATGAAGCGAGGCCCATTTGCGCAGGCTGGCGATCCGTCTCCCGCAACGCAGCCTATCACTCTTCCACGCTGACACCTGTGCCTACCCATAACAGCTCACAGATTCCCTTGTGTTGGATTCACCCTTAAAACCAGCAGATCTTCCAACCCCATAGGAAAACCTGAACTCAACCTGGCATTGCGCTTGCTCTGGCGCTGGGGATGAGTGGATTTTTCCGTGCGGTCCCCGGGCACAGCACTGTTCCAAAGCGAATGCTTCCCCATCACAGGGGATAAGCAGTGCCACTGCAGTGCCCGAGGTCGGAGATACTAACCTTCGTGCCGGGCAACGAGCACTGAGAGGGCCACCCAGGTCCTAAGCAACATTCGGTCGTTCATCCTGGAGGGAAGACACAACGCAGACACACATCACGTTGGCAGGACAGCACATCCTCCAGCAAAGCCCGGGTGACACCGAGAGCAACCACGTCCTCAAGCTGCCTACGTCTGTGTGGACGTTTCGGAGATGGAGAGCCCTCACCCGTGAAGCAGGCCCGAAATGCTGACTTCATTACGTGGCGTAAAGAGAGCTCTCTGGTGATAAAAGTACCCTGCCCCGTAGGTATTGTCAAAGCAAGCCCTTGCCATAACAGGAGAGGGTCTAATTTCACGCTGAGAGTTTTGCAAATAGACCCATCTCTCAGTAGTCTCCTAATTCTCCTAATAGTCTGCAGTTCTCCTAATAGTTCACAACAGATTCCTGCATGATCTGCTTAGCACGGGCGTGCTTCTGCCTGACTTCAAGACAAACAGCTTTGCCTTGCTCCAAAAACGAGCTGGCTATAAGTTACTTACATCACTACGGACTTCAAATGTTTCTTTAACTAATCCTTTGCGCTGGCTGGTAATACAACCAGCACTTAACGTTTGTGACTAGTGTGAAAGGAGCACAAACATTTACGCAGCTGGGCAATTTCCTCGCTGTACAGAAGTCAATGATATAGAGAGAGGCAAAAATGAGGCTGGGTACGTGAAGGAGAAAATCTGCACCCGTTTGAATTCTCTTCACGTCTGACACAATTTGTTACTCATTATTAATCAAATAGGAAATATTGCTAAAATACCTGCTATGATTTCCTCACTCCTGTTCATTACACAGAAGCACAGCTCATGCAGAGCTAATAGGAAGCTATCATGCCCTCCTTGTGTGCATGCACATGAATAAAAATTGCAGGATCAGCGTTGGACACCAATTATATCTACACATTACCTATAGCCCGCGTTTCCATTTCTGCCTCCATATCAAATAACCTGTAAATGTCACACACATTTCAACTGTGGGGACAAAACCGCTGCAAAACACGGCATCTCTTTACGCTCTCTCTCTGGATCTCCTTCTATAATCTGGGAACAGCGACAGGTCCAACTACTCTAGATATACACATAACATAATTAGGTGAGGAACGTTATGTCCTCTGGGCCCCATCACTTACACTTATGTCCGATTAATGGGAGCTTGGAAAACACAGAACAGGGTGAGAGACGACTTCCACACTGGCCAGTGCTTTGCTGTGTGCCAGTCACAATTACCCTGGCAAAAAATCTGCTTTCAGCTAATTTGTTCTGGGCTGAGAAAATCTCATTTCACCCTGCAAGAACTTCACTACATCCCTTATCTCGAAAAGATGAAAACATGACAACAGCTTTTCATATAGGTCACAAATCTCAGTCCCTGCAGCTTTATTAGCGGACAGCAGCACAGGATGGCCAGAAGAGCATACGGCGGTCCGAAAAGGAGAGTGAGAAAGGGACTGCTCAGAAAACACGATAGAAAACAGCAAACACATCACTTCTTAGATATCACACTTGAAAATGCATTTTTGTCAGTATGGAGGGAAAAAAAAATTACCAACCTGTTTTGTAGATTAGAGGAGAAATTAAGTCTGAAATTTTAAACCAAGCTTGGTGAAAATTATGTCAACGGAGAATGCATTTCCATGCTCTTTTGCCAATTACTGCTGATGACCAAAGCGATGTCTCAGTCCCCTTGCTCCTGCAATTGAAAAGTCCGTTTTCTTCAGGCTTGTTTTAGGGCTGCAGGAGTGTTGAGTTGCAATCACAACTTTTGCCTCTACTGATAACCAGCAGGTTGATCTAAAGATCAGATTGTGGCCTGGAGAGATAGAGAAGCTTCTTTCTTCCCCAAACGCTCACCCTTCAGGTAGATTTGGATGGAAATGTCAGCTAGTCGGAGCCGGGTTTGCGGCTGTTCTGCTCAGAATCACTTTTCACTGAAGGGAAAAAAAAACTCAGAAGAATTGAGCCCCTTCCTCCTTTGTGTAGGCAAGAAAAAAAAAAAGGCATCAATATAGTGTTACAGAATTAGCATTAAACAGTGCTAGGCTTAAAGCACAGTACAAAGCCAGTGCCATGAAATTTCAATGAACCTAAATTTCCACCAAAATCTTGTTTTAGTTGCTGAAAATCAACTTACCTTCTGCTTTTACCAGCAAAGAAGAAAACTTTTCCAACAAAACGCCTTCTCCCCAAGTCTTCTGAGAGGGTTTCACTCCTGTTCCAGCTCCCACCCTCTGAGAGGACTGCAGTGCATTTTTGACCAAGCTTGCAGGGAACTTTAAGTGGTGACCACCTCGAATCGCAGACCCTGCGTTCGCATGTGCAGCCTGCAGCTTGCAGCGGGGAGAACTCTGCCTCCGTCACCGCGTGGCGGCGGCAGGACCCGGGACACCGTTGGGTCCACGGGGGCTGGAGGGACACAGTGCAGGCTCAGGGTGCACTGCAGCAAGGACGTGTGGCCCGTGCACATGTTAATGCAACTGCAGGTAGCGACACGAGCACGCGACTCCGTGTCTGCAGCACTGAGCACGGACATCCCGGCCCCGTGGGGCAGCCTGAGCTGAGGATTAAGGCTGGGGAGGCTTCACTGTCCTCTTGGGAAGGCTTTGCCTTCTAGGTTGCTTGCTTTTGGCACGGGATGCTCCCACACCACGAGCCTGGAGCCGAGCAAACCCATGTGGTTTCTCGAGCACCACATTTCCTTCCATGTTGCACCGAGGAAAAATAAGTGCCAAGAGACAAGACAAGGTGTTTTAGCTCTCCCAGACATGTGCCTAAACGTGGGGGTGAGGAGGAGGGAAAAGCTTCCCTGCAAGAAGCAAGAAAGTGCCCACAAAACTCTGGAAACCTTTTTTTTTGTGCAAAAATTTAAATAAGTTTATTGAACCGATCCAAACCGATTGCCTAATTGGCCTGAATTCCACTGCTACGTCTGCAAGCAAACCGAAGGCAAATTGCGGGAAGCACATTCCCCATGAGAGAAACAGGAATAAAAAAGAGATGGACTTACAGTTTTTCCTTTTTCTTTAAAATTACATATGGATGCATAATTAATAGAGTGCAAGAATAGAAAGAACTTCATGTTTAAATTATATTTGAAGTTTCCAGTAACCACGGAAAAGCAGTCGCAGAGACAGAGGCCCGAGACAGCGAAAGCCCCTGCCCCGCTCTGTTGGGAAAGGAGTCTCCTGCTTTCTGCACATCGCCTGCATTTTCAAACCTGTACACGCACAGAACCAAGAGAATCTCATTTACAAGCAAAAATGGCAACTGACAGAGGCAGAGCCGGCGCATTGCATTTTTAGGACTGCAGACCAGAGGAGGCGAGGGCAAAACAAAAGGCAAGGGCCACGACTGAGCACAGCTCCGCCGAGGCGTCCCGAGCCACCGCCGACTGCGCCGCACCATCTACCACCAGGATGCACGCGTGCAGCTCCCAGGAAAGCACCTACAAACACTCCAAGGGAGCAAAGGACGAGCACCCGCCACGCTGTGCATATTCGCAACGGGGCCGGTTAAGCAATCCGGCTGTTACCCCTGGTGGAAACGTGGATATTCAGGGGGAGCGCACCCGAAAAGCACGGCACAGCACCTGCTCTTGCCACGCAGAGCCGTGTGATACTTTGGTATATAGCTGTCACCTAATTCCTTGTGAACCAGGTGCTTTTTCCACTGCGCAAACTGCCTGTGGCGGACTTTTGTGCATGAACTGGCACGAACAACAGAACGGTTCTTGACAGAAGCCGCGCTCGGATAAAGGACACAAAAGCAGGAGAAGCTCGCAAGTCTATTCTGCCTTCTCCAAAGAACAGGATAGAACTAGGGACTTTCTGACAAACCGCGGATGCAGACCCTTACGGCACGGAAGAGATTTAAACTGAATTTCCTGCCATCTCAGAGCCCTCCCTGGTTCCCACCACCCATGTTTTGCCAAAGCAGCCACCTTGTTCAGAGCCTGCTCCCCAGGACTCAGTCCCTTACGAAGGGGTAACATCACACGAAGGCCTGATCCTTTCCAAAAGGATGCAAAAAGGGACCCGATCAGGAACATGCCGCCGTGTCTGTGGCACTGCCAAAGGCCTTGCGCCTGGACGCGGGTTTTTCCTTCTCAAAATCACCCGGCACTTGGGGGTTTCGCCCGCCGTGCGCTCTGCTGGCTGCAGAGAAGGTGGACGGCTTTGCAACGCTGGCCACAAACACCCTTCCCCTCACGAAGAGGCAGGACACAACGTTTGTACCATGATTACCAGACCTGCACAGAGCAGGGGATCCAGTGTAGGTGCTCACACCAAATCTGCAGCGGCTCTGCAGCGCGTGCCAGCCTGGCACGCCTGAAGGTGTTTGCCTTTTCCATTTTCCATTTCCCATCAGGTCTGCTGCANCACCCTTCCGCTCACGAAGAGGCAGGACACAACATTTGTACCAGGATTTAGCAGACCTGCACAGAGCAGGGGATCCGGTGTAGGTGCTCACACCAAATCTCCAGTGGCTCTGCAGTGCATGCCAGCCTGGCACGCCTGAAGGTGTTTGCCTTTTCCATTTTCCATTTCCCATCAGGTCTGCTGCAAAGCAAACCATTACTTACGGAGAGCTCAGGGCCAGCGTGGTGACACCATCATTCTCTATGCAGACAAGCGTAACTTGCTGCAGGCAAACAAACTTACAAGCACATATTTGGTTCTTCTTTAAAATCCCATTCAATTCTTTAATTGACCTTGTTTATTTCCTTCTCGGGAACTGAGACATTTCATTGTGCTGAAAAAGTTGGTCAATAATTACAGCATCTTATTAATACCAATTACAGTGCCATAAATATACCCACATAGGTAATTACTGCTCTATAGAATTAGATCAGGTATTTCCTAGTATCTGCATCAGTCGCTTACCTGTAAACATCCAGCAACTGATGGATAATGTACTTAAACGGGAGCTCAATGGGAGAAATAGGCTTCTAATATTAAACAACCATATCTTCATAAAACTTTGCTTTATAACAAAATATCTTATTAAACACAACTTCTCCTACGTGTACGTATGTATATATCATATATAAGGTTGGCTTTAGAGTTCCACTATAAGGCAGCAAATGCCTTTCACTACCCAAATGGAAAATACATCTTCAGTAAAGCTCTAGCTTATAAAAGCATCATCTTATGTTACACGGCTGCCATCTCCCCATGCTTCTGTGCGATGGGTACCAGGGTCCCACAGCCCCGCGCTGCGGACTCTCTGTTACAAACAGCAAGTCTTGCTCTGTTTTGTATTGCTCATCTCAGCAACGCCACGAGATGTACATTTTTTGGCAGGGGGATGAGGCACAAATAATTAACTTATCTTATATCTTCCCATTTTCATCACTACCCTGGATGCCGAACCAGTCTCCTCCGAACGGATCCTACATCCTGACCCTGAAGATTAAGAGATCATACTTCATACCCTCCCCATCCTACCCCACCCCACAATCTAGGTAAAATATGAAGAGAAACACACAACTCCAAGGATATAAAGGAGCTCAGTGATGGGGACAAAAGCATCACGGGAAAGAAAGTGCACGTGGGATTGAAAACGCTTCAAAATTAAGGTCAGAAGTTCACGTGTAACTAGAGCCCTCGCTGCCCAGCTTGACAAACTTTTTATGCAGTTGCTAATAACCAAGGAATTTGAAAAGTCTTCAGCTTGTCAGGGTGACAGCAGAGCAGGCAGGACACAGTAAAGTGAAACGGCTGTCTGATTTGCAAGAGATAGAAAGGAACGAGGATCTCATAGCACAGGTAAAGGGAATCTGCTCGGAGGCAGAAAAGAGGGGCTAACTGAAGCAGCAGCACACAATGCCTACAAGGTGCGTGAGGGGAAAGCTGATCTAGAGGGGGAAAAGTTGCTTTACAACAAACGTGAGAAGAGTTGTTCATTTACTGACCTTCTATAAACTGATCTGAGTCAGAACTTCTCTAATTCAGACCTTAAGCAGGGACCCCACAGTCATGGGCTGGGGAAAGTGCCAAATTTCAGTTCTGGTGCAACAGAAACATACATAAAAAACAACAGCTTTAGGCTTACTCTCTCCCAGGAGAGCCACCTCAGCCATTCCACTTCCACTGCATGCTGTCGCAACCCTAAGTGCTTAACTGGACCTTCCCAGCACTGCGTCGATGTTCCTGTGGCCAAGGTGGGGAACAGAGCTTCAGCACAGTTCTGTGCTCTTACTTTCAACCCCACCTAACACAAGGCCCATCCATCGCCTTCCAAAATCTCCTCTGTAACTTACCTGGGCAAGCTACCTTGGCCTCCAGGTTTTCAGTGCTACCGGACAGGCACAGAAATCGAGCCTTTTCATCAACACTCAGAGCAGGACAGCACAGATACAGACCACAAATTCCAAAAAGAAATCTTCCTTCTGAGAAGGTCTCTTTCGTATTTCCACCTGGTTCGGTCTCGCCAGCCAGTGGAATTAAGGATGCAGGACGCACCAAATACCTGAGCTCGGATTCAAGCTGAATACTGTTTAACATCCTTCCAGTGAACTCAAGCACAACGAAAAGTTGAGAGACAGCACCCAGCTAGAAAAAATACTTCAGCTAGCTAAAGCTACAGTCAGATAGCTAGGCAAAAAGGGTGCTCTGTTGTATCAAAAAAAAGAAACCCACAAAAAACAGCTCCCTAACTTATGGGCCCTAGCACTCTTTAGCTTGAACAACTGACCACTCATGCCAGATCACGAGTATACCGGAGCATCGATGAAAACATCAAGGTATTGGACACACTGAAACACATGCGCTGAAGTCAACTGCCACCTCGAGGTCACCTGCACTGGATGGTGGGCATGGTTCTCACATCAGGGCATGCTCTCCGGGCTAAGAAATACCTGCTATAAACACAACCAAACCTCAACCAACCGGCTGAAACAAAAACCCTGCAAAAACTCCTTAATGCATGTGTGTGGGTGTGTGTGGGGGTGTGCACACACGTGTGTGCACACTAGGTCAAAAGAGGCTATTTCATTCTGGACTCTACATAAAGTTTATCTCCATCCCGAATGCCATAAGAATGCAGCGCTCGTGAGTTGTACTTCATCTCCTCGGGCCCGAAGGGAGCTTCGTGGTCCAGGTAGAAGAGCAACATGTTGCTTGTTGACAGCTGCACTACAGTTTTCAATTGCTTCTTTAATTCTGCCACAGTCTGATCAAGGCGGATCGACATCTCTTCTACCTTATCCTTGAAGTGAACTTCCACTTTCGCGCTGCTTTGTGGCCGAAGATCCACTACTGCCAAAGGTTCCAGTTTCCCATACTTTGTTACCAGCTCGTGATACCTGAAAAACAGAACAGGTCCAGAGTTACATCACAGTTCCTTTTACAGCCATTGCATTCCTCACAGGATATTTTAATATTTTCTTTAAATACTACCATTCTGTAGGAGCAATCATCCAAGAATGCTACTAGACTGAAAAGTTTAAATTAGTGTCTGGATGGAGAATACAGGGACCAGTTTACAAGAGGTAAGTGCAGAGTCCAAGTGCCCAGAACTATTTGACAAGAACCAAGACCAGAACCCAGAGTGCTGAGCGATCCCTGTCCTCTATTTTAGGGAAAGACTCACATATGGCTCTCCTGGAAACATCTGCCGGCTTAACTGACAATTACCTCAAGATGAGGAGGAAGGATGAAGCTCCCACGAGTACAGAATATAGCCGGGCTAGAGCTCAAAGCTGCAGTACCCTCCTCTTGTCATGCAGGTATACCGCATAGGAACGACCAAACAAACAATTCATTTGCCAAGGAATCTCAAAAGACTTCTGGGAGCACTCTTAGTCTGTTCTACTCACATAAGACAATTCTCATCTCTGATTCAAGTTAAACAACCTAAACAGACATCCATGAGGAAGAAATCTGAAATGGTACTGTCCCATTTTCCCCTCTTCTAGCACAACACAACACAGATCACATCACGCTTCCCGAGTCTGCCACGGAAAAGGAAAAAAAAGAAGCAGAAAGCCCACCCACGCCAGTCACCTCATCTCACACCATCCCCAGGCTTCACTGCAGCGCGTGCACCAAGCCGAGCTGCTTTCCCAGTGCTACGCTTCCAGGGAGCACAGCACCCCCAGGGTCACCCATGTCAAGGTGAGCAGCCACGTGTTTTGGAAACCAGCACCACAGTGCAAACCACACTGCTCTGGTAAGGTCACTGCTGCTCTCTGTGTAAACACCCTGCCCCAGAACAAACAAGTGGGCTTTTTCCTCACAGAGCAGGGCCTCTGTTCTGAAAGGACACGGGAATTTACTGGCATAGCTCTAGTGGCTCCGCCACGGCTCCCGCCTCCGGCAGCAGATCTCGCTGCCATCAGGAACGGTAGCATCTCTGCCGCCCGGCTGGGAAAGAGGCAAAATGTCAGTGCAGAATGCAATGCAACTGAAACGGGGCAGCTCAAGGGCTGCAGGGAGGAGGTAGCGTTTCAGAGGCGCTCCACTGTGCGCCGCGCAGAAAGCTCCTTTTGTTCCCGACGCGACTCTGAGCTGAACGCGACCGGTGCCACCAGCCGCCAGGTGCTGATGGGATCTGGCAATGTGGCCAGCCCCAGGGACCGCTGCTGAAGGCAACAACGTTCCTGCAGGACAGCAGGCGCACTGGGAACGAGGTGAAGGCCACGGCGCACTAGGATTTCCCTGATGACCCTTCTCATCATCTTTCTCAAGTCAAGGAAAGGTAGAAGAAACTTTGCAGTGCACGCCTTGCACGCTAACCACAACCCACAGGCAAAGCTAGGAGTGCAAACTAGCAGATACCCTCATCTCAGCAGGGGCGAAGGGACTCTGCTCCCGCGGCTCTGCCGCAGCCTGCTGACAGGCACCAGGACACCAGCCATCACCCCTCGCAGCCTGACGGACGAGGCCAGAGACGATGATGCTGGCGAGCGAGCGTGGCTACAAGCGCCACTGACGCGCTGCACACAACCAGCGGGCCAGACAAGCTGCGGCCTCATTAAAACCCCACAGAAGCAGCGATGTCACTCGAGAAGGCTGCCAATACTGGACTGTACAGGCAGCGCTGCTCTCTGGCCCGCATCACCTGGGACAGAAATCACAGTGCTCGTTTCACCCCTCTTCCTACCCCTGGAGCTGCAGCCGGTGAAGAGCTACAACACCAGCGGGGCCATTTAACCCCGGACAGCTTGCTGTGTGGTTATCACACACCACGCGTCTACAGGCAGGGGGAGGGAGCTTGCACTTGTAAGTCTTCCATGCGCAAACGTGTCTTATTCCTCCGCTTGAGGCAGCACTGCAATGCAGATGCCGTACCCCCAACAACAACGTGCATTTGTCCTGATTAGATTCTAATTGCAAACCACCTTCTGAGAGACTGCCCTGGACTTGGGAGCAAAGCGGAGGAAATTTTAACAACAAACAAACAAAAATTCATTCTGCAAAGGACATCAAGTTCCGGGGCTTATGAGAATCTTATGCAATCTGGCCCTCGGCACTAGGAGCACCTCTCAGCCCTCTGCAGCCTCACTGGAAAATATTCTGAAGTGGCACACAACCCCTCCAGAACAGAATAACCCCCTTTAGGAGCCGCTCAAGTCTCCTGGAAACGCTGCATGGATGAAGGGATTCAGACAAAGAGCTCATTGATTAAGAGGAGGACAGTAGCAGTGTTTAAAGGTTAAGGGATCAGCAGAGGAGGCAAATCTCTTGTACTGAAACAGCACAGAGAGACAGCATGTTCATCTACATATTTCTTTTCACAGCCCAGCTTTATGATAGGGGTACCCTGAGCTACTCAGGTGTACCTGAATACCTGGACACACCGCTCAGTTGTGCATGGTGCTGCCCTGCATTCCCGGGCTGTGTTGCTATGCCTTCCAATGCTTGTTTCGTTTTTTCTGCTTGAAGGACTTCTAAAATTACAAATCAAGACTTGTCCTTAGGAAAAGACACAGAGGGATCACCAGCTGGCTTGTTCTCCTAGCTATTTTAGTAGCATTTACCTCCGAACTGATCCTTAGTGAACCTTTAACAAATACTATAAGCACTGGACCTGTTCGTACCCACATCACTCCCTATTCCAGCCTTCTGAAGCACTTGCTGTATTGGCAGGTCAAATGTACAGCTCTTTCAAAAAAAGCCCTCCGAGTTAAACTAAAGGCAACACTGATGGGCCAACGAAACACTGACCAGATTCTAATTTCCATCTCTGTGAACCCTACCAGGCCATACCTTTAACCTTCTCTACTGCAGTTTGTCCCTGAACACACACTCTTCTCTGACTCTCTTCTGTAAAGAAAAGATTACGTTCACTGTTTGAAAAGTACATGAGGGGAAGTGCAAGTGTCCTAGTGCAAAATACATGAAAATGCAGTAGCTTGACGCTCAATGATCCTTCCTCACCCCATTAAGGAGTAAGTAGATGCTGGCTGAAAGAAGATACTGATTGAACAGCATCTGTCTAACTTCATTAGTTTACTAAGATTAACAGATCATTGGGCATACATTTCTGGCAAAGGAAAACCATCAGACTTCTGATCTGCAGGTTTATAAGTGAGGGGACAGCTTCCTAATGCCAGGACAGTCCACAGGCCAGATGGTCAAGAGAATTAGCTGTCTCGGCTCAGCACCAGAGAGAAAGATCTGTCCTGGCTTCGGGGGAGGCCTAAACACAGGTGGATCATGAATTAGCCACCAGGGAGGCCTGGGAGCAATGAAGATCATTATCTGAATAGTCACATTGTGAAATGGCACTAGACATGGACAAGCAAGTCATTGGACAACAATCTCAATAGGAATGACATGAACTAAAACAGAATGAGGAAGACAAGACAGGAGGAAGGCGAAGAATGTCTTCTAAGGAGCAGCTAGCCCCAATTTCCATGTACCATCCCTCAAGTCACCTTTTATTTTGCCTTGCTTCCCGTTCATGCCTGCTCTGCATTTCAGAGCAAAGAGTTCATACCTGAACGGGACTTCCTCCTCTGGGAACTCCATGTAATACCGGATGAAGAATCGTTCCGAGTCCTCTCGCTCCCCATCGGCAACGATGCTTCCGTTGAGCTTCACAATAGACGGCAACCTGCTTGTAGACACCGAGAAACACAGTCAGCACAACAGAAGTGCAGCCAGCGTGCACTTGCAAGGCAGTCATGGACAAAAGCTACATTCTGCAACTCATCTGCATGGAGGATCATGCCAGGTAGTTAAACTCTCTGTTCCCTCTCCGAAGAGGGCAAGTTCCATGTAGTTTCTCCAAAAGACTTAAAAAAAAAAAAAAAAATTATCATTTGAGCAAACACATGGATTGCATGCACACATGTACGAGGCTCAAGAAATTCTCTGAAAAATAATAGAGAGTTTAGACAGAACATTGCCACTTCTTCCTTTCTGTCCCACAAGGGAAAACACAGGAGCATCATAACAGCCTTTTCTTCTGATTACCCCCTCCCAGGCGCTCATTGTTATTTAATACAGCCGATGAGCAGCGCAAACAAACAACAGACCTGGCTATTAGCAGCTTCCTGCGCTCCTCAGTGGTGTAGGACTGCAGCAAGGGGATTCCTAGCAATTTGACTTCCTCGAGCTTGGGAAAAGAATTGAGCTTGTCAATGTCTTCCCAGCAATGCAGACCTGTGCCAAGGAAATGACTTGCTTAAACTCGCACAGATAATACATAATATATCAAGGAATGTCAGACATGGGCAAAGAACATACATGATCGGGCTGCATCAACTGAAGCTGCTTGGAGAAGTCCGCTTATTCCTGGTGAAATGCCACAACAAATCTCCTTCATTTATTTATAAAAGGCAGTAGTTTAAGTTCTCTCATGCTGCTGTTTTACCCTAGAAGGATGATCACAATGGTGGAACAGGGAGCTTACTTTTTACGTGCCATTCAGTCCTTGGCTTCATTGTTGAATACCAATTAGCACCTGCAAGGATAGCTGCCTCTATAGGGGAATGCTGCCTTAAGCAGCATTAAAGTTACCAGGATGCATGTTGTTTTAGAGGTCAATAAACAGCCATCGAATGGCTTTAACTTGCACATGTAAACAACCTGGAGCCAGTCTGAACTCCCAATCCAAAGGTAAAACATTCCCCTATACCATCCCAACATTTAATAAAAAGGTCTTAACTCATTTTACGTCCACTCAAAATCTGGTATGTGGGATAATAAAGCAAATAGAGGGGGTAAAATCCTGAATAAATGTGGGTGATCTAGCCTAGTGATTACATAGTGATACCAACACCAATTTCTTTGCCTCCTTTTGCTGTGAATGCAGAAAAGTTTAATGTAATCCTTTTCGGTTCAATGTTCCAGATGCTTAAACTAAGAAAGCAAGTTAGAAAACCATTCTGTCAGAAAACCAATCAGCAGCTCCACCTCTGCAGTACAGCAAACATGGAGGAAAAAAAAAACAGAATAATTACCACTTTAAAGACAATTAGAGTTCTTGTTAAACTAAGATTGTCAGGAGACTGTAAGTTCAAGCCTAAACCTTGTGTTGCACCTTCTCTCAGACTTTGCAAGAAGCAATGCTGACTGCAGGCAATGTACTGGTAACAGAGATCTAGTAAGCTACCACAGCAAGGCGTAAGTTTCAAAGTACATCAGAATGAGCATTTTTCACCTACTCCAGAGGAAAGATTTTGATCAATAGCTGTCCCCTACACTGAGAACAAAGAACATGCAGCTTGCAGGCTCTCACCTGATTTGTGCAAATTGATGGATCGCAAATTTGGGAACAGCCTTGCGAGAGAATCTTCCGACTCTTCAATGGTTGTTAGGTTGTTGTTAGCCAGAATAAGTGTGTCCAGTGATGGGAACATAATCCCTAATTTTCGAATTTCAGTCCAGTCTTGAAGATTGTTGTCAGTTATGTGGAGTAATTTGAGAGACTGACAGCAAACTGGAGGACAAGACACTGTTTCATAGTCATTAAGGCACAGGAAGAGCTCCTCCAAACTGCAGAAGAGAAGAAAAATCATATTATCATTTCAATATTCCTTCTGAATGCTTACCACCTTATGTACAGGGACCTGCAATTTTAAGGCAGCTTTTTCTAAAGGATCTTGTGGGATTTGAAACCTCAATGTGGTGAAGGTCTTTGAACAGTCAAAATGGAGGGTTTCAACTTCACTCCCATCCACAAGTCTCTGCCACAGATCAAAAATACCTCTAAACATTCCTCTAACCCCCAAAATACTTCTACTGGTATTAATCATATAACAGATTGTTCAGAACCCCCAAAGTTATTTTATCTGCTATAACAGTCAATGTTCATCACTTACTTTAAAAGAATTCGGTATACAACACAGATAATCCTTTTTGTCCACATTATTGGCGGTACAAAGAGATATCTGGTATCAAACTGGAGTCACTGAGGATATATAGGGAAGCAGAAGGCCACTGCCAAGGTGGACCATGGCCAAGCCACAGAATCAACAAATTCTCACAAAAAACACAATGAAATATTACTTGTCAAGTGGCCAGACCCTCAAATTTACATGCCTTTCAAGAGTCACGACTGCAGGTGTGCAGCATGCCATTCATTTGGCAGCGACTCAGAGCAATGCCTGTCACCTCCTGAACTGTTGGGATCATTACCATCTCAGCACTGGTGCTTAGATGTGAAAGAAGGCCCTTTGGCCTTGCAGAGCCAAACAATTTCAGCTTTAAAGACAACATGAAACATTCAAGTGGCCAGTTTCCAAGCCCCCCAAAACAAATCCCCTTTCCTTCTTCGGTCAAGTTCACTTTCTCAGCGCTCTCCCTCATCCCCACCATGGGATTTGGTAAGGGAGCCTTGACTTGCATGCAGCGAGCACCGTGTCCGTGCCAAACTCCCCGCGCTTACTCCGGTAATTCCTGCAGGATTGTGTGGACCGTTTCCCAGGAGGCTTTGCTGTTGTTGAGCACGAGCTTGCGAACCCCGGCGAAAGACCCAGCGCACCTTCTCTCTAAAACGGACAAACTGAGAGGATTGGAACTCAGGTTTAGAAACTCCAAGTGGGGAACGTTGGACACGATTTTACTGACCTAGGTGGGCAGAGAAAGAAAGAAAAAAAAAAACACAGAAAAAAGAAATGTTTATCAAGCAGTAATCAGACCTCGTGCAATCATATCCCATCTCCTAAAAGGGGGCCCTTCAGAATGACCGTGAGACAAGGAAATTACATGGGGGATGGGGAAGACTTCTTGATAACTATCTGTAATTCATACTCCAGGAATTCACTGATCTAGATTGATTGGTTAATTGCTCATTCACCCCAACAGTTCGTTTCATTACAGTCTCGGAGCAGCTTGATAAAAGAAAGCAGGTCCGTTGGGAGAGGTCACAAAATCCACCCAAACACCAAGCTTAAGAAGTAGCACGCTGAAGCAGGTAGTATCTTAGGAAACTGCTGCAGTCCTCTTTAGAGAGGCAACTGGTAGGTCCCTTGAGGTTACGGTGGTCACACTGAGCACTTGCTCAGCTTTCTACTGCTCGCACTAGTCAGAGACCACCCTGTTTTGCCCACTGTAAAAGACAGAAGCCCACTGTACACCTAGAGTGAATTCCTTACTGAATTGCATTATTCTGATAACAGCAGCTTTCTTAACAATCAGTTCAAACGTTCACCAAATGTGCTTGGGGCTACTTTCTCTTTTGTGTGTACCAAATGTGTACCTGAGGGCAAATCAGCAGATAGAACAGAAGAAGATCAAAAAATAGGAAGGAAAGCCAGATACAGACAGTGTGCACCTCTGGAGTGTGGATACACAGTGGATCATGTGATTGGTAGGTACTGATCTGAATCTCACCTATATGTAGAAAAATACTGGAACAGGTTAATAAATGATCAATTTGTAGGCACCTAAAAGAAGATTAAGCGAGAAGAACAACCAGCCAATATCAATTTGTAAAGAACACATCCCATCCATCTGGTTTTCCTCCTCGACCAGATAACTGAATCAGTGAGAAGCAGCAGATATAATGGAATGACAGTTTCTGACACGACACACACCATTCTCGGCAGGCAAACCAGGAGGGGTTACAGCTGTCATCCCCTCCCATAGAGATGACACCTTTTCAGCTAACACAGGCATCAGCAGGACAGAGAGAGACCCATCCTGTCTGCAACTTGGCAACATCTGTGCCAGAATTGGAACATTTATGCAAATCTACATTCTCTAGGCTAGAAACTCATGATAATTTTTAGGTCATAAGTCTTGTTCTTTTTCANCCAGATAACCGAATCAGTGAGAAGCAGCTCACTGCAGAGCACTGCAGAATGGAATGACAGTTTCTGACACAACACACACCAGTCTCGGCAGGCAAACCAGGAGGGGTTACAGCTGTCATCCCCTCCCATAGAGATGACACCTTTTCAGCTAACACAGGCATCAGCAGGACAGAGAGAGACCCATCCTGTCTGCAACTTGGCAACATCTGTGCCAGAATTGGAACATTTATGCAAATCTACATTCTCTAGGCTAGAAACTCATGATAATTTTTAGGTCATAAGTCTTGTTCTTTTTCACGTATTTCTAACAATCAACCCTGTCATAAAAGCAGGGCATACACCAGTGAGGAACGATGACACTTGAATGTGTTGTGGTTTTTTTTAGTGGTATTACACTGCATTTACCTACATATTTCAGCTGAGCTCTTCAAAGCATTCTATAACACCATTTAGCACTAATTAACAAGGTCTCAAAATGTCCTAGGAGGCAGATGTTATTAAACCTGTTCTGCAGGTGCAGAAACTGAAGCACAGAAAGAAAAAGGACCTTGCCCTGTGTCACAGAGCCCGTGGCAGAACTGGAATCAAGTCCCAGTCCTCTGACCTCCAGATTCTTACTCTGTTAACAAACTGCACTGCTCATTAACCTCCTGATGTTTTAAATGACAGTTCCAGTGCTTTGCATGATAGACAATACATTTGTCACCTATAAGGTAAGACCATAAGTCAATAGGAAAAAGGAGGCAAATGCTCATATGGATTATATCCATCAAGTGTATCACTTTGTAGCTGTCAAAGTAAATAAACATCAACTTCAAAGATGAAAAAGAACCCACAAAAAAATGGAAACATATATCTGTTTAAACGAGCATGACACTCAGAACCCGCAATGCATTCACAGTCATAGTAGCAGCCACCAAAGCTATTCAGAAAGCATTTTTTACCTCATGCCAATCTTCCAGCTTATTGTCGGAAAGATCTAGCTCAGACACATGCGCACAGAAGGCAGCGATTTCGTTCTCATCCCCTGCACAGGTTATGCCGCAGCTGTTCAATACCAGCACACTTGGAAGGTTGAGGCGGTCTGAAACAGGAAAAAAAAGAGATGCCCTCCAGTCAGCACTGCATTACTCAGACACGGGAGACTACCCTTGGCCTCACCAAGCACAAAGAAAATGAAATCCGGTAAGAGAAAAGGATCCAACAGTAATTACCACAATTTATACATATCCAAGAAATACCTGGACATAAATGTATTTTACAACAAGGGTCTGACATAAATCAGGAAGTCTTCTTGCCTCTAAGTGAGAAGTATCATTCTGCATCCATGCTCATTTACTCCGTGCCTGCCTTTCCGCACCGCGGCAAGGACAGGCCACACACTTGTACTTTATAGTCCGTGTCGTATCAGTGCCTGCCAGAACTTAGGCTCTTCCTCAGGCATCTGCTGCTGCAGATAGGATATGGGTCTATGTGGACCATTAGTTGTACTGAGTCACACTCCCTTATCCTTCTACTTAGCTCACGGTTGGGTAGGAACTGCACAGAAATTATTTAAACATTTCTCTTCTAAGCTTTTCCTTTTCAATAAAGTAACGTATCAATGCTCTTATGACCTGTGAAACCTTAGTTGCTTGTTCTGCCTTTTACATTTCTGCTAAGTTTTGCTCTAGCCCCCTCTCCCACAGGTAAACATTCATGCAGCTATTTCACAAGCAAGGACTTGGATCGCAGTCACAGCCTGATTTGCTGATGCATAACCATGACAATGAAAATAGCTATGGATTTGTAACAGAAAACCATTTCAACACCAGAAGTTCATGTTCAGACAAAGCATGCCATTAATCTTACAGTCTTTCAGAATACAGCTCTCTCACCTCTGCTGAGTACCAAAACCCACTAAAATTTAACAGCAGGCTTCTTCCTAAAATTTAGTCCTTTTTCTCTCTCTCTAGTACTTGACAACTGCATGACTTGAAAGGTATTGTAACAGCAGACAATCATCAGAGCAATTTGGGTTTCAAATTCTTTAGCATTGGGCTTCTTTAAAGAACAGTACAGTGCTTTGGAAATTATTCATGAGGTACTTACAAGTCATGTTTAAGTCACATTTTAAGAATTATAGGCAAGGTCCCTCTTCTCAGATAAGTGTGTCTCCCACATAGGAAGGAGAAAGGGGATTGACTGAATATTCCATTAAGGTGGTTTTCTGTTCTTGTTAATGTTGGGCGACAGGCAGTACATTTTATCCTCAACTGAACTTGGGCACTTCTTTCTCCTCTGTCAAACTCAGTTATTGTAAATTCATCCAGCTAACTTACACGGCTATTTTCCCCTTTGGGGCTGGTTATGATACAAATTGACCTGACGGAATTTTAAACTATAGCTACAACTCAAGATAGTCAAAAGGTTACACAAAGAAGCGGCGGTTCTGGTGGGATAAATGTGAATCTCAAAATCATCTGAATAAACAGAGAACCAAATGCTCACACCCGAGCTTGAAGGAAGACTAAGGGGTGCCAGATTGATCCAGTTTAAAAAGCTGGAAATAGCGACATGGATTTTGCATTAAAGGAGACTGAGGGACACACGTGAACAGCAGAGCTCTTCAGACGCACATCTCTCTGAAGCTCCCTCAAGGCAATACAGGCAAAACCAGGGGAGAAAGAGGCATTTCTCCGTAAAGTCAGCATAAGCTTGCTCAGAGTGCTCTGAGAAGTGAGCTACAGTGAACCACAAACTAACTTGGGCTACTTGACTCAAAAGAAGCCTATTTGGAGATTAAATTACTCATTGTTTAGCTTGATAAATGGCCCAGGCCAGTGTACACCTGACTCCCTCTGAACCTGTAGGTATTTGTGTAAGTTGATGGGGCTACGTCATACCATTAGCATACGGAGCTGCATGAGCTCTGAATTGAATTTATGTTTTTAAGCCACCTCTGCAAAAATACATCTTGTTACAGGTTCTAGTAAAATAGTTAGTGTCACTAGCCTGACGAAAATAAACTGCAAGACTGCTGAGTCCTTAAAAAATCAGCTTTGTATATAGCCATTCCCCATCTTTTTTTTTTTTTTCAGCAGGATTCTGTTATGCTAGCAATGAAGGGGGTAGGAAACTTAGTTTATACCAACCAGTTCTGCATTGGATCATTTTTCCCTCTTTGTTACATGCTAGTCTCTCGATTCTTGACTCTCCCAACATTTTCCTCATTTTGTTTTATTTGCAAGCAGAGCTAAGAAGGAAGGGCAGGAGATGAGTCAGTAGGACCAGAATTCAAGTGATACTTGACCCCAGCAACTTGAACCCTCTTCTATAATCCTACGTAGTTCTGGGCTGCTACTGTGAGCAATGCTGTCCAACTACGTGGAGCCTGGCAACAATTAGAGCACACTAATTTGACTAAGATAGACTGAACAGTAAGAAGCACATGGTAATACAAGTATGACAGTTCTCTTCAAGGCAATTAAGGGGGATTCATCCTTCAGCATGAGCAAGGACAAGAGAGGACCTGGTCCCCTATAAAACCCCACGGAGGTTCAGAAAGACAGAAACCCTACCTTTCATAGGTGAACCCTGGGGCGTTGCTGGAACGTGCACTCCCATACCAGGACCACGACGATACGGGAAGTTCTCCGGGCTGTATTTCTCACAAAGAACTTGCATGAAACTTCTTCCACTGGGCTGGTCCATTGTCCCTTTTTGGACTTCTGATTCATAGAGGAAACATCAAAGGACATAAACAGTTAGCTATTAATAATCATCTCCAGTAACGGACTCTAGAAACACAGCACAAAAGATGACTAGCTGTGTCATGGGCTTCATTTCTTCTGAACTGTAGATTAGTCTACCAGGTTATATTGCAAATTTAATCTTCAAGTAACACATTACTTGAAAAAATCAGGGCTTAATATACCTAAGTACATTCAATCCTACCATGACAGTCCAAGTACAACACCTCCTGATCCCACACACTCCTCCAGAACTACCCAGCTCCCAGTGCTCCCCAGGCTGCAAGAGAGAACTTATTTGCCCTTACAAGTGGACTGAGATTTGCATACATATTCTCACAGACATTTGCTGGGTTGCAAGGCAGGCAGAGAAGGAAGAGTTGTTTAAGAAAAGGAAATTTCTTGAAAGGGTGTTCGCATCGTGTCACTTTCCTTTTCTTTAGCTCAGGACTTTCAGTCAAGAGTGGCTTTGGGGATTCTAATTGCTGTGCTCAGTGTGCTGAAGTTACAGCTAGGTCTTTAAACTCCAATGCAAAACGACTCTTCTGTTGGCTGGGGACAATAATATTTATCCACTGTCACTTGCTTTGACAGATTATGATGCACTTCAATTGCACATTTGTGATGGAAACATGCGTCCCACGAGAAACACCTGCATTTCAGCTAAGTAGACAAAATAAAGGTGATGGCTTTAGCCGTAACTTTTGTGTTTCCCCCCCCAAACAAGCCTGTTTATGAAGAAACACTATACAAAACAAACTTGCTTTGTTTCTATTTTTGTTTTAAATTACCCCAACACTGTAAATCGTGTGGAGCTCAACAGCCTCTGCTGACAAGGCTTCCATCAGCTGCCCCACAGGGTGTCATGGAAGTACTCAAGTTTGTTATTAAGCTCACTAAAGCATCTCAGGGCTCTCATCTGCACTGACAGCAGTGCCTCATTCAAAGCAAGTTTTAGCCAAAAAAGCAGTATCATCACTTCTCCTCTGCTATTTGCAAAGAATTACAGTTCTTCCATCCTGCTTGCAAACACGGGCTCCTAACTGGAATGCAACTGCCGTGTCGTGGAACAGGCGCAGGCACATCTGAGCACATCATTTGGCCAGTCTGAAAAGAAAGTTTTGCCATTTCAATTTCGCAGCTGTTCAATGTATCTTGAAGATAAACAAGCCATTCATATCTGCACATCACAGAACAGAACAGCGCAGGAAAAAGGCCTTGGTGCACGGCAGGCTGCTGACCTTTCGAGTAAGATATCAAATGTCAGCTAGAGGCTACTTGGCACAAAGATACCACAGTGGCTGGTATTCCGCTGTACCCAAGGTGAAAGCAAATTTACCTGTCCCACTTTCCTTCACATGCTCTGAACTTGAAATTTTGTGTTTTTCCAGATAAAAGGGGATCATATTTGATATGGGAACAGCCAAGAGAACAATTATTATTCGCAGGTTGAATAGAGATAGCCCTTGCATTCCCCAGTGGGACCTGCCACTTATGTGGAGCTCAAAGGAGAAAAACACATCTGTCAGCTCTAACTCCACAAGGCACAAACATGCAGGAATTAAATGCAGATTTCCTAGAGAATGCAATTAGTCATGGAGTAGTATTTTCATAAATTAATGTATAATTACATTTCAAATAGACCAGCAAAACTCGTGCATGCTTCTTGCAAACACATCAACAACTCCAGGACTTCCAGGACTTCTGCAGGAAATACGCGCTTTGAGTTAACGAGGGAACCATACTTATTTTGGAGTGATGCTGCTGCCAATGCTGAATTAAAAATTCTCTCTGCTGCCAAGAACTTCCATTTAGGTTCATTAAAGGCAAGGATAGATATAAACTTTACAGTTTACATAGGTATAAACTCCTGAACAAAAAAATATCAGCAAGTAAGGTTACGTTCGCCTTTGCTGAAAATCAACTGTTTAACAAGCTCCACTTTGCTCCTTCCAGAACAGACTACTAAAAAAAAACCCTCTCTCACAATGGAATTTGGTATAATAAGGAGCACAGTCTGTTAAATACTATATGCTATATATGCACTATACGTTACAAATTTGGACTTAAATGATATGTCTTACCAAAAAAAAGAATTTCCCACCTTTTTAACTATACACCAACTACATCAATGTCCAATTCACAGTAGTATCCTAGAAAGTAAGAATCTCAAAGCAAGTCCTCAAAGAAAAGTTTGTGTTACAGAGAAGACATTTAATTTTATGATAAAGCGTTTAGCATGTAAGATGAATAAATTGTACAGACAGGCTTTAGGCTGAAAGGCCCTCAAACCAGAAGTGGATTTAAGAGTTCAGCATTGCAAGACAGATACCGCTTTCCAGATGGATATTGAGACATCCTGCTCTGGAACTCACCCACCCAGGGAGCTTTCTGTCCTTGACTCCACTTTCAGTCAACTCTGCTCCTGTTCATCCACTGAACTAACACCAGCTGGGAAATTCCAAAGGGGGAAGTCACAATACCACTACACTAGAAGAAAAAAGATGACTAAAACATTTTCCCATTGTCCTTAAATTCAAGAGTATTCCAGAACTGAAAAACAAAGCAAAACAAGTAACACACGTTATAGTCAGCAACCTTCAGTCACAATCTTTCCCAGGTTTACTTTAGCAAAACAACAACATTGCCAGATGACAACAGTGTTAGTGATCCAAATACCTTTCTCATTTCCCTTCTCAGCACCTTTAGCGCTAAGTATAATAATCAGTCAAGCACGCAGCTTCTCCAAATGACTGCGTTACTTAATAACAAGGACCAGCAACACTTCAAAGAAGGTATTTCACGTGAACGTCACCTGCACAAGTGCAGGATGCGATAATTGGCACAGCGCACGTTTCTCAATGCTTTGCTATTGGCGGTCCAAGGAGCAACTCGTATCCCAAAACAACTTTGGGGTTTTGCAGACAACACCCAGGACTCCAAAAGGCGCTCGGCTTGCAGGAGGTGTCGACAGAAACTGTTTTGCTTGCATTAAAACACCCAGCAGGGAGGCAACGACACACAAACACTCCAAGCATCCGTGAAGCCAGCGCCAAGGAAGCCAATCCCACTGCTTCCAGCAACACGGGCAGCGCAATGAGGGCAACGGCCAACCCCCTCAAAACGAAAACAAAGAGTGAATATTTATAACGCGGCGACAGGAGCTAGAAGAAGTGCCAGGAGATTGACACATTGATGCTGCTGCCCGTGCTCTCAGGGGCAGCACGCGAGGCCTGCAGGGCTGCCCCTCGCCCCGCACACCTGGCACGCTGACACCTCCATAGATGCTGAGCACGAACCGAGGACAGATGAGCCACAAGCAGCACCCGCCACGGGGGGAGGCCGCCCCGCGACAGCCGCGGGCTTTGGGGGCCACCTCGGGGCGGGGGCAGCTGCAGGGCACCCCCGTGCCGCGCGGCGCGGCCCTCGCGACCAGGCCCCTCCGCGGTG
>VWPW01026688.1:37628-73335 GCA_013389825.1 Crypturellus undulatus
GGGCTGGAGCGGGAGGTCGGAGCGCGGCCCCGGCCGGACCCCCCGTCCCCCCGGTCCCCCCGTCGCGGGGTCCCCGCTCACCCGGGCCCGCCGCCGCGTCCCGCATTGACCCGGAACCAGCTCCGCGGCAACCAAACATCACGTGAGCGCCCGCCGCGCCGTCACGTGGCAGGCGGCGCCGCCGCGCCAGCGGGTCGCCCTGAAGACGGGCGCGCGCTCTGACGTCACCGTGCACCGCGGCGTGACGTCACGCCGCCGGGTGACGTCACCGCCGCCAGCCCTGTCCCCATCCAGAGCCACCCTCGGGATCGGGGCAGCCCCAGAGCGGGCAAAAACGGGCGGAAAACGTGGAAATGGGAGCGTGTCCTGAACGCACGGTGTCACCCTCACCAGCCACCACCAGCTCCTCGCCACCCCGCGCCCCATTATCTCCGACCCACGTCCATTCCCTGCGAAGAACGATAACAGAAAGGAGAAGCCCAGCGGCTCCTCGCGATCGTGCCCGTTTCTGCGCTCTTTGAAGCCCGATCCGTGCCCTGGAGGGTGACAGACGGACACTGCCTCTCACCCACCCTGAAACTGAGCAGTTTGGGCGGCGGGTTCCAGCTTTGGAGCCCAACCACTGCAACGGAGCCAGGGCTTTTGCAGGCTGGATTCCCTCTAACGCAGGGGAAATAGCCGTGTGTGCTTTCTTAGTACCCCGTGGACACAACACCCGTTTTATTAGGTTTCTACGCAGGGTAGCTGAGCAGCGCCTTGCTCATGCCCCATTAAAAACATCTACCCGCACGCCCTGGATTTGGCTCTTTTTATACATTCCAGGGAGCGCTTTGTGTCCTCTTGCCTGTCCTTTCCCCCCTCGGTCGCGTATCTGTTTCAGCGAGATAAAGGGCTGCGGTGCATTCAGGCGCTGTGCTCTTTCGCTAACAATCCTCGTGTTTTTGCACAACTTACCTATGCGGNCAGGGGAAAGAGTTGTACCCCGTGGACACAACACCCCTTTTATTAGGTTTCTACGCAGGCCAGGGTAGCCGAGCAGCGCCTTGCTCGTGCCCCATTAAAAACATCTATCCGCACGCCCTGGATTTGGCTCTTTTTACACATTCCAGGGAGCGCTTTGTCTCCTCTTGCCTGTCCTTTCCCCCCTCGGTCGCGTATCTGTTTCAGCGAGATAAAGGGCTGCGGTGCATTCAGGCGCTGTGCTCTCTCGCTAACAATCCTCGTGTTTTTGCACAACTTACCTATGCGGTTTAGTTGCTGCGAGGGAGAAAGAGTGCGTTTCAGCTGAAACTGGCACCGGCAGGCTACGTTTTGATGCGAAACTCGCTTTGCCGACCGCTTTTCTATAGTTACAGATCAAGCTGATATAAGATGCCTGCATTAACCTCCGCCGGGTCAGCAGCGCAAGTGTGAGAAAACGGCCAGTGTATTCCCTGGCCTAAATTAAAGACCGCTTTAATGGGGCCCGGGCAAGTCAGGAAACTGTTTGCACAATATAGTCTTTCACCTGGAGGTGCCGGCTTGAATTCAGCCCCAGCTCGCAGGGATTGAATGCGCTTATCATCAGCTGTCCCGTTGTTCGAGTGAAGGAACTTTGACGGGTCTCAAGCTACTCCTCCTCAGAAGGCAGGTATCCGCTTGCCAAAACTTCTGCAACCCTTGGCACACGTGGGTGACCCCGCTCTGGCAAAGTCCCCTCTTTCCCACAGCCACGTCCCACGGGATTCGACGGGCCATGGGAACCGGAGTCACCCGTAGAGATGCTTCCCCTTGGCCTGCCCTGGGAGGATGCTCACGGGATGGTCGTGAGTTCATAAATACCACGGCTAGAAGGGGGACACAGCTAAGGTCCGGAATACAAGCCACATGTTCCCTTAATTTCCCTCACATTTGATTTGTAGCAGAAGAAATGTGCTCTTGAAAAATTACCTAAGAGGGAGAATTGACCACAGCCCGTGAAAAATCATTCCAACGCTTAATTACTCACAGTGTTAACCATGAAGAAAACGTGGGCCTCATTCTAACCTGAGTGAAACACTTAAATCCAATTAATTCCCAACCCATACTAATAATGCTGTACAACTCTTGCTGTCCTCAGGAAAGCAGGATCAACATTCAATGTGGGGAAGCTGATGCACAGACGATAGAATTTCTTAGTCACACAACGAGTTAACAGCAGAAGCAGGGGAAGGAATATCTAATGAACTCTGCTGGTTGTCAGAATAATTTTCCCTATATTTCAATCACCAAAGGTTTTTTGGGGGGAGGAGAAAGGATTTTGAACATACGCAGTTTTCAACTTTTTTTTTTTTTTCTGGTTAGCTTTTTGATCCTTTTGCTTATGGGTTTGACAACTGCAACTTTCTCCATCCTTGGAGATTATTCTTCAATTCCTCAAAGAGGCTTCAATTTTCTCACAAATCTCTCTTCCTTTCACTTAATTCAAACATTTTTGGCCAATTTCATGATTTAATAATGAGAAATAAAATTGGAGCTTTAATAAGTATTGAGAGAAGACCTTCCATTCCATCTGGGGATTAAGCAGGGAGTTAAAGGTATGAATCCCGTTCGCCACACTGGCCTAACCTGAGATCCAGCATGTGAAAGAGCGTAAACCAAGAGATATCAAGTGCTCTTTGCCCCCACTGAGGGCTGGGAGGTCTTGTAGACTCAGAGCACATTGCAGATTTGGAGCCCGTAAAACATCACGCTAGCATATAAATCTATAGCAGCACACGCTCATAGGTATTTTGCTAATAACTTTCAAATCCGACCTCATTTAATGCTACTGCAAGCTGATCAACTCAAAGCTGCTTTTTGCTGCACCATTAATTTAAGGTAACAATTCACTAAGATCTTTGGTTCTGCTTAAGCGCTTCTCAAATAATTTTTTGAGTCTTTGTTGATTATCTGAGACTAATGCACCTTAAAGTTACCTTTTAGAGCAAGCATCGCTAGACTAATAATTCTGAGATATTATCAATAGGTAAAAGACAGGATTTATGCACCTCTCACTTCAGAAATTCATACTGCAGCTTACTACACGGAAATAAAAAAATAAATCAGTACTGATACAGTCTAAAGATCTTGTCTTTTTGCAGTTTGGCATTTGCTAGCCGTATTAACAGGACCAAACGCTCCTCGAGCCCTTAGTTATCTGATGTCACGTTCTGGATGGCTACCGTTAGACAAAGACGGCTCTCGGGTAGCTCTCCGAAAAGGTGCTGGCTATCCAAGTGCGTGTGTCCAGCCGAACCTCTGAGCTCTGAGCTCCACGCACCCTCTCCACCACGACAGGGTGTCCCAGCCTCGGACACGCGTGACACCCTGTGTGCTGGGAAGTGCCCGGCACAGCCAGGGGATGTGAACTCCAACTTGGCTTTCAATCTGCGTCCCCTGAAACTGGGTATACCACCCAAAGAGCTGCTGTCCTTCCCCAGGGATCATCTGGAGTGTCCGCTGGACTCCACTGGTAACCTGGTGCTCCTCTTACTCCTAAACCTCCCCTGCAATGAAAACTCCTTGAAAAAGCAACCTTTTTTTCCCCGAAGGGAAATGGCCTTGCTTCTTCACTGCTGCGTATATCTCATTTCAGATCCCTATTTCTATTCTGCTCAGTCAGACAAAAATGGAAGCAGCAGACAGAAACAAGTCTAGACATGAAAATGGCTGAAGCCTTCCCATGCCAAATGCTCTGGATTCAACACCAGTTGTCACAACAAGATTGAGAAGTTCTGCTGCTCCCTGCTCTTGGAATGGGACTTTGGCTGGGAGAACAGGGCAGAAGCGGAGCGAGAAGCTGTCTCTATCTCTTGTGTTTAACAACTCCCTAACAGGTCTGGATCTCACTCGGGAAAAGATGCTGGCTGAGTATGTAGGCTGCCAGCTTTCATAATAATTAACCATTAATGTTAGCAAACACTTGGCAAATCTCCACCAGCTTTCACATGAAACTCTCAGAGTTCTTTTGCAAACATGAATGGATTAAATCTCGCTGTACCCCTCCAGTCCTACACACCAATCCAACACATTCTCTATTCTCTCACTACCATAATATCCACAAGCCTCAATCTTCAGTGTATTTAGTAACCCGCGGGAGGAGCTGAAGCACTAACATCATCCCCATTTTATGATGCAGAGTCGAGACCTAGATTCCCAAAGCCCCGGAGAGCTGCTGTCACAGCAGTGGAATGACAGACCCTAGTTTGCTGCAACACAGCTACTGCCCTGAACCCTGCTCCATCCTTCCTCTGCTTTGCAGCTCCTTATCCCTGTGCCACTGCCAGAGCCCAGGCACAAACGGGACATGGGATTAGCACAGCTCTTTGCAGCTCCTTATCCCGGCAGGACAAGAGCTCTGCTGCTGGTTTTACTGCCAGGACACCACGGCCACCGCGGACAGAAATAACCAGGAGCAACACAGAGACCAGCCAGACCAAAACATCCCCGCTGACAGCATCGCCTGCTGTGCCTCGTGGGCACCGGTGGCATTTTTGCCATCTGCTTTGGCCATCCTTGCTGTTGCTATTTAACAGAGCCTTGCACACAAACTATTTTGCTTTAAAAAAAAAAAAAAAAAAGGCCTTTGTTACAGAATTAGAGAGTAATGATTTTCCCTTGAAATACAGTGTCCACCTTGGGAAATTATAATGACATAGCTAGATCANTGTTACAGAATTACAGAGTAATGATTTTCCCTTGAAATACAGTGTCCACCTTGGGAAATTATAATGACATAGCTAGATCAGAGTGACTATTGTGCCTGCTAAATGAGCAGACTTCCCCCGACAAAGACAGTCCTTTACAAAACTCTGCTTTTATCTTTAAAGCCTCCCTTCAGAAGGAAATACCCATCCCATTGACCCAGTCACATGGCTGGCAGCGTGCCAGGGCCGTCTGAAATCGCCAAACAGACCCTCCTCACGGATGAGGACAACCTGGACCACAGGGCTTGGAAGCCCAAACGCTTGGGAGTCTCGTGCCGGTTTTTGTCTCCCTACCACTCTGCAACCTCCAGTTTTGGCTGCATGAAGGTTAGAAGTGGTTGCGGCTGATAAACAGCTCAGGGATAAAACCAGAAGCTGTGTGTTCACCTGCTTGTCCCGGTTTAGCTCAACAAGCAGTTATCAAGAGCGTCTTCTGCAGCTACACTCATAAACGCGCACGGGTATTTACTGTGGGCTCTGCAAGAACAATCGGTTTTAGGCAGACAGATAAGTCTCACCTGGGAATAAGAAGTCTTTCTTCTTTTCATCCCCTAGATCATTCCCCTCATTTGCATTCACTTTTGGCTAAGAAATAAATGACTTCAAATCTCAGCTCAGCAAGAGCTAAGACTGAAAATCCAGAAGACTAAATTCATGAACATTTCCTGGGAGTTCAGGCAAAAGCCAATTTGAGATTTTTTTTTTTTTTTTTAACAGAGAGTGAGCAAAATGAAGTGTGTTTTGGGGATGAATAGGAAAGAGAAAGGNTGAGCAAAATGAAGAGTATTTTGGGGATGAATAGGAAAGAGAAAGGTGCTTGTAAGGAAGCGATAGGAAAAGAAAAAAGACAACAGGGCCGAAAAGGGATGTGTCTCTCCCCGAGTGGTTCTTAGTTGCCTTCTCCTCACTAACGTCAGTTAGTTTCCCTCTTACCTTTGTGAAGATTTTGTCCCAAGCAGAGCTGTAACTCCTCTCTGCTCTCCATATTACACGTGTTTGGGTTTTTAGCAACTGTTTTGCACTAGCTCACCAACATATCTCCAGCTGACTTAAAGGAGATGAATTATTGCAGTCCTAACAGGCTGTGAGCAAAGCCTTGGCCTGCCAGCGATGACCCTATGTACTGTCTTTACACTCCAACAGACGTTTTCTCTCCCCTGCAAACTAAATTCAGTACATGAGAAACAGAAAACATACCAAACGCAATAAAACCCAAAAGGGATTAATGTATACTAATCAATCAAACTGGGAAAGTACTATTACAAAGCAATATAAGTCAAGAAACAAGTAGATTGTACATCTTACCATTGTAATAAACCATTATTTATCACCTTGGAAAGGATATTTTTAAATCAAATGGCCAAGTAGTGTCCTCTATAGATGGAGATACTTCAAGATAGGTATGCAATAGAAAACCTAGATAGAAAATATATACTTGCTAATCTGACAAGAGTCTTGCCAATCTTTTTACGGCCAACTATGTCATTTTGGTCTTTAAGAACTATGCTGGAAACTGCAAACCGAGACACTGGAGAAGAGTGGGCATTTGTTATTTTTGCTAGCTCCCTTGGTTTTCGTACGGATGGGATTTTAGGGAATGCTTTGGAGAGCGGGCGCTGCTCGGCGCTCCGTGCCGCGCTCCCCCGGGAGACGGCCGCAGCGAGGCAGGCGCTCCGCGTCCCGGCCCGGAGCGTGTTCGGGGACCAAACAGCACAATCCTCCTGTAAATCAGGCTGTAACTCAATTGGAGCGCAGCACGCTGCGTCTTGGAGAGGGAAAAAAATCTCCCTGAAAGACGTATAAACCCGATCATTGTCTGATCCAGCAGACACTGATTTTCCCATTGGCATATCAAGTTCCAGAGGAGTCTATTTATACTGAATTCATAAGTGCCACTTTGTACCCAGAAGAGTTCAGCTCTGTATTTTCAATCAGTTAGCGGCCGTCAAATTATAATGGGGTTTCTGGAACTGTGGGTGCTTTATACTCTAACTCAGCAGGCAGGTAGGCACACTTAGCCCTTGCTTTGCTAGCTCTTCAAGTACGTTCAGAAGTGCCGTCCCTCTTGCAGTTAGATATATCCCTGATTGACAGAAACATATTTCAGCAAGAATGGACAAGGCTCAGCAGACTTTCAAGTATCAAGCATAAGCCCAAATTTACATTTTACCATTTCTAATGGCAGCTTGCAATTTCTTTTGCAGTTAACTCACATCCTCACATCTAACTCCAGTTACTCTGTGCCCACAACTGCATTTACCCATGCTGTAGGTCTCTTCACAAGCTTACATGCAACTGCTGGGACTTGCACCCCTTCCAGAGCCTTTCTGTCACTCAGGCTCTCTGCAAAACAAAGCAAAGCAAAACACAATAGCGAATTTTGTGGCCACTTCCTCCAAAAACCTCTTTCTGGTCACTTACCCATTGAGACACTTAGGGTACAAGGAGGAGGAAGGAGTTGGGGAGGTAGAAGCTGGCTGTCTCTGAAACGGGCAAAACTATATCTGCCTCAGAAGTAACACCAGCAAAAGGCTTCAGACTCCACTTGATCATTTTTAGCATTTTAATCTTTTTTTTTTCCTAAAGTCCTGTGGGCCCTCAGTCCAAAGCACAACCAAGAACAATCCCTGCTGTCTTAATTATGCCACTGAGTTCAGTGAATGCCCCCAGCCTCGCCCTCAAGAAAGGTGTCCAAGTCTTGCTAATACTTTTGCCCATGCAACCTCAGGGGAAAAAGCAGTTTTTTATCACCAAGCCTGGAACACCCCCACAAACCCAGATTTTATCCCAAGAGGAGCCTTCCAGCTAGGACTGCTGCCTGAGCAGCGGGAGAACTGGATCTGGATGAGTCCGGCTGAGCCGGGGGCCAAGCAGCGCCGGGAATGCAGGTTAGTGTCACCCCCAGCCTCCAACGCGGGGCTCCCGTAGTGCAAGGGGCAGCAGACGGGCCCAGCACAAAGCTGAAAGGGATAAAGCAAAGTATTGCATTTAAATTGATCTAATCTCTGGCTCCCAGTGGAATCTGCAAGGATATCTTACTAGAATTACTCAAGTTTTATCAAGAGATGGCTATTCTGGGAAAGTGCATTTTGGACAGCAAACCACTCCAGATATTGAGCTTCATTAGCATGGGGATTGGCGGAGCAAAAGAGGCCCCTACAATAGTTTCAAAGATGAGAGCAAAAGCTAGAGAGTGAGAACATGCGATGTGTAAAGCCATCCTCCTGGGCATGCAAATACATAGGAATACAAAACCCGGGCATATACATAATAGTGTCTGCTGTGGTGTCCTCCAGGATGTGTAAAACCTGTATGTATTCACGGGTGATAAGAAAATGTAGGGCCTACAGACACACTAGAAAAGGCACCCAAGATAAAGCAGCTTTTATCTGTCTGCTAGTATTCTGAAGTCCATTTCTGCTCTGAGTGTAAAAAATCTGATAATACCTGGGGGAAATAGAGGGAAAGAGGGCCACGAAAAAAACTCCTTAAAATACAGATCCACCTGTATGGGAAGAGAAAGTTAATAGGAAGCAAAAAAATAAAAAATACAAATAAAAAAAAACAGTGATAACACAGAGAAACCAGGTGGTTTCTCATCATTATTTTCCTGACAGCTTCTGTCTGAGCAGATGACTGTGAGATCTTTGGAGAAGCAAAGGGAAGATGTCTGGGTCTGTCAAGTTCCCTCTTTCTTCATCACAGTGAAGGGGTGAAAAAAGAAATCAGGTCTGATAAATGATTCATGGAACCTTTTCTTTTGCTAATCTGTAAATAGATTTTAAAAGCAACTCCTTTTTGATGAATATATTCTGCTGCTCATAAAAACATGTCAGCTTTTAAGCAGTACACAGGCACCTTCAGATGTCTCTGGTGCTCTTGTCAGTGTTCCTCACCAAGGGACGAGAGCCCTTTGAAAGCCAGAGCTCGGCTCCTTGCCGAGCACCGGCCTCCCAGCGTGATGGGGGACATGCTGATTTACACCAGCAGAGGATGTGCCCTCTGATCCTGCACCACCAGGATGCCGGGCTGCGGCAAACTCTTACCTCATCTCCCTCCTCAAACACCCTCCTGGCCCAGCTGCTGCTCCCATCACTGTGCAGCTCCCTGCACGCCCTCCTCAAACACCTGCTGCACATGGATTCCTGCACCACGGAGCCGCGCTCATTCCATCTGCTGCCCCCAAACTCCAGCCCACAGGCAGTGGAGCTCCAAGGAGGAGGTATGCAAGAGGCTGGAGCTGATGCGGTCCTCCTCTGGCTGAGAACCTGGCCCTCCTGGAGAGACTGCAATANCTCAGCCCACAGGTAGTGGAGCTCCAAGGAGGAGGTTTGCAAGAGGCTGGAGCTGATGCTGTCCCTCCTCTGGCTGAGGACCTGGCCCTCCTGGAGAGACTGCAATATGTTTTGTTACATCCTGCCCGCCTCCTCCCACCTCCTCCTCACCGTTCATATCCTGGGCCTTTTTTTTGCCTCTCTTCCCCATTTCCATCCAGCTGCAGCCAGCAGCATCAATGTAGGTGAGGACATAATCAAGCACAGAGACCTGCACGGGCTACAGCACCTCCTCTGCGGCAGCAGAGCCCGAGTGAGAACTGTCTCTCTCCCTTCAGCTGGGGACCTGCTGCGTTTCTCCCTAAGCAGACGGGACTCGAACTGCCTCGCAACTTTTGTCAGTGTGGACGAGAAAGAAAAAGAGAGAAAAAAGCATAATTATACAAGGACATCTTTTATTTCAGTACATTCAAGACAAAAAGAAAAGAAAACAATTCAAGAACAGGATGTACCTTCACTCAAGGCTTCTGTTCGTCTCCCCTACCCATCTCCATTTTCATCTCTTTTCTTTTACAATCAGAAATTGCATAGAATTTGTTTTTCAATCAGAAAATTAAACTCATCGATGCAAAACCCATGTCTGTACCAAGCAGAGGATGAGCTGCTGTTGTTGCTAGGGAAGTAAATATTTTCCTCGCACAAGATCCCAAGACTGGTTTCCTCAAACGCTGCGCGACATCCTTGCAGCTAGGCATGGGCAGCGGGACACCCTCGGAGCCGAGGATGCTCCGTGGGTCACAGACACGGGGAGCTCCCGAGCGGGGCTCGGCCGCTCGGTTTGGGCTCGTGCAGCGCACGGGTTTCTACGACTGCTGGAAGTGACCGCGGGCGGTAAAGACCACCCCGCTCCGCGTGTGGGAAAGGGCAGCAGCGCCCAGAGAGTCTATGGAAATGCACAGCACCAGCTGCTCTCTCCTGCTCCCATTTTGCCTTCCACAAAAAGACTCCCCCACCCATACCCCCCAAGCCAGTAAAGAAATAAGCAAAGAATAACCCCAAAACAAAGCAAAAAAGAAGACACAGAACCCCTGAAATTCCAGGCGTTTCAAGGCCTCTCTGAGTTCACTGTGTGTGTTGGTTGGTTTTTGGCATCTTAATATATATATATCTATTTATATATATATATATGTATATGTATTTTAACAACTCCTCAAAAGGACTTTCATTAAATGCTGTTGCTCGCTGGAAGCACGTCCCATCGCTTCCTTCCTCATTCCGCATGCCAACCCACCGTAAAGGAAGAAGAGTTTAGCACCTGAAACTTGGTGCATGGGAGACTAGGTCCTGAAGTACCCAAAATAAAACAAAATATTTACTCCTCCCTTCCCATCCCCTTTTCCTTCTCAAATAAAAACACCCTCCCCCCGCCCCTTGCCAACATCCCCCTGTAAGTCTACGTGATTGGAGAAGACAGCGCTAGCATCCTTTCTCCTGGCCTGGGACAGAGCAGTTCCAGGAACAACTCTTGGCCTGGGGTGGGCAATATCTGGTATGGGAATTACCCGCTCTATCCCTCCTTCCCACCTTGGAGCTGCGAGGCGGTCGGGAAACGACTGCCGAGGACGGGGCAGCCGGAGGAGCCTCCCGCCGCAGCCCAGCGGGACGGGCGTCCTCGGAGCCCGACAGCAGAGCCA
The DNA here is from genome assembly GCA_013389825.1 of Crypturellus undulatus. Classification (NCBI taxonomy): domain Eukaryota; kingdom Metazoa; phylum Chordata; class Aves; order Tinamiformes; family Tinamidae; genus Crypturellus; species Crypturellus undulatus. The sequence continues at coordinate 48,303 of VWPW01026688.1, forward strand.
AAGCTCTGGCCGGGCCTGCCCGCCAGCCCCGAGGTTCGTCTTGCTCTGGAGAAGCTGGGTAACTGCTTTTGATTTAAAAACGAGTTTGACATTATACAAGTCCGTGTTCTATAAAATGGAACAAGGACCCTCGCGGCCCACCCCGGGGCCCCCCGGCGCCAGCTTTACTCAGGCTCGCTGCTGTTGGTGGTCTTCTCCCACTCCAGGCTCTCGTCGCTGCGCGCCGGCGAGCCCGGCGCCGGCCGTGCCCGCAGGCCCTGGAACCTGCGGCACTCGGGGCACACGCGGATGTGCGTGCAGCCCCGGGCCACGAGCGCCGCTTCCTGCGCCAGTCTCTGCGCCAGGGCGTCCGGCTCGGCGCCGCTGCACAGCTTCCCGTTGCTGAGGGTGGTGGTGCTGCGCGCTCGGCATTCCTCGGGCATCGCGGGGCGAGTCCGTATCAGCCCTCCTCGCCGCCGACGAGGGTGGAAACTGTCCTTGCAGAGAATGATGTTGCGCAGCTCGGCCACCATCTCCTGGCACACCGACACCTGCAAGACAGGCCCGGGAGACACCGCTCGCCCAAGGCACCTGCAAAGCCCACGCGGTTGCGTCTGCTCTGCGTTTTGATGCCCAAGGGCTACTGGAATCTGGCCGCCGGCTTCAAGATGCCAAAGCTTGGACATTCACATCTGCTTTAGTCCCACACATTCCCCCCTCTAGTCAAAGACTGTCCTATATTCCACATCCCCAAATTAACATGAGATGCCAACCTATCATATACAAAATTCCTCAGATATTCCAAACTCTATGAAAAGTATTGGGACTTTGCATACATCTTTGATCCCTTCGGAAGCATTCGGAACTTCCATATCACTTCCATCTTATTGGAAGTACATGAAATGCTTGGCATTTTAAACCCTCCCAGTGCAGCACAGTCTCATGCGTTTTAGGCCTCATAGTTATGAGGCTCATCTCACCCTAGGTCCGTTGTTTGCTCCAGAACAGTGTATTAATGAGACCCCACAAACAGCAGTAAACACATACTGCTTCCAGGACACTTTCAGGTCCTACCTCTGACTGCTCAGAGTGCCGAAGGCTCCACAAAAACTCCAGCATTGCCATAAAAATTGCTACGATTAAGCCACAGATGAGAACCACGAAGATTCCACCAATATTCTCCATTCCCAGGCCTAAAATAGAGCAGAGGACACAGTGCTGTGGCAAGGCAGACCAACATGAATCGCACACTCATCATGTGCGCAGCCCAACTCCTTGCTGCTTAGTTGTCATCGCACACATCCAACCAGGGACCAAAAACTCAGACAACACTGTCCATTAAAATCAAACCGCTCAGGTTGCAAGCAGAATGACTTGCAATAACTACGCGATCGAAGGTGCATTCTCAGAAATGATGATTTTGCAGATAAACAGCAAGTACATTAGAGGGAAGTACAAAGCAATTTGTGGACAAACTGAAAACAGGGGAAAAAAAGATGGAAGATCAATTGGGCACATTAATCCTTGCAAATTATTCACCCAGTTCTAGTTGCTTTGAACTTTGCAAAGGGAGATGAGGAATGCTGTTAAAGAGATGAAGACGACAAGAAAGAGTATTAAAGGAAGCTGGCACCAAGAAAAGCTCTTTTGATCACATTAGAAAGTGCTGGTGAAAAATGATTACAGCTTCTTGTATTACAGCAGCAAGGAGAGGTCCCAAACAAGACCCGGGCCCCACACTCTTTGACAGCACATGGGGTGACACAGGGATTCACGGTGGTGTTTCTGAGACTCAAGCGGACCGGGCTTCTCGCTGAGCTGATTACTAAAAAGTGTGCCATGGTTGCACCGAGGTGATCGTGGGAGGCCATTAGTCAACTAGAACATCTATAAACATCTTCCTTTCCCCTCTGTACCACTAAATCAAAGTGCAAGAGGCAATGATTTATTGACTTAATCTCTACATGGCTTTCAGACATAAAATCTCACCAAAATCCTTGTAAATTGCTGACCTGCTTTGTTTTAAAACTTACAAGGTCACATTTCTCCCCCATTCTCCGTCATTCTTTTGTCATTGCCCCTGCGGCAGTCTAGAGGCTGCGTAAATCAGCCCTTTGCAGAGAGATGCCTCCGCTAACACAGCACCTCTCTAGTTCCCACCCAAATGAGCCTTTCTCCAAACACCCGAGCTTTCTTCTCAGCTAAAATACTACTCAGTGTTTATTAAGACAAACAAGCAAATCAACAAACATTTTCTCATTTCCATTCTGCTTTTCTTCACACAATCAGCAGGCTACAGACTTCTTAATTTCCCAAAATGGGAAACCAAATCATGATAGAAGGGCAGAGAAAGGAAGAAAATTTTGTCCAATGCCACAGGGCAAGTCAAACACCGCAAGGATCAGAAACCTGTTTTCCTTCTGCCCCTGCCAAACCCATCTCAAAAATGGAGTTGTTTTTCACACAGGCTATGAAGGAAAGGACTCCCACATGCCTGCTCTCCTTCAAAATTAACCCTTTTAATATCTCATGCATGGCGCTCAGGCCTGGTGCCTTGCTCTGGTCCTACACGTGATGCCTAGAGGAGGCACCAGCCCCAAGTGCCCAGCGCAGCTCGCCCGCCCCGAGACCCGCTGCGAGGGACATGCTAATGCCAGAAAACAAAACAGCTATCATAGACCCTTCTTGGCTCTCTATCTCTGCGCTCAGAAAGGTCAAAAGCCTATTCTTTCAGCTGGGGAACCGTCTGGCCTCCCAGAAAAATGCTTGCTGAGGTGAGGATGACTGCCAAAACTAAAAAATGCAGCGACTACATTAAGCTGGCAACCATTGAAGTGCTGGGACATCGGCCTAATGCGGTAGCTTTTATGGTAATTAGCATAGCATTACCCAAAAGAATTTGCTCTTCAATTTTACAGATTTACTAATAAAATCCTTGTGTCCCTTCCTTGTCTGTTTAAAAGGAGCTTTCACTCAGAGCCATTAACCAGCAGGCCTGTGGTGGAGACCCATCTCCTCTTAAAGCAATCCAGGATTTTGGTCTGATCCCTTTAGCCATCCATTTTCCCATGCAATGCTGCAGACATTCATTAGAAGCTAATTTACCCTCCATATGCCTCCAATATTTGTCATTTGGTTGTTCCTGCTATCTTTGCCCCAGGCAAAAGAACACAGCATGAGGCACAGCAGAGCTGTTTGGCTTTCTCCTTGAATTGTGAAGGAAGTAACTCAGGTCAGAAGAAGGGGGGAAAAAAAAGCAAGCCTGGCAGAAAGCCTGCGCAGGCTCGTGTGTGGCTGGAAGCCCATCCTACCACGGCTGGTGAGGACGTCCCAAGTGTGTCCCAAGTTCAGCAAACAAATGTAGACCAGTGCTGCATACCTTTAGCTCTGTGGTCCTCCTCCTTGGGGCACTTGCCTCCTTCCCACCACTTGCGCTTCAGGATTTCCAGGCGGTTGTTCTCTTGCAGCTGCAGAATGGCCAGGTCAAACTCGTCCCGAAAGACAGAGCCTGCAACGCCAAGAGGTACATTATAAGGTACTGCCCCAGCCAGCCTTCCTGCCCGCTCGTCCCCACCACAAATACCCTGCCAAAGTGCCTGACTACCAAAGCGCTTCTCTGGAAGGTCTGGAGGGGAGTTCGGTCTCTGTGAGCCATGGACACCCGCAGCCTCCTTTTGCCTGCAAATTAATGCCCTTTGCAGGCAGTGATTTTACCTGGCCACCAGGACCCACTTAGACCGTTTCTTAAAGCTGCATTACAAGGGAGAGCTCTGGCTTGCTAGGCAGGATTCAGAAGAGCCGTTCAGGATCGCACTCCTCCTCCAGACCACTTGGAGGGGTCCAACTCCTGCCATTCAGCCCCTAACCTTGCCCTTGCTCTGAGGCTCATTGCCTCCAAGAGGAGCACTGCAACGGCAGCGAATCCAACCTAGACGCCAGCCCAAACCTCCTGGAGGGGAGGCTGGGTTCCACACTCCGCACCGCACGCTACTCCAGTCTTCATAATTTCTACTTATTGGAGATGCAGAAGACAGACCGTGGGAAAGACTGCAGTTCTCCTCGTAACTCTGCACTATTGTAACAGGGAGAAGCTTTCTACTCTTTTTATCTGCTACAATTTCACTGTTTAACAAGACAATGTCAGAACAAATTTTGCCCTGAAAATAAGGATTTGTACTCACGATCAGGTTACTGTGACTTTACAAGCTTACGCATGTCAGCTAAACTATAGTGACTATTTGTGACTGCTCTTATGTAATCCGACTTAACTTTGTATTGCTAAGTGCAGGTGTTTAAAGGTCAGGAATCAGGCGTCCTGAAACTGCGAGACTGGCCCGAAGGATCAGTTGATCATTTGGAATAACAACTATTACATCCTTTTTCTTTGCTACCCTGGGAGATGATGTTCTCTTGTTAGCTCTCATGTTTTAAACAAAATAGACTAGCATTTGTTAAAACCTGATTACTAGCTGAGATAATCAGTAAATTGCCCGATTCTCTGTCCTGGGATTTTAAGAAACACCAGCTGTTAAGAAACTTGTGCTAAAAACTACAAGAGTTGCAATAGCGTTACTTTCAGAGAACTTCCAAGATAAAACAAGAAGCACAAAATAATTCAAAAACACTGATTCAAAGGGGAAACAGTCAGCAAAGAGCAAATATACAGAAAACAAAGAGCAATTTAGAAATGTCTTTCACATGAATCACTTAAAGAGCGGCAGTCGCGTGTTACACGGCTCTGGACCAGAGCTGGGTCTCATGCATTCAGCTCAGAGCGTGCACCTTGGGTAACTAGAATGTATTTGATTTTCCTCCCAAGATAAAAATGACCCTGGGCAGAGCCGTGAAACGTGACATCGGTTTTAGAGCCGGTTCAGCCTTTCACATGCTCCGGTCCTCTGCTGACAGCTGAGAAGGACTAGAATTTTTCTTCACTGCCTACCGACGGGCATGCCAATCCCGTAGCCCTTGGTGTCCAGAAGGCCCCCGACCTGCGTGAGGTTGCAATTGCGCTGACGATAATACTCGTTCATGGTGGACTCCAGCAGGAAGGCGTAATTGGAGTTCAGCACCCGCGCAATCCCTTCCTCCGTGCTCTTCACAAACACGCTTGGCTGCTTGGAGTACATGTAATTCCACATCCGCTGGTATGTCTGATAGCGGGAATTCTGCAGGAGGAAGGAAGCACGTGGAGCTAAGGCAGGAACATCTTTTTGTAACACAATCCTCAAATTAGATGCTATTAAAAATGCCACAATGTGGAAAGGAGTCAAAAAGACTTTGTGCCAAAGCCAGATTTAGTTGCCTAACTGCCATTTATTCTGATGCGATTTACTCTTAAATTGCTCAGTGCTCACCATGCCGCTTACACTGCATTATTTGTCAAAGGAAGCTGGTGCTTAAGAGTCAGTGCCAGACTCTACCAACCCACGAAGGGCATGGAGTTCTGCCCCCAAAGCCAAATCATGAACTAAAACAATGTACCCGTGTAAGTGAACTAGAGTCTTTTCATTGACTGCAACAAACTAAAGCTCAAGCAGACACAAATCCTGAGTCTTTGCAGCTGTGGAACCCATTTTGGTTGGAGTGAAGAAGCTGACTGTAGCCCTTGCACCAGCCTTCCCTCCGTTCTGGCAAACACATCAGGTAAGTGATGCTCTTAACGAGCCTCCTGGCCAACCAGATGGCCGTGGCACTTTTAAGAGCTAATTTCCTGTGACTTACGAGCTGCGTTACAGTGTCTAAGTCAATCCTCTGCTGACCCAGTTGCTGTCCTCATCTGGGTCCCCTGTCCTCCGGGTACAATCACTAGTGCAAGACACAGACGAACAGGTTGTGTGCTTGTTCCTGAATCACCGTACTTTTAAACCCTGTGTATTAGAAGCAGTGGAAACTGCTGCCAGCAGAGGCTAATAGCCAAGGTGATTTAGGAAAGCACATATGCTTCAAACAGTAAGATGAGGACAGCATCAGCTATGCCTGGTCCATCCATCCCTGCATTTGACTCACCTCCTCGATACCGACGGAAAATGGATCCCAACACAGTGCAAGCTGCTGCATATGGTACAGAACGTGTTTTGCTAATTTCTTTTCTGATCCTACAGACTCCAGTACACACCAGGCGATGTAGAGCTGCAGACAGGCTTTTAAACTTGAAAGCTTCCTGAAAAGAACTAAGTGCCTCATATGCAACTACCTTATTCACTTGGGCTCTGTTCAGCTTATTTGAGATGTAACGTTCTGCTTAAAAGTAGCTTTTTGCCAAACCCCTGAAGGGTGTAAAGTCAGGCTGAAAAGCTCAGGCTCATTTGACAGATTTCCCAGACTTCCCAATACAGTTCAGACTGGGAGGAAAAAAAAAAGAGTGAGAAAAGCTTGAAAGATGGTGTTTCAACATGTAATAAATAAATAAAGAACTCTCAGAAATTCTTTATGTTTTCAGAGCACCACAGAAAAAAAATCAATTTGTTCCCCTCTACGCAGAAGAGGGAAGATACAATTATAACTGGGCTAAATGCCAGGCGTATGTTTGCACATATATGACTTGTGTGTTTTCAATGTTGCTAAACACATACAAATTATGTTTTGCACATGCACTTTTACCCATGCTAGACTGCTTCCTTGCTTATCTACATAAGAGACGTACATGAAATTAAAAGATGCATCAAAAATGCATAACCATTGAAATTATGCCATCAACATCCACTGTGAAACTAGCCCAGTCCTGGGCAACCAGCTAACCAGGGGGTTCTCCAAATAACCCCTCCGTGCCAGAAATCTGAAGGCAACACAGCAAACACAGGTATAACTGGCAGGGACAAAATCCAGTTGGGATTAGCGAGTGCCATTTGCACCTTCTTTCCCAGTTAGCTAGAGAACAGAGTTTACTTGGAAGAAGGTCATGCTGGAGCCTCCATGAATGGTGCCGTACTCGATGGCTGTCTGGTCAGCCAGGTCATCCACAGACTCGATGGGGACATCCATGCGCTGCACAGTGAGGAAGGCGGCTAGGTTGGCCGTGTAGGAGGAGATGATGATCAAGGTGAAGGCCCACCTGGGGACAGTGGAAGCAAAGAAAGCAAGAGAGTCTGTCACTCCATGGCATGAACCTGATCTCCATCCCCACTCTCTGCTTTTCCACGTGTTTTTGCTCAGAAAAGGCCCGCAGAGACGCCAGGCATGTACGAAGTTCAAAGTGCAAAGCTTCATCACCCATCACCGTGTAGACCTGCTCTGCCTAGGTCCCACTCTGGTTGAAGAGTCGCTCTGCTTACTCCTTAAAACCAAAGCTGGGCCCCTTACCAGACTCCACTGACGCAGCGCGTGGACAGCGCCTGGGGCGCGATGGTGGAGCCCTGCTGCATGAAGCCCCCGACCGGGAACCACAAGCTGTTGCCGAGAGAGTACTGGTTCACGAGAAGATTGCACCTCCCTTGGGAGCAGGGGTGGGGGCTGTACCACTCGTACGGGGTCAGCCTAAAATGACGGTAAACAAGAAGGCAGTCAGTTTGCTAGAAAATGCAGCGCTTTGGAGAAAGAAGGCAAAAAGAGAAACTGTGAAGCCCCAACTCTGCTGAAGGCTGAATTTTCTGAAGAGGAAACTCTTTGCTGTCATTTGACGCCCAGGGCTCCGAGCAGACTTACATGCTGCAAAACACAGGAGCCAGAGGCTTTGCTGTAAGGTTTACCAAGGTTTTGAGAGGCTGTGCTAGAAATCTGGCTGGGGGGAAGCTAGAGCCCTGTTTGCAGGTCTCTACCACAGACAAGAACAACAATAAAGCAATAGGTGCACGGACTTGATGTCTTCTATTGCACTCCTTGCCAGAGAATGAACATCAATGGCAAACTCAAACATGACACAACGACAGAATAGCATCAAGAAAAATACTCGTATTGGTGCAAAAGGCTGGTGCAAGGTGTGTTTGGCAAAACCACAGGCCCTGGAGGGCAGAGGCCAGGGGAGCTGGGACACCCCTGCCCCTTGCGCTGCGGCTTCCAGGTACGGGGCCCGGGGGTCTGGGCACGCGTCCCCGCACGGGGCCGAGCGCATGACGCTAGATGGCACCGTGAGGAAAGGAACAGCGACGCGAGCGCATTACCGAGCCACCAAGAAGAGGACACAGCTGACGGCCAGGTAGGCGAGCAACATGAAGAGCCAGACGCCGGGCGAAAAGGGATCCAGGAAAGAGAAGTAACCAGGCTTGCGGCCCTGAAAGGGGAGCAGAGAAAAAGTTTCATCTCTGTTTATTTCATTAAATTAACTGGCACTTCTAAAAACAGCATGAGGAAACACGTCTGCCCTGATGCTTACAGCAGATGGGAGCAATAGATGGGAAATAAAGGAAAGGGGATTTGCAGAGGACTCAGGTGAGGCAACACAGAAACACAAATCATTGAGTCCTGCAGCTCACCAGCTGGGACACGTCTCCTCTTCCCACATCAACTATNGTAACCAGGTTTGCGGCCCTGAAAGGGAAGCAGAGAAAAAGTTTCATCTCTATTTCATTAAATTAACTGGCACTTCTAAAAACAGCATGAGGAAACACGTCTGCCCTGATGCTTACAGCAGATGGGAGCAATGGATGGGAAATAAAGGAAAGGGGATTTGCAGAGGACTCAGGTGAGGCAACACAGAAACACAAATCATTGAGTCCTGCAGCTCACCAGCTGGGACACGTCTCCTCTTCCCACATCAACTATTGCATTCCTCCAGGCAAACAGAAACAGGTAAATTGTCAGGGGAAAAAAAAAAAAAAAAGAGGCAATGCTAGGGCAACACACAATGGTATAAAGCCTTTCAGACACAGAGTTAGGAGCCTGAGGGTTCCTGTCCTTGCAAGAAATGGTACAGGCTACCGTCACCTCCTGGACAACATGACCTCGGAGCTTCACTTCATCCCGCACCTCTGAGACCTCCGAGGAGGATGCCCAGATGTGCAGCCCTGCTTCATCCACGTGGTCTTTACACTGAAGAGCTCCCCTGGGATGAACATGCCCGAGCTCGAGGTGAGTGGGATTGTCCTTTGCAAGAAGCCAACTTGGAGAAAATATCCCCAGGCAGAACAAAATAAAAGAAAAGTTCGCAATGTTTCTATTTTCCCTTGAATTGTTATTTCTTTACATAACCCGATAAAATGATTACTTTTATCTCAGGGAACATGGTATTTTTATCTTCAAGATGCGTCAGAATTTCCTGTCCTTTTTTTTCCTTGCAAAACCACCTTTACTTGAAAAATAAGACCCTCGCTGATAGAAATAGTAGGTTGATTTTCTCCTAGGATAGCTTAAAAGTTTCCACTGCCGCCCCTGAAATCTTGTCAAGTTTCATGAAACTTGTACAAAGGGAGGATGAATTTCTAGAAGAAATTTTTCAAAGCTGAGCAGCTCCCAGGTGTGCACATGCGTGTCCTCTGGGACACAGCCAGCTCCAGGATGCGACAGCTCCCTAGTCCCCTGCCCTATCCTACCCCTTTGACACCATGCAAACTAAAAACAGCTACCAATAAGTAACATCTAACCTCAACTGTCACAGCAAACCCAGCATCATCACCTAACCATGTTCTTTTTTTCCTCTTTTTTTTTTCTTTNTATCACCTAACCATGCTCCTTTTTTCACTTTTTTTTTAATTTTTATTTTTTAAAGAACTATGCCTAAACCAAAGGCAGAGAATGATTTCGTATTTTCACAAAAGTCCTCAGGAAATACAGCTGGAACCTTTTTCCTCCCCAAAGCTCAAGAGGGTCACTTGAAATTCTGTTCCCATAAAAGTACTGTTTTAATATTGAAATATTCTTAAATTTATGCAAAAAATATGTTTTTCACAAGGTTTGGGGAGTTCTTATGAAGTCTTATGAAGATGTTGTTAAAAGAAGGAAGTAGTACTTGCAAAAAAACTTCCTCCAATAAAAATATCTACTGTGATATTCAGAATTCTAGTTACCAGCTGGGACCAGAATACTTCAGAAGGTTTCTAAAGCAATCCCTGCCCTGTAGGAAGCCAAGATCCAAACCATAATCACTTACCCCATATCCTCAAGGACAAGAAGTGTTTGAGGTGGAGATCTATACTTTTAAAAATTCTTTTTCTTTTTTATTCTTTTTTTTTTTTTGCGAAAGGGAATGTGCCCTTTTAACAAACAGATGAATTAAAAAATTAGTGGTTCGGAACACTCTGCTTCCCTTTTTGGGTTAATATAAAACCATTGCCCAAGAAAAGGTTCGTATCCTTGTGGGGATAATCCAGAATCTCTCTCTTCAAGACAAGCTTTCCTCCCTGTATGGAGTTATCATATTGTGTGTGGCGTAAGCATGTGAGTGAATCGGATAAACCGTGGAAGAGATTACATTCTTCTTTTGTTCTTTTATCTTTTTCTTTGGTTAATTGCTGCCATATTCTGCTTTGCCTCCTGTTCTTCACAGAAACCCTGAGATAGATAACTGATTACCACAGCCAACATCTGGGCCTGAATCAGGTTCTTTCAGAGCCAAAAGTCTGCGAGGGATCCACATTCCCCGTGACGTCTTCTGCTCGCCTTGCTGCAGCTCCCTCACTGCTTCAGAGGGATGAGAGCATCTCATGGGGTTGTGTGGGCTCCCACATCCAGTCTGCAGTCTTCCCGGGTCCCATCCCAAGGATTATGGACATCTTGATGGGAAGCCTAGAGGCAGATGTTATAAAAGCTACCCCATTCCCTACTCATCTGGAGTAACAGCAACTCAATCCTCTCTCTGCAAGCTTTTCCACACTTGAGAATGACATGCGACAAGGGGCTTTTGGAAGGGGTGAAGGGTCCTTGCCAAACGAGCTGGAGCTTCTGAAGCAGAAGATTCATCCAAGGGACTTCTACCTCCCTGGCCTCACCATCACGTCGACAGGGAGGAATCCTCAAGTATTCCCGGAGATCAGGGAAGGCTCCCTTGTGAGATGTTCTTGCAACAAAGCTCCTTTCTGTAATTAGGGCCTTGATGTCTTCTCTCTGTTTCTGGGGCAGTTTGTCAATAAATTATACTCATTACGGAAATTGAGTTGGAAGCTTTAAATTCCAGGCTTGGCAATGACTCTCTCCAGTGACTTTAAAGTAGTAGTTCTGGTTCTTTTTAGCTACAGTCATTTTCAGGCTGCTGCTACAAATTCTTTTCATTCACAGTAGTGGATAAGAATAAAGATACTCTGTTCCCATGGAGGGTGCACACTCTCTCTTATCTCTGTTTTGAAGATGGGAGTGACAATATCTGGTGTCTGTCAGATATTTTTAGCAGGTCCCAATACAGCTTTGTTAATTGGAAGAGATATTTTTCCTGGAATAGAAATGTTCAAAATGTCCAATAATTGATGAAGGCCTCCTGCAAAGCCTCAGATGGAGACATGGGAGATTCATTTATCCTATTCAGCAGTTCCTGGAAGTCTTTTTCAATCAGAGAAGACAGTTTTCCAGAGGGAGCAGATACCAGTGACCGAGTATCTGGAATATGCATGAGGAGATGCTGAGCTACATGGTGTGCTCAGGCATCGTGGGTCTGTACGGGACCTCCCTGCCTCCTGCAGACTCATCCACACACACAAAACGCAGCCCAAAGGGAGTTTGGCTGCTCCCTCTCGCCGAAACGGGCAGCGGTACCTACATCACTTCTAACAAACGTCGCTAAAAAGGCAGGCAAAAGAGCCCTCTTCTGTCTCATTAAGGAAGAAGAAAAGAGAGACAACTCGGCCTTAGGTCAGTCGGTCTAAATGTCACCTTCCCAGCGTACTCGCCAAACCCGCGCCGTCTCACCTAAAGGAAGAGCACAGTAAGGCCTCTCTAGGGCTCGCACAGAATATTCCACATATCTCTGTGCAGAAACGACGCTGGACACCAGCTCTCAGCCCCGTGCGGAGCAGAGTGACGGCTCGGGGCTCGTCACCCGTCTCCCGCTGTCGGCGGATCCCACGTGGCGGTCAGAGCACGGAAATAATAAAAGAGAACAAGCCTTTTCTTTCAGCAGCCCGTAAAGTCAGAAAGCCTATTAGAGCCCCCGTGTCAGAAATCCATACTTGATTATATCACAACAAATGAAATTGAGAGAAATGACAGCCCCATTTAAAGCTGCCATATTTGGTTATGTGCGATAAGAGAGACATGCAACGTGGTGCCTGGGCTGGGGGAGGAAGGAGGAGAAGGGGAGGGAGAAGTCATTTGCAGCCGGAGTTATGTCGAAATTAAAATAAAATGCCATCACGTTGGGAAGCAACTAGGGCACGGAGGCAACTCCTCAGCCAGGGTTTTATTTGTGCTTGTTTATTAGGCAAAGTCTCATCCGCACCGTGGTTAACATAGGACAGCGGTAATTTTTGACACTGCAAAGATGTTTGTTGGGGTGGGAGGAGGCAGGAGGAGGGAGAGGATAAAACCAGATTTGGCTGTGGGGCTGCCTTCAACTCCTCTGCAAACCAAATCCTTCAAGAAAACACAGAAGCAATTAGCTACCTCGCCTTTCACTGTAGAATAAATATTTACCGGTTTAATTAGTTAATTGCCACACAGCTCTCAGACGCTTTGCTCATGCTAGGCAGGAGAAGTCTGGCCAAGGAGAGCCTAAATGCTGGAGAGGGAGGAGAGGGCTTGCACGACCGCACAGAAACACGGTTTCTGGTGCGGTGACAGCACCAAGAGAGACCCTGCATTCCTCCCGCCATCACCTGGACACCTGACATGTGGACAATCCGACCACGGAAGATCCCACCTGCCTCCTTCACAGTGCAGCTGAAGACCAAGTCCTCAATGACAGCAAGGGACTCTTGGCCAACACTTCTTAGACTCTCTAGATATGAGGCCCAAAGGCCAGGTTGGCAGGTAGCCTGGTGCATTGCTGTTGGACCAGCACACAGGAGCGGACAGTCCCTGCCCTGGAGAACTCGTGCTATTCCCTGGAGTGGAGCTACATCAACCTCACGCTGTCCTGGCTCAAGATTATAGTGGAAAATCAGAGACAGAACATGCTGGTTACCCAATCCCAAACTCCAAAAATGCACATAGAAGAGGCTGGTGGAAAAAAACTCTATTCGATGTGCAACCAAGTGACATCCAAGGAAACAGTCTGCAGCATGGGGACAGCTGGGACACAATAAAGCAAGTGACAGAGGAAGGGGGATTCACACGTACTTGCTCGCTAGAGGAACAAAAGAATCTGAACTTTTCTGATCACTTAACTCATTGATCCTAAATTCTGCATGCACCAGAGGAAACAGAATTTTAACTACATTTTAATTACTTGTTTGTTCTTGGCAGGAGAAACTGAGCACAGAGATACATGTGCAAGTCTGTTCCTGCTCACACTACATCTTCACCAGCCTTGTGATTTGAGCGAGGGGGCTGGGAGACGCAGCTCAAATCCCTCCACCCTTTTGGCTGCTATTGTTGAGCAGTCAAGTTGGAAAAACCAAATTCCCATCACATTTGGCATCACACGGAACACGTGTTCAAAACACAGAGTGGGAATAAGGCAACATGCTGTTACAAATGGCCCTAGAGCCAGAGCTTGCCCGCAGTGACACCTGGGACACATGGGTGTCACCAGGGAAAATCTGTCCCCTTCTGAGCTTTATAAATAAGAGAGCAGGAGGAGAAATGGGAATCCAGCACGGCCTAAGCAATGCCACATGCACGGCCTGGAGAAGGTCCCGGGGGCTCTGCCATCAGCCCCAGGTTGTGCAGTGCCAAAAAGCTACTTGTGGGGTAGGATGGCACTGATCTAACATCCCTGGTTCACCAAACTCCTTGCAATGCTTGACAGCTCCGCGTGCCAGGAGAGGACAGGGAGCCAACAGGGCTGGAGGTCTGAGTGATAGGAACTGAGGCTGAGACGAGGCAGAGAAATTGAGAGAGGAGGAGGAGGAAATAAAAGGTCCAGCACATTTGCGTTTAAATAAGAAACCAAAATATTTTTATGAGTCATTCATTATTCTTCCATAACCAGGCATGTTTGCATGCAAATAATGGAACCACATAAACGGTTATAAAATAAAGTCTCTTACCATATGAACTCGGTAGAGAATGCTAATTCCCAAAGTCATGAATGGTTTAGAGAAATCAATCACCTTCTCCCGCTCAGCAGTAATCGTCAGCCCAGCCACTGCCAGATCAGCTTTCTGAGGAAAGGAAAGCAGAGGAAAATCAGGATTGCCGGTTCAGGTCCAGGCACAGGGCAGGGACAGCAATAGAGCCTGTCCCTAGGGAACACCCTGCTCCCCAAGGAAGAGTGGCCCTCCATCTGGGACAGGGCAACATAGGCAGGAAATCGTAACAAAACAGAGTCTTTACCAACGCACTCTAAATTATGAAACTTAAAAGCCTGCCAATTGCAGACTTCCAAAATTGAAGAGCGGTCGCCAAAATAAAATTCAGGGCAAAAATATAATCCAGATGGATTTGCAAAGGAAATGACATTAGGGAGAGAGAAAAAAAAAAGAATTTCTTCCAATGTTAATAGCCTTGGAATATAGATAAGGGATTTGAATTTTAAATATTATTTTTATTACTATAGCTCTTTTAATGTCTATAATTGCTTTCTGTAGAAAACGAAGTATCATTCTTTCCCTTATATACTTGTTTGCCTGTTTTGCAGGAGGGTGATTATACAAGTGGATCAAGACAAGCAGGAGAAACACAGTTTGCACTTTTCTGTCCCTGCATTTCATAAGGTCTGTGCAGAAGCCAAGGCACCATCAGGGCCTGAAGACTCAATAAAACACGAAGCTTATCTCGCAGGATCCATGCCCTAGTTGTAAATGCACCGTGCAAAGGCAAATCTGAGCGTATGCCACTCTTAGCACGCTCTCTGAATCTGCTGCTGCTGCACCCACCTTCTGCAAAAAAAAAATATAGCATTAATCACCTGCTGGCAGAGGTTCTCCAGATGTTTCCTTCCTTCTCCTCCCAATGCACCTGCCCATTTAAAGCCAAGCAGACAGAAAGGCCCAATGAAAGGTAGGAGCTTTGAGAGGTAAAAGGAGTGCAGCATTTCCGGGCTTGCAGGAGGAGGAAGAGAGAAAAGAAAGGCCAGGAGAGCTGCAAAATTCCCCATAAATAAATAAGGCGCAGGGGTCAAGGGGAAGGTATCTTTCACAGTCCGTGCAGCATTGGTTTATTGGACAAGCCCAGTGCCAGGTTTTGCAATTGTTTGCAAGCAGCTATTATATTCCTGCAGGTTGAGGCTGGAATGAATTACAAGCTAGGGAGAATTTCTGCCTAGCCAGACATTTACCCACAGAGTTTTTAAAAGGCACCAATAATCATAGCATGGAGTGTGAGCATTTAAGCCCTATGTAAACACCAGCAGATTACAAAGATGGGATCAATTCATCTATGGAACATGGCACATAGGGAATTTTATCTGCAGGGAAAGCCTAAAGCTTCCTAAACCTCTCTTGTCTGACTTAAAAGGGTTTGCAGGTAC
The DNA here is from genome assembly GCA_013389825.1 of Crypturellus undulatus. Lineage (NCBI taxonomy): Eukaryota > Metazoa > Chordata > Aves > Tinamiformes > Tinamidae > Crypturellus > Crypturellus undulatus. Next base: position 63,715 of record VWPW01026688.1, read on the forward strand.
TATTGTCCCAGAGAGAGCGCTGCCAGCAAAGCCCCTCATGAAGACACAGCTTATTCTGACAACAGCTTTCTTCTTCCACTTCTCCAAACCAAATACAATTCCAAAAGCAAAACCACATGCTCAATACATGTCAAATACACCACATCAAAGGTGATTCTCTGAGCTCTAGGGCCATTTTCATTCCCCGACGTGGGCCAGCATAAAGGCTCCGTGCAAAGGAGCGTCACGGCCCCATCTTTATCCTGCTCAGCGGCACGACAGCCACCCCGTGAGGGCTTCGTCCCTCGCCTGGCCCCCATCCACCTCGTGGTGACAGGGGGTGCCACCAGGGAACTCTGTGCACTCCAGTATCCCCCACTCCGGGGCCTTTCCAGATCACTAGGCAGCAGCATCTTGAAAGCTGCTCTTTCCTACATGGAATATAATTCAAATCCTCCCCGCGCCGCTTCGCCTGCAGGGCTGAAACTCAGCGCCGCGGAGCTGCCCTTTCCTGGGCACCCCGTGCTTCGTGCACCGCTCCCTCGTCCAGGGGGTCCAGCCTTGCACCCTCCGGCTCTCTGGTCTCGCACAGGATGTACCTGTCCCTGCTCGGACGCACCCGCAGCCCCGGCCGAGGCGTGAGGCTGTCAGGGCTCTGAATCCCTCGCGCTCGCTCCCTGCCAGCCCACGTCAGTCCTTCCAGGACGGCTGGCAGCACGCGAGCTCACGGCAGCTTCCAGGCTGCTCTGACCCATGCGCAGCTCGATGCAAATCTGCCTTCTCCTCCGCCAGACGCGTCCCACAGCAGAGACCTGCGGTCCTCGCAGCCCCGCTCGGCTGTGCTCTGTCAAGCACCGACCTTCCCTCCTGGCTCAGGAGTCCTGCGAGTTAAGAGCTGATTTCTGACAGCAATAAACTCCGATCTGGGAATCACACGCAGCGTTTTCTCTGCCTGAATATCATCCATTTCATGCTTTCAACTTTGCTTCCTGACGTTCGCACGGCTTCTTGCGCCTCACTGAGGTCAGCGCATCTTAGCTAGAGAGGGAGCTCTGCAAACCCTGGCGCTTCCAGCTCTCCCCACCTGAGCACGGGCATTTTACGGATGGCACGAAGGAACTGGGGAGGAATGGGCTTTCCTCGGCCCTTCTGCACTCTGTGCGCACCCAGAGCTGCCTCGCTTCCCGCTCGCCCCCTCCGCAGCCTCCTCTGCCTCGCGCGTCAGCTCTGCGGATGCCGCGCGCAGCCCCTCCTCGCCCACACGCAGCTCTTCTCGCTGAGCACCAACACCCACTCCTGAGCGGGAGTGGGACTCTGCCGCGTTGGAAATAACGCCTCCCTCCTTTCTGCTCCCATCCCCTTCCTGCCATTCCTGCTTCGGAGCGAAGCAAGGCAAGGGCCAATCTACTTGACTGCAAAGCACCTTGCGTGCATCTGGCCACCAGCAACGAAGGTGCAACCTTGGCCCCCAAAGCCAAAAGGTCCTTTCAGTTCCTAGCATCGCTGCTCCCGAGTCAGAGCCAGTTCTTGGGGCACGAGACCCGCAACCTCTTCTGCACGTGCAGCAGTCACGGGAGCGGAGCCAGGCGCTCCAGCAGCCCCGGGCTGCTCCCCGCCTGCAGCAGAGCTGATGTCCTAGGAGGCTCTGCAGAAGCGCTGCAGTTTCAGACGCCTGCCAGTAAAGTTTCCTGGCAAAACCTAGCCAAACCACCCCCTATCAGCTCAGCCAAGCTCTGCTCTCCACCGGCGGCTCCGAGACGGGTATTTGCAGGAATTGCTGCTGAGGGACCTCTCGGCACTAGCCCACCTCAGCCTGGCCAAGGCAGCTCATCACCGTGCTCATTGGTGATGTACACACAGGCACAAGGTACAAGCCACGACCAAGAGAGTAAATACAGTTGTAGCAAAACAAAGAGAAAGCTGCTGTGTTGCCTTGAAAATACACTCACTGGCTCAATATCGGACTAGAGAATTCATTCCAGCTCGAGGATGTAATGGAAAGCAAAGAAAGAGAAGACGAGAAAACCATTTGGGACTCAAAGAGAGAGGCTATACAACAACGGCAAGAACTGAAACATAATTCCTTCAGCCCCTGCCTCTTGTCCCTGAAGGCAATGACACCGAACAAGAGCAGACAACAAGATTTACTGTTTCTTCTGCTTCTCTTGGTACAGATAGCACACGTGTAAAGTGTCGGCCTAACTGCCTGAGACTGAAGCGTTCTGTCCCAGGACCTGGCAAAGCTAACGGGGGAACCGTGTGCCATTCAGAAAGGGCTTTTACGCCCCTGCTCACTGATGGCATCCAGAAAGAAGCTCAGTCTTCCTGTCCTCGATCCCCAGTGGGGCTGGTCTTTCCCAGTTTGGGACATCTTTCAGTTAGGAAGAGGTCTAAGCCCTTCCAAGTGATTTTTCCCAAGCCAAACCTCCATCAGCTCATAAGAAAACTGACAGGTTTGCTGAGGCAAACTGCTGACCCAGACGTGGGAGTATTGCAGCCGGTCCACTAACCCCCTTGCCGTCCCGCTCCCCGTGTTCCTTGGCTCTTAATTACTTTTGCGAGCAGGTCGATAAGATACGTACTTGTGAATTTGGGTCAACAACGAATTTATGTTTATATAGCTTCCTCTCAATCATATTACAGTGCACAATTAGTTGTAATAGAATTTTCAGCACATAAGAATAAATCAATGGCTGGTTAATTTAGAAGCAATAAAATGAAATGCTTTTCCCATATAGCCTAGAGTTGCTCTGAGGACATTCCTCAGATTACAGACACACACATACACACACTCACACAAAAAAAAAACCCACGTAGTGGAAAGGTACCACATAGATCTGGGCATTTTACTGACCTTCTGGTCATGGTACACCACACAAACCTCATATTTCTGACCAACCAGTCAGGGACAGGTAAGGAAGGTAAGAATCACTTTCTTGGGCTAATGCACAAAGAGTCTGGTGCAGAGCTCTCAGTCAGGAAACAAATCCACTGCAAAAGCACGTGTGAACCCAATATACCATCTCCTAGCTCTTCTATTAGGAGTGGTCCTTAATGCAGTTTCACAAACAAATAAGGAGCTGGAACAAGGACAAACTCTCCTCTGGGCTATCACAAACAAAGGGGACCTCTTAGGGCAGTGAAATGAGGCAAAATCTCAAACAATCCGATATAAATACAACAGCATGAACATGGCCAGATCTGCCCTGGCTGAACTAAGTCAAACTGCAGTTCCTGGGAACAATTAAAAAACTAGCTGAAACTAATAGAATTACTCTAAATGGTTTAGCAAGAACAAAGAAAAAAAGCTTTTTCTCTTCTCTCATTTTTGATTCAGCTTCACACAGGATTTGCCAGCTGTCCTGCTGAAGCAAAAAATCCTCCTAAATAAGGCTAGGGCTGAAGAAGAAATAAATTGTTTCTATGTGAAGATGAAGTTAAAACACTTATCTCTACCCAAAAAAAAAAAAAAATCCAGAAGTTCCCATCTAATAGAGAGGCACTGCCAAGGTTATCGGTCCAAAATCTGACGGCTGCTCCTTCCCTTTGTCTGCAGAGATCACACGCCGCTTTGCGCGCCGTCCTGCTTGCCTCCCAAAAGAAACCTCGCAGAACAGTTTTATACGTATTTGTATATGTACATACATATATGTATATATAAATATAGATGTATGAAAACTATGCCAATAGCCCCGAGCATTTGCAAACAACCATACAGAAAATTCCTTAGAAGAGCCAGACGGAGGTGGAATTTCAGCTGGCGCCAAACGCTACTGCTCTGTGGAGGAAAGGATGCTCTGGGAGAGAGGACGTTGGTTAAGAAGGGATTTGGGGTCAGTATGTTCCTTGTCCTGCGTGACCTTAAATCCCTCATTCCAATCCCAAATACAGCCCCGTGGTTGAAGCGTTTCAGGAAATCTGAGCCTTGGGATCCCTGGGCAAGGGCTACCCTTAGGCCTCGAGCAGAACACGAACAGAGACGGAGGCACAGCCTAGTGAGCACACACGCACGCAGAATTGTTGTCAAACGCAGAAAAAAGCATCAAGCTTTCAGTCTAGCTGCTGTGCTGCAACACCTCGGATGAGAGCTGTGAAAAGAACTGCATCTACGTATTTCAAGCAAGCCGAATGTTCCCCTCCGAAAATGATACCCAAAGTTAAGGTGTTGAAACAAATCCGTCAAAACTTTGCTGGGTACAAATGTGATGTTTACTCCCTGTCCAAAAAGCCTGTTACTGTAAGTTTTCTACAATTTCCACCTCCAGAGTCTGCATACTGGCCTACTTCAAGTTTTCATTCATTTTTCTTCCACTCAGGGGAGAGAGAGAAAAAAAAAAAAAAAAAAAAGGAAAAGAAAAAACCCACAGTTCTGCAAGCAGCTCTTACCCAGGGATCTCAAATTCCAGGTCAATCCACCAGCAGAAGCGAACATCCCCTAACAGAGCCCCCGACTGGGTCCTAGCTGGTCTACTTCAAACACCGTCACAATGACACAAATGCATTTGCAATTAGGAGACTCCATTAAACGGAGATCCTCCTGTCAGAGTCTCACAAATGAACTAAAACCCGAATCTGACCTTATCATCTCGGAGCACTTAATAAAGCATCAGGGCTTTTCAGTGCCAAGTCCCGCTCGAGCTCGGCTAAGGAGAGCGGCTAATTCACTTACCCGAGCAATCAGCTCCCCGACCATCCCTGTCCACGTGCCGTTCGCCTCCGGGACTCCGTACACTCCATCACCAACGAGGTGGATCTTATAGTTGAAGCGCAGGATCTCCGCCAGCTCCTTCAGCATGTCCACGCAGAAGCCCTCGTAGCGGTCGTTGCCTTCCAGCTCCTGATGGTTCCACTTCAGCATCAAGTAAGGGTTTTCCTGCATCGAAACTGGGCAGCTGTCATTCCCATCTTAGCCGAGGAGTCCCGGCACGGCACCAAGACCCAGGGACACAGGGGTGCTGGGATGGCAACGTGCACCCACAGCCATCTCTCGCCCACGTATCTCCATTTGACGGGGCTGTAAGAGAGCCTGAACGCTGCGGCAAGCAATCCCTGGGAACCCAAAGCCAACAGAGCCATTTCCACACCAGTATTCCTTGGCCAGACCAGGGATACACAGCAAATTTATGCCACGTTAGGGAATGAGCCGGAGCTGAGGGATCATACTTTGGTCACTTTTTCCAACTAGTAGATAATAAACCAGCCTGGTGATTGCTCTGAGTTACAGCAGGAGATACAGATCCCATCTTCTGTGGGCAGGGATAGGGCAAAAAAAGGAAGATAGCCTTTCTATTTTGGCTCTCAGACAAAGTTAGTGAGAACAAAAGCACCTAGAGTGCTTCAAGATTTACAACATTTTTAGGAAGGAACAGAGGCACTGGAAGAAAAAGTCCTGGGATAGCTAGCAGTGTGTTGGATAAGAGGCAAATGAAAGGGGAATTTCATCGTATGAGGACAGTAGTGCCTGTGGATGCAGAGTCTCAGGTTACACCCAAGGCAGGCAATTTTAGTAATTTTATGGATAGAAGGGACAACTGTCCCTTCCAACTTACCAGCTGTACACAGAACAAGAACATCATTCACAGATGAATGTAAAATGGCAACTTATCCCCATCCCAGTCCTCTCCCCAGCTGCTTCTGAACTCATCAAATATCATTTCCATATGAAACATCAACTTGAGTTTAATTACACTGTCATGAATTGTCCTCAGTGCTGTAATTAGAGATTTGATCGTCTGTTCTTTATAAAATCAGTGTGCAATGCTGCATGCTGGGGGCCGAGGGGGGAAGACAAGGAAATAATATTCTAGCTGATTGACACCCCTAACCACTGGGCTGGCAAAGAGCTAACGGGAACTGTAGGTGACCCCCTCACTTACCAGGATGGTTGTGACAATGAGGGTGGTGTTGAACAGGCTATCTGATATGTTGGAGGAGAAGATTCTGTTGTCCATGCTGAGCCCTTCGGAAACGTGCCAGTGGCCAATCTGGAAAGACAAAGAGCACGATAATCAAATTTACAGGGCAAATTACTGTACGCATCCACCATATGGCTCTGGTGACTGGCAACCATCAAGTCAGCGCTGAAAGAGGTACTTAGGGTCCCAGCCACAGGGCTGTCTCACCGGCACCCCACGGCCAGCACCACCTTTCACCGTCTCTGGGACTTCCAGCAAAGCATCTCACCTGCCTGAAGACAAGCGCAATCTCTTACTCTCCTCCACACAGAGTCATTAAAGGCTGCTATAGAGTGCTATCAAGCCTTGTAGGAAACACACACTTCAGAAGGACTATCTCAGCATCACAGACTCTGCTACTAAGAACCAGAGACCGGTGACATCCATCTGGGGCACAACACCTTCTGACCTTCATCAAGCACCTTCACCTTAAAGCAGCTGTGAAATAAAGCCACGTTCTCAGCAGTGCTACACTGTGACTCATCTGTTCTCTACCTGGTGGATTGGATGCCAACTGCTATGATTAACTACCTTAAACTACTTGATTGAAGCTCATCGTGCCCAACAGCTCCACGGACAGGTTAATTCACCTTCTGCAAGCATCCGTGCCACTGCAGGAAACCAAGTCACACCAACAGAGTGAGGGGACAGTTATCCCCCAGTGCTCAGGAGAACATGGTGACTCAGCTGTGACGCAACTTAACCAGCGGCTGACTCGAGCAAGGAGGAGGAATATTCACAGGACCTAATTTTAGACTTGCAGAGCCTAAACTCCCTCAGAGGACTGGACAGGGAGATGAGCACCTCCAACATCTGCTCCACAATTCCCTCACACTGATACACAGTCGGGGACACTGTCGGTCTCAGGCAGGTTATCCTTTTCCTGTGCCACAGTTGTCAGGCTGGTAGGAACAAATCAATTTCTCTTCCTTCAAAGAGTAATCCTATTACATCCAAAGACGTGGGTGGAAGGCAATGCAGAGCTACGGGCCAGGCGAGTGCATCATCAGGAAATGGACAGAAACCATGCTGATTTACACTGCCCCGGGATTTGGCCCGTGTACTCAGGAGCTCTTCTCGGCAGTGCTTTCCCTCTGGCATGACTGATGGCTTGAAGACCTCAGACTCACTCACAGCTTGTACATCTGAGTGGAACATAACCTGAAACTGCAGCTCTGCCGTGCTGCTGTGCTGCTGATGGGCACTTAAATTGCTCTGGAGGCTGAAAAAAAAGGCAGAGTCCTTTTTTTTTTTTTTTTTCCTTCTCTTTTCCCTCTTGGCTGTAGGTTCAAGCCATTAAAGGGCCTCAAAAATCTCCAAATTCTAATTCCAGTCTCCTTGTCTCTAGGCTAAGGAACAAGTGGACAACGAGGGAGCAAGAACTGGATGGGTTACACTCCGAGTCCCTACAGAAAGGCATGGAAAGCAAGGACAGTTGCATGCATATCCCTCCGCTCCTGGCCAGGGTAGATGCAGCTGCATAGGTAGAGGCAGCCGCGGCCCTACAGCAGGTCTTGTTTACTCTGCAGATAACACAACAAAGATTATTCCTCAGTTGTCAGTCCAGCCCCCTCTACAATATTAATATCACTCTGCTAAAAGCACTTATCACAGCGAGGGCTTCCAAGTGTTTTGCAAGCATTAACTCTTCAAGGCTCACCGGGAGCACGAGAGGCACTGAGCGCTCATTAGCCTTGTGTGACAAACGGGGAGATCGAGGCAGTGACGGATGTGTCAGAGCACCGGGAGCAGAGGCAGGAGCCCGTTTCTCTTGACAGCTCATTGGGCCTTAACTACACCGAGCTTGTAGCAGCACCGTGACACTGCAGCACGGAGCTAATCTCCAGGAAGGACAGCCCCACATCAGGAGATTTACTGTTTACTTCATGGACACGGAGCACTTGGAGCACAGCTTAAATCGTACAGGTGCAACAGGATGGATTCTGTCTGGTTTGCAATCCCTGGCTCTGCACAAAGCTCTTGCTGCGACTGCCAAGCAAAAGACCCTCTGCAGCAATTGCATCTCTGAGTGAGCGATCAGTCATAAACACTGCCTAATTTTTCTTTGCTCCGGTTTTCACCACCAGAGATTAGTGACAGATTAACTTTAATTTCAACAGCCCTCACTGTTCTCAAATTTGTCCCTCCCCTGCTGGCATATTGAGACTAATTGACTGCCTCCTCCTCTGACAGCGCAGCGCATTTGACCTTGCTTTCAACACGGCGCCAAGGCTAAGCACTTCTGTGGGTTCTTCCACCTCATTCTGGGCTCGTTCCAGCTCGTCACTGACCCCCTTGGCAGTACGATAATGACACTATTTGTGTCCTCACGCAGTTTGGTGTTTCTGAAGTTTAATGCGTCAGAGGGCATCTGGAATCCTCAGGCTCTTTCTCACTGCAAGACTGAGGCCAAGGTGATTTTAATCATCTCTATTTATGCGTAAAAGGACCTCTGAAAAACAGCAAACATGTTAATCTGAAAAATGCTTTAGAAAACAATCTCATGTTCTATTCAGGTTTGGATAAGATGGCCCTGTTGTTAAGGCTCTGGACGAGCACTCAGGAGTTTTTAGGATTCGGGAGTTTTTAAAAGAGGATGCGATTGGTTTATATAAATACAGCAGGTGGAGGAGGTCCATAGCAAAGGGTAGAACAGCTTTTGAAGCTAAAACGATAGTGTTGGCACAAAAATAAATAGATATAAACCAGCCAGGAATAAACAGGCTGAAAATTAAAGGAGGGTTTCTAATGATCAGAGGCGCTGAAGTGAGTACCTTTTCCAGCAGAGCGGAGAGCGAGCGACAGAACCGCCTGATCGCAAGCCGGAGCTCTGTACCTTTAGGACAGGGATAAGGCAACTTGGTGGCATGTGACAGCCCACGGCCCCGGTGGGGACATCTCCATCCGTCTCTCCTCCTGCTGCCCAGCTCGCTGCAGACACATCCCTTGGCTCATGCTCAGTGCAAGGGATGCCCAGTGCCTCAAGGCAAGAGGTGTTTCTTGTTACGTGTCCTTGTCACCGGGCAGGATGCTAACATGCAAGCCAGCCCAAAGAGCAAGCGCGCGAGCACGGAATAAGCACCAAAGCGACACTGCTCGTGACACTTCCCTCTTTCCGCAGGAAAGCAAGATTTCTCAAATTAGCTGCTCCGCAACAGGCGTTCTTGGAAACGGCGACACTTCAAGATTTCTCACAGGAAATTGCCAGCTCGTGACGCGAGGCAAAGTGCGGCGTTCCAGCCTCGCTCCTTCACCGCGTTCAGCTCCTCCAGATCAGACGGTGAGCGCTAATGACGCCGGGGCTTTGAAGCTCCTTGCAGCACGCGATGACAAAACACTGCTCGCACTAATGACGGTAATGAAGTCTTCTGCTCTGTGCCCCGCAGGCCTGCAGGGAAGCTGGTGGCAGGGAGAGATGACGTGGAGGGGACGCTTCAAACTTCAGAGGCACTGGGGGCACTCGCCAGCCCCGCTCCTCACCCAAAATTCACGTCCTGAATACGGATCCCCTAAAAGAGGCAGAGACTCCCACTGTGAAAAAGACAAATATTGTCTGGGCTCTGAACAACAGCCGCAGTCCTGTAGGTTGCACCGGTGACTTCCTTGCTCCTCCATGCCCCCAGGAAAAGGCAGGAGAGCACACGCAATCCGTTCTCATCTCGTGTGCATTTGGGAATCCTCATGAGTG